>SJYT01000747.1:0-55916 GCA_006410635.1 Cephalophus harveyi | reverse complement strand
CACCCCACGCCTTTAAAAAAAAAAGCTTCAAATTTTAAGTCAATTGTCCATCTTTTGTTGCCTACCCTCGCAAGTTTCCTAGGAACTGGGGCCCCAGACCCTCTCCAATTTTCTGGGCACTCAGTTCATATTTAGCCACCTTTTCGATGACCAGCTACATAATCTTTTTGTTATTGTTAAGTCCCTAAGTTATGTCTAACTCTCATGGAGTTGCATGGACTCTAGCCCGCCAGGCTCCTCTGTCCATGGGATTCTCCAGGCAAGAATACTGGAGTGGGTTGCCATGCCCTCCTCCAGGGGATCTCCCTGACCCAGGGACTGAACCCACGTCACCTACACTGCAGGCAGATTCATTACCCCTGAGCCACCAGGGAAGTCCCACATAATCTTGAATTGTCCTGAAAATTTCTTTGCAAGATCAGACCTCAGCATCTCAAATCCAACCTCTTCACCTCCCGGTTGCCTTCTTTTCTTCCCCTTTCAAGGTAAATTTTCTGGCTTCTACAAATACAACCACCACGCAGCTAATCATCCAAAAGAGAAACCCAAGAGGCTCCACGGATGGAGCTCCCGGTCTCTTCTCTAGAGCATCTGACAGTTACTGCAGCCCGCGACCACCTCTCCTGCCCCTGCCAGACTCAGTCACCACCAGCAGCTACTGTCTTATTTTGAGAATGGGATTCCTGCAGCGTTAGCCTTGAAACCTAATGCATCCACTTCCGCAATGAAACATCCCAGGATGCCACGTCCCCCTTGCACAGAAGTCCGCTCCCATCACAGGAAGCATGCTGGTCCCTGGCACGGAAGGGACTCCTCCATCCCTCCCCCACCCCAATCATCCGTACTTCCCTTTCTCCCCTGCTTGTTTTACCTCTTAAGCCTCTGTATCTTCATAGAAGAAGGCCCGATCCCTTTGACTGGACCATCTTTCCCCTAATGCCTCAATCCTTCCCTCAGCTGGAAAAAAAAAAAAAATCCCAGTATCACCTCTCTTTTTTAAAAAAGTTTCCTTTAATATAGCTCCACGACCCTCTCCCTCCTTAGGGTGTGGAATGGTTTCCAGCTCAAACTACTGCCTCACTTAACTGAACACAGTTCTAGATCGTACCTGTGCACAGAAGGCCCTCTCCCCTAAACCTGGGAGCAACTTAAGAGTCGGAGCTTTGTCCCAGGTCTTGGCTTCCTCAGAACCTTCAAGGTCCCAAGTCACTCAGGATCTCAGTCACCTTCCCATATAATGAGTTTCATCACTGCCCTGATCGCTACATTAGCTCATTGTGGGGATGAGTCACAAGATACATATAAAAGTGCTTGGCCAGTACTCAGCACAGAGTAAATACTCAAAAGTTAATAATTCTTACCTGGGTGAATGGCTAAAAAGATTTCTGAAAATTTCCCACGATCAAGTAGTTCAGAATTCTCATTTTTCTGCGCTCAGCAAAGATGTGCGTGCGTGCTCAGTCGCTGAGTCGTGTCTGACTCTGCGTCCCCATGGACTGTAGCCTGCCAGGCTCATGGGACTTCCCAGACAAGAATACTGGGGGGAGTTGCCGTTTCCTTCTCCAGGGGATCTTCGTGATCCAGGGATCGAACCAGAGTCTCCTGCATCGGCAGGCAGATTCTTTACCACTGAGCTACCTGGGACACCCAGCAGAGATGACCAGGCCACAAACTAGGCAACTTTGCTCTGATCAGCTCTGCAGTCAAGCACTCCCCACTTGCCCCCAACACAAACGCACTGAAGTGGTTTGCAATATCCTCCCCACACACTTAAAGGGAGGGATGTGAGTTGGTGCAAGTTATCCCCACAGGGCAGACAAGGTCATTCCCAATGACACCCTCCAATCAACAGAGCATCACTTTAAAGGCCTGGTCCCAGCTGGCCTCAAGCCCCGCAGAGCCAGGCTGCCACTTCTGCCCCAGCTATACTAAGGTTCATTCTCTTCAGTTCAGTTCAGTTCAGTGGCTCAGTCGTGTCCGACTCTTTGCGACCCCATGAATCGCAGCACGCCAGGCCTCCCTGTTCATCACCATCTCTCGGAGTTCACTCAGACTCACATCCATCGAGTCAGTGATGCCATCCAGCCATCTCATCCTCGGTCGTCCCCTTCTCCTCCTGCCCCCAATCCCTCCCAGCATCAGAGTCTTTTCCAATGACTTCTATCACCAGTCACATGCACAACTGGGTATTGTTTTCGCTTTGGCTCCATCCCTTCATTCTTTCTGGACTTATTGCTCCACTGATCTCCAGTAGCATATTGGGCACCTAATGACCTGGGGAGTTCCTCTTTTGATATCCTATCATTTTGCCTGTTCATACTGTTCATGGGGTTCTCAAGGCAAGAATACTGAAGTGGCTTGCCATTCCCTTCTCCAGTGGACCAAGTTCTGTCAGCCCTCTCCACCATGACCCGCCCGCCTTGGGTTGCCCTGCAGGCATGGCTTGGTTTCATTGAGTTAGACAAGGCTGTGGTCCTAGTGTGATTAGATTGACTAGTTTTCTGTGAGTATGGTTTCAGTATGTCTGCCCTCTGATGCCCTCTTGCACCACCTATCATCTTACTTGGGTTTCTCTTACCTTGGGTGTGGGGCATCTCTTCACTGCTGCTTCAGCAAAGCACAGCCTCGGCTCCTCATTCTCTTCATTCCTTCCTAAATTTTTCCTTTCACCAAAGCAAGCACTGTTCAAGAGGACCATTTGCATTCCCTTTCCCCTACCCCCAGGCAGACACTAAGGTGCCAAATGAAAAAGAACACAAACATTCCAAAGTGGCAGTCACACAGGTCACACAGAGCAGGCTCATTTGGGAATGCTTCTCTCGCATCGAACTGGAGCTCCCAGAAGCCCCGGTCCAAAAGGTCAGAACGGATCCCACAGCAGACACCACATTCTAACAGTGAAGACCCAGCTGCACCTGGAGATGAGCGGGCCCACGTTGTTAGATGGACCAGGCACACTGGCCTCTGGGCACAAAGGGAGGCTGCAGGTGACAGGTAGGGGAGGTCACTTCGGAGGGTGGTGGGGGGTCCATCCTTCACAGGCTCTAAATTGCACTTGAAGTTATTAAGTGGCTGCTTTTCGAAAGTTCACCTATTCAAGGTCATTGCCACCACTCCTACCAGTAAGGATATTTCCTATGTTCAAAAGTTGTTCATCAAGAGTTATATGTGCACACAGGTGTAAGTGTGTGTGGGTGGTACTTACCTGGGGAGGTGCTGGGGATTAGAAATACTCTGGTAAGATGGCATTTTTTTTAATAAGATAATGATCCAGGAGTTAAATGTTGATAGAAGAATGTAACTTCTGGAATTCTGAGGAAAGTCATCTCTTTGGGATAAGACATTCAGGTGATGGGATCTTGCAAAATGCAGGATGAACCTTGGCTTTTGCCTAGAAAGCACCTCAAGCTCAACCGAGAGGGGAAAACTGGTTGAAAGAAATGGTGTGCAGAATATTACGGAGCACCAAAAGCAATCTTGAAGGTCATACTTAAACTTCACCAAGTGTTGACGGAATTGGGCACCAGAGCATCTGGCAGTGTATATGTGGATGGATTGAGGAAGAACGTCAGAACAAGGAGAGCAGGTTAAGATCACTAGGAACAGACAGGACAAGGAAATGAGTGAGATAAACATGCTATAAGGAATGGAGGCCTGATTCCTGGGGCAAGGCTTGCGAGCAAAACGAAACGTGGCCAACACAATGGTTTTGTGACACCTACAGATACTGCAAGGGTATTTAATGAAATCTTCTAAGCAAAGACCAAGACTGCTTCTGTGCCTATCTATGTTCATTACAGAAAATTTAGAGAACCCAGAAAAGCAACAGAAGGTAAATACAAAGACCTGTAATCCACCACATTGTTTGTATTCATATTCAATTATTTTTAAAAATTGGCATCACATAACAGCAAACTTTTATTTTTACTTTTTCATGTAATGTCATGGGAATTAACTCAATTAAAATGCAGATGCTGGAAGAGAAAGTCAGATTCTCTACTACAGCATTCAAAGAGAGGTAAACACTGATTCCAGATTTCTAGCCTCCAGAACAGAGAGAATAGAAGTTTTAAGCCATCCTCCCCCCCAACAAAAAAAAGTAAATACACATAGGTACATTCTTTTAAAATGTAGTTTTAATGGCTACATAGTATTCTCTTTGGGGAATTACACAAGGATTTACTTAGCAATTTCCTTGTTAGTGAATTCACAGACTCTATATATGTCTATAAGTAACCAATATTCATCCTATAAATAAATCTTTGTGCATGCTTATTTCCTTAGGGTAAATTTCTAAAAATAAAAGCACGGAATAAAAGGGCTTGAAAATGTGACACAGAGCGCCAAAGTCCTTCCGAAAGCCGCAATAACTCATGCCCTGATCGCAGCACCCAAGAATTCCCATTTTATTCCCCGTCACCAGTTCTATCCTCAAAGTGGAAAGTTAAGATGAACCTGCAAAATTTACATGAAAGCATCTCCAATGAGAGCATTACACACACAAATGCTCTTAGAAACAGATGACTGCATGTGAGCGTCAGGGTTTATCATGGAAACTTTAAAACCACTACTGGAAAACTAAGGGCATGCCATACTGGCAGTGGTCTCGCAGCATCATTTTACTATGAAATCATCACATTTTCATCCAAAACGCTGTCACCAAATCCTATTTATGACTGAAATATAAGTTTACTGTATTTGATTTGATTTGGAGTAACAGACTCCAAACTTGGTTCAACTGTACAAAACCATTCTGTATTTTTCCCCAGGTCAAAATACTGATTAATCTTAATGCTCAATGAAAACCTGAGGTTGCCGCATCAGACCACCACACATTTCTCTGTGCCAATTATATCAGAAACAATTTTCTTCAGGACCCCAGTTATTTGGGAAAAATTACAAAGCACTTTAAAAGGTAGAATGCGAGGCAAAGATCTGTATTAAACTTCTGAACACCTGACTTTGTGATTTCTGACCACCGTCTGCCAAACATCTTTTTGATCAATATTCCACAAGGCCAAGTTTTGTTTTAAAGAATGTTCACAGCAATTTAAGGAGAAAACTAATACCAGTGCTTCGACGTAATCACACACCTTTTAGAAATGATTTGTAATCAGCCTGAAAAGTGTCCAACGGCATACCATAAAAGTAAAAATAAGACCAAATTATTTATCTGATTTCCATTTTGCAAATTCAGGGATCAAAAACAATTATCTACTACTAGACTGTTTCAATATACAGAACTTCAAGCCAAAAAATGTCTCTTACATATTAACAGTAGTGAAATTTGTCAAGTGTGAAGTATTTGAAGAGAAGAATGTCTAGTCCAAAAGTAGAGGTAAATTCAAGGAATTTTTTATTAACTGTAAAGCTATGTAAGAAAAGCTCTACTGCCCTGTTATTCAGTCACCCAGTCCTGTCTGCCCCTACACAAATGTATACAGAAGCCTTGTAAATCTCAGACGCCATTAAGATTTTGACAACCGGTTCTTCTTTACCGGGACAAGTTGCACAGGAATACGCATGTACAGCACACTAGAAGCCAGAAAGCCAGATGTATCCTCTCTCTTACACTACTGGCTAGCCAAATCTTAAATTTTTCCTCAAAGTTTTAAATATTAACCAAAGCAGAAGACTATATCCTGCCCAAAGTCTCAAAAACTTCCAACCTTAAAAAGCTGCAGAAATGCTCATAGGTCTCAAGACTGTTCCTTCTACAGCAATGGAACTAAAGGAAGTGTTTCAGCATCACTGTTTCAGAGTGAGCTTCAGAAGCTCTCAAACCAGGAGGTGGGCCGCTGAAATGTACCAGAAGATAAAAGGAACACACTTAAATGGGAGGGAGGGGTAGAATAAAACCTGGATTTTGTCAATAGAGAAAGTCTAAAACAACCCTGATGATCTAGGAAATGAACTATTTTCCCTCAAAGATGACTGGACTAACTCATCAGCTCAATGGCTACCAGAAGCTACAAAACACTCATCATTATGTGTATATACATTTATGTGTGTGTTCTGTTTACTGGAATCCTCTACCGCAGCTTTCCAACATGTTTGAGGACAAACTGCTGATCCCTGGGTGGGCAAGGGAAAGGACCATTCGGGTGGTTTTGTATATTGCTGAGCACATTAATGGGACTCAAACACATGTGTTTTACTTGTGGCTTTCAAGGTTGGGGAAAAAAGGAGGAGTTTTTCACAACCAAAACATAAACCCCAAACAGGGAATTAGGGCAAAATTACCTAGATCATATTCACGCCAACTTACTTCTTTTACCAAATTTTTAACATCATAAAACCTCTCCCTTCACGGTGTATCTGTTTTGTCTACTCCATCTCTTGTACAGCTTGGGTTCTAAGATTTTTTAATCTGTCCCCTTATTTTTTAAAATAACAAGTAAATAGCTATAAAGACAGATACTTTCTAGAACTATGGGCCATTTCCACCTGATAAAGGAAGACTTAATAAGGCAATAGGACAGGTTAAGAGACAGCGATTGTATTGGGATCACCTGTGATTTTACTGGTACCCAGCCTCGCACATAAAGACACCCAGGGCTTGGACAAACAGGCCAGTGCTGCAGGCAGTTAAGCTGAGCTGGGTCAAGCAGAAAAACCTGAGTTTTCTCTGCTTAATTCTGTCAAATAGTTTATGGTGTGCCAAAAAAAAAAAAAAGTCTTCGGTTTACCCTAATGAACTTTTACAAGTTTCTCTTTCAGGTGAAGAGAGAAAGATGATTTCATGTGATACACTCTTACCCTTAGAAGTCAACAGATCGCCAAACTAAGTGAAACAGAAAGGTTTCTGAAGCCATTGCAACTCCTTAAATAAAGCTACTTTTATTAATTATAAAAAATAAAATACTCCAGCATTCTCAAAAAAAAAAGCTACCTTTTTAAATTTTATTTCAGTGGTAGGGAAAATAAAATAGGAAAGCAGCCAGTGAGGTTCAAGAAAAAAAGCAGAACTTGCAATTCGAGTCTCCATCTTTTTGAAAGAGAAGGAATGTCAGTACTATTCCATCACTTGCAATTAAAAAAAAAAACCAGCACGTAAAAACAATGTTTTTCAGAACAGTTTATAATAAAGGCGATTTGCTCAGGTGAGACGGCAACTTCAGGCTCAACAGCATTTCACCTGGGTTGCACCCACAAACAACTGTGTTAAGAGTAAAATCTTGTGTTATTTTGCATAATGTTTGGCTTGGTCTTGGAGCTCTCCTCTGTCTTCCCCATTTAAATAGTTCCCATTTTACAAGTGCTGAGGGCTTAAGTGTATTAAGTCCTCCGAAACCTTGGGCTTCACAATCAGAATTTTAGTTTACACACAACATAGTATTTCCATAATCATCTCAACACCCTAACCACTTAGGAAGCAGTTCACCTTTCTGTAAGAATGCTTTTATCTAGACTGCATACTTTCTTGCATCTACACATACTCTGAAGTTCCTTTTGGAATGTTTCAAAAGTCAATTTCCTGGGCTTTTCAAAGGTAGGCGGAAAACAGTGTTTACTGGGTTCTAGATAACGCACCTACAAGAACAGAGCCCATTTAACAAGATAACGCAAATATCCCAACTACAGAATTCTGAAAGGATTGTTCAGGAATTCCCCCACATGTACTGAGTTGTGTTTCTACCAAAGGAACGCTCTTGCAGCCGCAACATTTTTACCGTTGTTAGGGACGCACCACATAAAATTTACGCTCAGACGTCAAAGTCCTATTAAAACGGTCTGGATCAACACTTCGCGAGTTGCAAAGTCTGAAACTCCAGCATGCTGCGCCCCACAACCGCAACGCCCCTAAATTTACAAAACCTAATCAGCCAGGTTCGGGGTCTTTGACTCATCAGAGAAGAATGCGGCTGATGAGTTATCTATTAATCCAAAACGCCTTAGCTGGGAAAGATATTTCACCGAGAACTTTTCGCATAGAAACTGTGAGGGTTGGGGGGGGGCAGGGAACGGAAGGTGTCTTTTCATGAGAACTTTCCCCGAGTTTCTTCCCTAAACCACACACACACACACACCACAACTTCCAGCCCCAGACCTAAATGCTGACCCTCCGGGTCCCAATCATCTGAGGTCACCCAGGAGTCAGCTCTCGATTCCGCTTTTAAAATCCGGGGCAAACAAAGCTGACCATTATACTTACAGAGGTCTGGGGAAAGTCCTCAAAGTTACGCAATTTTCAGGCACGCAGACGCGCGTGGACCCACCAAAACACACTCTCCGATGATACACCCTCATCCCGTGGCCGCATTCTGGGGCTGCGTCTCCACGCCAGGACGATTCCCAAACCCTCGGTGCCCCTTCCCCAGCGCAGCCCGGCGCCCCGGGACCCGCGCCCCGCCGGCCGGCCGGCCACCCACCCGCACTCTGGGCAGAGCCCGCGGCCGCCGTCCCAGGTCGTCCCCGCCCCAGCCCCGAGCCGCTCCGTACCTCTTCCTCCTGAAGGTTGGCCTCGTTCGGGGTGTTCTCCTTCTCGGCTTTGCTGCCGTTGTTCATCTTCCCGGTCCTCCCTCGCCGGGCAGGGCTGGGGCGCGGGGCTGGGCGAGGGCGCGCTCGCCCACTTCTCCCTTCCCCGGACGCCGCGGGCTGGAGTCGGGGCAGCGGCGGCCGGCGACTCAGGAAGTGCGAAGGGGAGACGGGGCAGGGCGAGGCGCCGGCGCAGCGCGGAGGGGACGGAGACAATCGCGACCCGCGAGGGAGACCTGGGGAGGGCGGGCGGCCGGGCGCGAGGGAAAGCAGGAAGGAAGAAAGGATGGGGCGAGGACGCGCGTCCCGGGAGTGAGTCCGCAGAGTTGGGGATGTGGCCGAGAGGGGCTGGGGGGCGGCCGCTGGCGCGGGCGTAGCAGCTGCTGCAGGGAGGGGGCGAGGGGTACCCCGAGAGGAGCGGGAGGGAGGTGCGGGGCGGCGGGGCGCGGCGGGGGCCCGCTGAGTGCGCGCTCCTGGCTGGCTCTGGGAAGTCCGGGCTCCAAGCAGCTCCCCTGCTCTCGCCTGCCTGCCTCCCTCCCCCCGCTCTCTCCTCCCTCCCCTCCCCTCCTCCTCTCTCCGCCCTCCCTGGACGTGGGCTGCCGGCTGGAGCCCGGAGGGACGGGACGAGGGACGGCAGAGCCCCCCGCGGGAGGAGGGGCCGCGCCGAGGGCTGCGGCCCCGCGGCCGGATGGCGCGCGCTGGGGAGGGGCAGCGGGCGGCGGGCGGAAGCGGCGGACCCCGGCCCCCGACTCCTGGCTGGAGCCCGGAGGGACGGGACGAGGGACGGCAGAGCCCCCCGCGGGAGGAGGGGCCGCGCTGCGGCCCCGCGGCCGGATGGCGCGCGCTGGGGAGGGGCGGCGGGCGGCGGGCGGAAGCGGCGGACCCCGGCCCCCGACTCCGCGGTAGGTCGGAGGGCGAGGGCCGAGGGGGAGGGCCAAAGGCTGGGTCCGCCTGGCACCTGGAGGCCGCCGCGCCGTGCGCGCAGCTAGGAGCGGGGCTCCGGCGACCGGGAAGTGTGATGTGCTACTTTTGTTTGCTTGTTCGCTCTTCACGAGGGATTCGCTCCCCAATCCCTCCCCTTTCTCTTCAGTACCTAGTGGGCAGCTGGTAATGACAGGATGCGGGAACTGGGGTGACGTCCGGGGGCAGCCCGGGCCGGCGTTTTCAGGGCGCATCTTCAAACCCCATCTCCACGCCGGGTCCTCCGAAACTTCTCCGGCCGCCCTTGCTCCGACTCCTCTACGGCCCTTATCAGACTGTCCTGGAATTGTTTACCTGGCTGCCTCTCTCACCCTTTCGGGAGATCCTTCTTGGAAGACAAGACCGGGCCCTGTTTGTCTTTTGAATCCCATGGCAGTTTGAAAACGCTACCTGGTATATCGTAGGCACTCAATAAATTTGTTGGTTGAGGGAACATTTCTCACTGCCAGCCGAGCTGGAGGGCAAGACAGACGATCTGAGGGTCAAAGCCGCTGAAAGAAGGGAGACTCAGCATACTGGGAGGTGAGCGTACCATGCCTGTGGACTCCCCACCCGCCGAAGGAAGACCTGCCTGGTTTCTGCTTCCTCCTCTGAAATAGTTCTATTCCTCTCCCAGGAGTTTGTTATTAGAGGAGATTGTAAATTGATAGATAAAACTATAGCACCTGGCATCCATTCGGACCCAGTTGTTGGCTATACTTGGAAACTGACATGGTTAATTTCTACTTTTCCTGCGCCACCGAGAACTTTTCCAGTATTGTATCTTTTAAGCTTTCAAACTGACTGCTGCTGCTGCTGCTAAGTCACTTCAGTCGTGCCCGACTCTGTGTGACCCCCATAGACTCCCCCGTCCCTGGGATTCTCCAGGCAAGATACTGGAGTGAGTTGCCATTTCTACAAACACATAATTTAAAACTCTAAACATGGGTAGATTCTCCTTCATTTATCACTCCCGGGATTTCGCACAGCAAGCTATTCCCTTCCAGCCCCAGCGACGATCACAATTTCTAATTATGTATTGGCTTGCTTCAATCTCCTCCCCTCCCCCCTTCTGCCCCCGCCCTCCTCCCCCACTAGACATTCTTCACTCTGGACTGGTTAAGTGCTCCTGGGAATGAGTTGGGGGTGGCGACAGAGTTGAAGATAAGGCTTCTGCTTTTAGGGAATTTAAAGTGGTGCCCTGGAGACAAGATACCCCAAACAGCTCCGCGGCAACATCACTAGAACCGCAGGTCCTGGTTCAACGTAGAAACCGAAGAAAATAATTTGCTTTGAGAGCATTTTGAAAAGAAAAAAAAAGCAGGAGTGATATTTGGATTTACATATTAAATTAGACTTCTCTGGGGTTGGGGTGGAGATTTTGATAAAAGATTCCATTGCTGTCATGATGTCATTTCTCTCTATGGGGAAAAAAAAAATACCCCGGATGAAAATAAACCAAGAGACTATCGAAATTGCAGTTAAAGTTCAAAGGAGGTAAGAGAAAAGTTAATCTGGAAACTGGCCCTTTGCACTTCCAGTTCCTCCCTCAGTTATATAAGGGACCACGAGAGGGCAATGTCTTTCTGAGCAATGGCAGAGTGGTGGTCTTGGGCCCATGTGCTGACCACCAATGCCAGCCACTGGCCATTCTTTGCCCTCCTTGGCCATTCTTGCCTGTTCCTGAACACAGTTCACAGAAAGATATTGTCTAACTGGAGCCTGGCAGAGGCCCAGGAAAAATGACAATAGAACTAGTCTGTGAACATCCCCATTAGACTCCACTTAGGAGTAGGTGGGTGTCCTGTAATTCTAGGATGCTGGAGAACTTCCCCTAACCCCATCCAAGGAAATGTGGCTTAATCTCAAACACAGAATCTGATGCCTTTGTCTTTAAGCCAAGTTGGCACCTTGTCCATTATTAAAAATCAAAAACCTCTGGAATAAAAAAATGAGAATATGTTCTATGGAGGATCCTTGTCTGGCCTGTTTATTATTGTGTCCACCCAGCAGGTAGTAGGCACTCGATAGTTACCTCAGAATGAATGAACACATTCTTATCAGGTATTAATTCTAGGGCGTGAATGATTCAAACAGACCCTTCCAAGACCCTGCAGGAGGGACTGGATTAATGGAGGTCTCTCAGCATGGAGAGCACCGCAAAAGCACTAGGCAGGTTCCTGGTAGTGGTGTTTAGTCACTGTTCTGCAGTAGGAGACCCTTGACAGAGAGCTTGTGCAGGAGGGGATAACTGATGAGATTTCGAAAAATAAAATCACACACACTGACCGACACATCAGGCAGTTTACAACAAAGCAGGGAAATTTACAACGTATAGTCAATGGTGAGGGTGAAATTCATGGTGTAATATACCAGAAAAAGAGGGACTCCTATTTTGTCCTTTGTATGAAGAATAGTTTAGGCTTACTTGGAAGAACAATAGAGTTAAGTTGCCAACAAAACTCAGTGAAAATCTGTAAATAGACTGGCTATTTATAAAACTTTGTCAGTGAAGCAAAAGAGTTAGTGAGGAGGACAAACAGTTGAATCAGGATATAAATGATCTTTACGACCTGATGTACTACTTCAAAGAAAGGCAGTATCAAAATGAGATCTCAGTAGCAATAGTTTCCAGACATGCTAAGAGTTATCAGACAACAAAGGGATTTTATATTCCTAGAAATACAGGGCTAATGACCAAGAAACATCTGCTTACCCCCCTGCCCACCGCTTTGCCTCATTGCTTCTGGCCTGCAAGGTTCTTTACTAGATTGAGAGGGAAATATTCTATGCACCTGTAGTTTTCATTGCTCATCTCTGTTTCTCTGGCAGTGTTCATTTTGAAGTTTGCTTTAAGAAATCCAAACCTATAATTATGTCTTAAATGTTCCTCTCTGGGAATTGCAGACATTAAAGGTCTATTTTGAGGCAATTTGCGTGGCGTGGGCTTCATAACTCTGTTAGCACCCGTGGCAGAAAGCTGCAGGATCTACCACAAGCGTTACGATTGTCCGTTAACTCTTTTACATCCTTTGCTGGACCAAAAATGTTTTTGAAGCCACAGGCTGCATTTGATTGTTTTTTGTCCTTCTTAGCACTAATCTCTCCCTCACCCCGCCCCCATCCACCTCCAGGCCATAACCACCTTCCCCTGATTTTATTTATTAATTTTTAATTGTGGCTAAAAACACACAACATAGTGTTTACCATCTTAACCTCTTTTAAGTGTAAGGTTTAGTGGTGTGAAGTATGTTCACATTGTTGTACAACATCCTGATTTTTACCTCCTAAAACAATTCTGAGATTCAATTACTTCCCTCCAACATTTATGGAGCCCCACGCAGCCACATGAAGAGGCCCCAGTGGAAGAGAATTAGGTCCCTGGCTTACAGCTGAGCTTGCAGCAGACAGTGGGGAACAAATGCCAGACTTACGAGTGATTTATCTCACAAGTGGACACTCCTGTCCAGTTGATCTGTCCCAGCTGACACCACATGGAAAAGATGTGAACAGTCGTCAATGAGTTGTTTCCCCAATTGCAAAATTTTTAGCCAAAAAGCAAATACTGTTGTTTGAAAACACTTAAGTTTTGGGATGGTTTGTTATACAGAAATAGATAACTGAAACATAATTTGCATTGGGCTTCCCTGGTGGCTCAGAGGTTAAAGCGTCTGCCTCCAATGCGGGAGACCTGGGTTCGATCCCTGGGTCGGGAAGATTCCCCTGGAGAAGGAAATGGCAATCCACTCCAGTATTCTTGCCTGGAGAATCCCACGGACGGAGAAGCCTAGTAGGTTACAGTCCACGGGGTCACAAAGAGTCGGACACGACTGAGCGACTTCACCTCACCTCACCTCAGAAATGGGATCCTGGTGTCACAGTGACCAACCCAAACAAGTGGCAGTGGCTTTGGGGTCAGGTGTTAGATAGAAGCTGGAAGAAATTTAAGGAGTCTGCTCATGAAGATCTTTTTTTTTTCTTCTTTTTTTCTTTCTTTTTTGGCCACACCCTGTGGCTTGCAGGATCTTAGTTCCCAGACTAGGGATTGAACCTGTGCTTCCTGCCACGGAAGCCCAAGTCCTAACCACTGGACCACTGGGGAAGTGCCAGAGAACTTTGTTTAAGGACACTGAGTATTGTCACTGCAGGCAAGAGAAAAGGGGACCCCGTTTACATATCGGAAGAACAGTTAGCCAAACTAGCCCTGCTATTATGTGAAAAATACCTAATGAACATGTGGATCTAGCTAGATCTGGATAGAATGTCAAAAGGATTGTTTTTTATTTAGCGCAAGAGAAGTGAAGTGAGCTAAAGGAAAAAGGAACTGTTCCATTTTCAGTCAGAATCTGGGGGAAAAATCTAAAGAAGCCAAGACTTATTGGATTTGAAATAACGCTGCTTTATTCCTAGATTCTCCACTCTCACAATAAAATATGGCCTCAGGGTAAAGCTCAAAGCCAGGGTGCTACCAGAAAAATCTGGCCTTAGGTGAAGTTCAAGACAAGGATGTTGAGGACTTCCCTGATGGTCCAGTGCTAAGACTCCCAATGCAGGGGCCCAGGTTCTATCCCTGGTCTGGGAACAAAATCTCACAGGCCACAACTAAAGAGTCCACGGGCTGCAACTAAGATCAAAGATCCTGCATGCTGCAACTAAGACCCAGGGCATGGCCTGAAAAAAATAAAACCACAAGGATGTAGTTAAAAAAACCCTGTGGTAGGCAGCGTCTGTGGTGGCCCCCAGTGATCCCTACTCCCTGGTACCCAAGCCCTGGTATAATAAATTCTTTCCCTGGAGTGTGGGCTGGACACGCATGCATGCATTCTCAGACCTTTCAATTGTGTCCTACTCTTTGCAACCTGAACTGTAGCCTGCCAGGCTCCTCTGTGCCTCCAGGCAAGAATACTGGAATAGGGTGCCATGCCCTCCTCCAGGGGATCTTCTCCACCCAGGGACTGAATGCATGACTCCTGCATTGCAGGCGGATTCTTTATCACTGAACCATCAAGGAAGTTTGGGCTGGACATAGTGACTTGCTTTTAATGACTAGAACATAGCAACAGTGATGGATATCACTTCCAAGGTTAGATTACAAAGAGACCTCAACTCCCATTGTACACACTCTCTCTTGCTTTCTCACTTGCTGCCTCTGAGGGAAACCAGCAGCTATGATATTGGATAGAGAGGCACATGTGGCAAGGAGTGGTGGACGCGTCCATGCAAGGGTCAGCAAGGAACTGGGGCTTTCAGCCCAACAACCCACGAGGAGCTGAATCCTGCCGACAACCATGTGAGTGTGCTTGGAAGCATTCCCCTAAGTACAGCCTTAGTTAGATAAGACCTATTACAGACTGAATGTTTGTATCCTCCCCCAAGTTCATATTATGAAGCCCTAATCCCCAATGTTGAAACTCCAATACTTTGGCCACCTGATGTGAAGAACTGGCTCATTTGAAAAGACCCTGATGCTGGGAAAGATTGAAGTCAGGAGGAAAAGGGGACGACAGAAGACGAGATGGTTGGATGGCATCACTGACTCAATGGACATGAGTTTGAGTAAACTCCAGGAGTTGGTGATGGACAGGGAGGCCTGGAGTGCTGCAGTCCATGGAGTCACAAAGAGTCTGGACATGACTGAGCAACTGAACTGAACTGAATCCCCAGTGTGATGGTATTAGGATGTACAGCCTTTGGGAGGTAATTTGGTTTAGATGAGGTCACGAGGGAGGAGCCTGTATGATCTGATCAGTGCCCTGATAAGAAGAGACACCAGAGCTTCTGGCCCCTCTGCTCTATGAGTATACAGATGGTCATCTGCAAGCCAGGAGGAGGGCCCTCATCAAAAGCTAAATTGTTTGGAACCTTGATCTTAGACTTCCCAACCTCCAAAACTATAAGAAAAAAAAAAAGTTGAAACCACTAGTCTATGTTATCTTATTATTGACACAGATCAGGTGGACATCTTGGTTTACAACCTTTGAGAGACCTTATGGCAGAGGACCCAGCTAAGCAGAGCCTGGATTCCTAACCAACAGAAAGTGTGAAATGTGTGAAATATAACAGTTTGAAGCCATTAAATGTCGAAGTAAATTGTTATACAAGAAGAGAATATCTCAGAAAAATTTAAGGTAGTACCTTATAGATCCTTTCAACTAGAGAGCAGGGCTTCTGGGGATCTAAATGATGTTGTCCCTTAATAGTGTGCAAAGGCAGAGAA
Organism: Cephalophus harveyi; assembly: GCA_006410635.1. Classification (NCBI taxonomy): domain Eukaryota; kingdom Metazoa; phylum Chordata; class Mammalia; order Artiodactyla; family Bovidae; genus Cephalophus; species Cephalophus harveyi. Next base: position 40,261 of record SJYT01000747.1, on the reverse strand, counting down.
GGTAGAGAAGGGTCTTTCTTTCCTTTTTTTGCCTGCACCTTGTGGGATCTTAGAAGTGTGGAGTCTTAACCACTGGACTGCCAGGGAAGTCCCTGAGAAGGGCCTGTCTTGATAAAAAATATGAATACAGTTTTTGCCTAAGAGAGATGATTGTAACTTTAACTATATGACACTTCTGGCTTTTTAAGGATTTCTACTATTTAATAGCTTGCACTGAAATATAAACTATTAATATTTGAAAAGAGGTCTCTGGACCTTCAGTATTATACACAGGCTGAGGAAACTATTTATTTGCAATGATGAACTGTTTCCAAAAGGGAAGATAACTCAAGATGCATGAAAGAGTCACTGAGAATTACTCCTAAAGATAAGGAGTGGGCATAATTAAGGAAGTGATATCATTTGACCAGATGAGTTTCAGAATTGCTAGGGACCAATAGCCACCTCCCTGTATATTCTTCCCTTTTTAAATGGGAGTATTTATTATGGGGTTTCTGTCCCTACTTTACCATTAGGTGTTGGGTATGTGAGAGACAATTGTCCTCATCTCACATGCTAGCAAAGTAATGCTCAAATCTTTCAAGCTAGGCTTCAACAGTATGTGAACCGAGAACTTGCAGATGTACAAGATGGATTTAGAAAAGGCAGAGGAACCAGAGATCAAATTGCCAACATCTGTTGGATCATAGAAAAAGCAAGAGAATTCCAGAAAAACATCCACTTCTGCTTTGTTGACTACACTAAAGCCCTTTGACTGTGCCGATCACAACAAGCTGTGGAAACTTCTTCAAGAGATGAGAATACCAGACCACCTTACCCGCCTCCTGAGAAACTTGTGTGCAGATCAAGAAGCAACAGTTAGAACCAGACATGGAACAACAGACTGGTTCCAAATTGGGAAAAGAGTATGGCAAGGCTGTATATTGTCACCCTGCTTATTTAGCTTCTCTGCAGAGTACATCATGCGAAATGCCAGGCTGGATGAAGCACAAACTGGACTCAAGATTGCTGGAGGAAATATCAATAACCTCAGATATGCAGATGACACCACCCTTATGGCAGAAAGCGAAGAGAAACTAAAAGAGCCTATTGATGGAAGTGAAAGAGGAGCATGAAAAAGTGTGCTTAAAACTCAACATTCAAAAAAGTAAGATCATGGCATCCAGTCCCATCACTTCATGGCAAATAGATGGGGAAACAATGGAAATAGTGACAGACTTTATTTTCTTGGGCTCCCAAATCACCTCAGACAGTGACTGCAGCCATGAAATTAAATGATGCTTGCTCCTTGGAAGAAAAGCTATGACAAACCTAGACAGCTATTAAAAAGCAGAGACATTACTTTGCCAGCAAAGGTCCATGTAGTCAAAGCTATGGTTTACCCAGTAGTCATATATGGATATGAAAGCTAGACAATAAAGAAGGCTGAGTGCTGAAGAACTGATGCTTTTGAACTGTAGTGTTGGATAAGACTCTGGAGAGTCCCTTGGACAGCAAGGAGGTCAAACCAGTCAATCCTAAAGGAAATCTACCTTGAATATTCATTGGCCACCTGATAAAAAGAGCTGACTCACTGGAAAAGACCCTGAGGCTGGGAAAGATTGAGGGCAGGAGGAGAAGAGGGTGACAGAGAATGAGATGGTTGGATGGCATCACTGACTCAATGGACAGGAGTTTGAGCAAACTCAGGGAGACAGTGAACGACAGGGAAGCCTGGAGTGCCACAGTCCAAGGGTCGCAAAGTGTGACACAATTAAGCAACTGAACAACAAATGTGAAAGACAGCTATTTTGTCTCTTAAGTCCACTGATCTTCAGATCAAAAAAAAATTGTGTCTGGGACACCCAGACACAATGGTGTTAAGGAACACTCCAAGGAGCCACATGTGCACTTGGACCTGACTTAGATACTGCTATTCTAGACCAGGAACTGGCAAACTTTTCCCATATAGGGCCAAATAGGAAATATTTTAGGCTTTGCAGGTCACATGTGTGATCCTTGTTGCATATTATTCTTTGTTTTTGTTTTTTATGATCCTGAATAAATCTAAAAACCATTCTTATCTCAGGGCTGTACAAAAATAGCCCACAGGTAAGATTTGGCCCTCAGACTGAAAAGTGAAAGTCACTTAGTCCTGTCCGACTCTTTGTGACCCCATGGACTGTAGTCCACCAGGCTCTTCTGTCTGTGAGATTCTCCAGGCAAGAATACTGGAGTGGGTTGCTATTTCCTTCTCCAGGGGATCTTCTGACCCAGGGATCGAACCCAGGTCTCCTGCATTGCAGGCGGACTCCTTACCTACTGAGCCAGCAGGGAAGCCACTATGGACTTGATAGTGACTTGATCAACCCTCATCCTAAACTATGAACTGGTAGATAATGTGATGAGATATTTTGATATTTTAGGGAAGGAGACAAGTATATTTTCATATGGGAGAATATATTATGGCCACAAGCTGGATGGTAGTAGCTAATCTTCAGAGAAAGTGAAAGTCACTCAGTCGTGTCTGACTCTTTGAGACCCCATGGACTATAGCCACCAGGCTCCCCTGTCCATGGGATTCTCCTGGGTAAGAATACTAGAGTGGGTTGCCATTCCCTTCTCCAGGGGATCTTCCCTATCTAGGGATCAAACCCGGGTCTCCACCATTGCAAGCAGATTCTTTATCATCTGAGCCACCTGAGTTCAGATAACAAAAAAATCAAACATGGTACCAAATAAGATCACTTTTTGGTACATACACATGACTCCTGCCATCCAGAGGTAAAGGTCTGTTTCTACTTCAAGCAATAGTATGTAGAGGAATGACAGTCTGGCAATTCTGCACCCAGGCATAAAAAATTTCTAGGTAGAGTTTCCCTGGTGGCTCAGTGATAAAGAATCTGCTTGCCAATGTGGGAGACACAGGTTCAATCCCTGGTCTGGGAGGATCCCACATGCCTTTGAGCAACTAAGCCCTCCTCCAGGGGATCTTCCCAAACCAGGGATCGAACCTGCATCTCTTGTGTCTCTTCCATTAGCAGGCAGGTTCTTTACCACTGGGAAGTCCAACATACATACACTCCCATGTGTAAAATAGATAGCTAGTGGAAAGCTGCTGTATAGCATAGAACAGGGAATTCAGCTCCATGCTTTATGATGACCTAGAGGGGTTCCATAGGGGTAGGGTGGGCGGTCCACGAGGGAGGGGATATATGTATACGTATGGATGATTCACTTTGTTGTAGAGCAGAAAGTAACACAACACTAGAAAGCAACTATACTCCAATAAATTCAAAAAAAAAATTCTGGCATCTTCTGTTTCCTCCCTTTTGAAACCCAGCTTCCATGTAATAAGAAAGCACAAGAAGTCACAAGGAGAGGCTCACGTGGAGGAAACTCAAGCCCTAGCCACGCTCCTTCAACCCCACTCAGCTTCATCTGAGTTCTCGGCATCAGCAGCCAGCCTTCGGAGTGAGCTGGCTTGGCGGTGGATGCTCTCTAGTGAGATCCCGCGGCTGACACCACATGGAGTAGACAGGCTATCTCAGGATATGGCCCAAATCGTAAATACCCTTGTGAGCAGGGCTTCCCTGGTGGCTCAGATGGTAAAGAATCTGCCTGCAATGCAGGAGACCTCCGTTTGATTCCTGGATTGGGAAGATCCCCTGGAGAAGGAAATGGCAACCCACTCCAGTATTCTTGCCTGGGAAAATCTCATGGACAGGGGAGCCTGGAGGGCTACAGTCCATGGGGTCACAAAGAGTCAGACACAACTGAGCGACTTTCACTTCACTTGTGTGCAGGTAAATGATTCTTGTTCTCAGCCACTAGCTTTTGGGGTGGTTATTTATGTAACAATAGACAATGAAAACACTGGAGCACGGAAAAATGGAAGCCAAGTTCTGCAAACCAGGAAACACTGGACATTCTTAAGGAGGGGCCAGTATGGTACCCCTCCACCTAAGAGTTAGATTTGTAAAAGAGCGAAGATCGCAGATGCCATTTCTGGCTTGTACTTTCCTTTCCACGACACGAAAAGTGGAATTGAAAAAATATATACAGTGCTTTCAGAACCTCAATAAAATTCGCTAAATACATGATGATAAGTAGAAAACAACAAAGCCAGATTGAGGTGTGGCTGTAGGGCAGTTGGCAAGCATGCTTTTGATAAGTGACTTTTTTTTTTTTGGTAACCGATTTTATAGCTGTGATTTGAATTTGTCCTTCAGGAAAATAATAAATTAGCAATTTTAGAGACTCACTTATAAACAGTCAAAAGTCAAATGCTAAAATAAACATGGTAAATACCTACCGTACTCTAACTTGTTGAGAATGTAAAGAATTTATACGTGAGTATTAGGGATAAGGCTGAAGATTTCATTCATTTAGTCATTGTTAAGAACTGTCTGAGGGACTTCCCTGGCACTTCAGTGGTTCAAACTCCACGCTCTTGCTGACAAGGGCCTGGGTTCAATTCCTGGTTGGAAAACTAAAAGCCAACAAGCCCCACAGCATGGCCAAAAATTAAATAAATAAACAGAAATACATTAAAAACAAAACAAAGAATTGCCCTTTAGAAAGAAATCTTTAGTGGCTTGTATAGATTTGAGTGAGTTGAGATGGAGATGGAAAACAGGCATGGTGAATGGTCCATGGACAAGCAGAGAAAAAAGGATGGACGTGAATGCCATTTCCAATGGGAAAGCTCTGTGATGTGACAAATGACTGAATGTAGGAGCTAAGGAAGAATAAGGCATCTGACCTAAAAGCCAGGTTTCAAGGCTTCAAGGATTTAGTGATGCCAACTCCAGAAAGAAAAAAAAAAACAGATGTCAGGAAAGAGTTGGTTGTACGGTTAGATGAGCATCAAGTTCAACATCAAGTTTATAAGGTTTGCAAGTGTCAGGATCACGCTGATGGTTGGAAAATGGGTCTGCAACCCAGAAGAGACAGGAGGTAATATGTATATTTGGGTGCCATCGGAATTGGAATCATAGGTGAGCTTAAAAAAAAAAAATAAGAGATTGAAGAACAGAATCTTAGGAAGCATCTATGCTAAGACAGGACAAGGAGAAAGACTAGCCAGAAAAGAGACAGACCAAGCAGTCAGATATAAAAGGGGAACAAGCACGCTAATAAAAATAATACCAGCTAAAAGCACTGGCCAGGGAACAGTGCTCCAGACTTTATGTGGATTGTCACATTTTATTGTTTGAAGACGGCAGGTGAAACCTACACGTTTCTGTTCACTCTGTTCCAAAATCTCCCATAAAAACACAGAAAAGACTTCTTGCTGTGGCCATTACCATTTAAGACGTAAATTAACAAGGATAAAGAGAATGAAAGAGAACAACAGCAATAAAATTGGGGGAAGCTAAGAAAATGAAATCCTAAGCCTGATGGGAGAAAACTGAGAAGCAGCCTTATACTGAAGAATCCCCAAAAGCTTTGAGAGCAGCTGGTACTGTGGAAGTGAGAGTGAAAATGGGGCTCTGGCCTGGAGGATTGATCGAAAGGAAAGTGTTTTGTTCCCAGATTCTTTTTTTTTTTTTTTTTTGCGCATTTTGTTAACATTTTAAGTCTCTCTCCTCTTTTTTAGGAATATCCAGCAGAAAAAAGAAAAACAGCATGTTTTCCTATTTATCGGAAATCAATTTCTCTTCTAACGAAAAAAAGCCTCATTGGGACTTTGTTGGCAGTCTAGTGGTTAAGCCTATGCACTTCCACTGCAGGGCACATGGGTTCAATCCCTGGTCAGGAAGTTAAGAAGTCACATGCCACAAAAATGAAAGTCGTGTCTGACTCTTGGTGACCCCATGGACTATACAGTCCATGGAATTCTCCAGGTCAAAAAAAGAAGCCTCATCAAATCAGTTTAAGTATAAAGTAAGTATATAAATTTTTAAAAGACGAAGAAATAGGACTAATTAGATAAGATAAACATAGTGGCTGAAAAGTTGCAAAACTAGATCTTTGTATGTGTGTGTGTGTGTGTGTGTGTGTATAAATTTAAGGTCTCAGTAATCCTGAGCATTACCATAATTTTTACCCTAAGTGACCTATATTAAAATGTATGTATGACTAATCTTTGTAAATGTAAAATGGATATTCTCTGACTGAAAAGGTTCAAAACTAGAGGCTGGATATATTCGTCTTGGTCCAATAGATTTTTTAAACAGTTTGTTTCAACAATTTATTTAATTGGTTTATTTTTTAAATCAATTTTAATGTGTATTTTTAAAGTTATTATTATATACTAATACTCTATACCTGCTTTTTAAATTAACCACGTTATGAATGTTTATCTGTATTAAGACACCTTAGATTTTCCTATCTAATCTTTTTTTAAGCTTTGAAGAATGCCCCTATGGGTGTTCAACTTGTATATGAGTGAACATTTAAGTTGTTGACAGTTTCTTAATATTAAATAAGGAATATCCATGCAGAAATGTCTTCATACATTGCCTGATTATTTCCCTTGAATACATTCTAAAGAAATTGCTTGGTCACAGTTCCACTACTAGGCATACACTCTTGTGCGTGCGTGCATGCTAAGTCACTTTAGTTGTGTCTGACACTTTGTGACCCTATAGACTGTAGCCTGACAGACTCCTCTGTCCATGGGATTCTCCAGGCAAAAATACTGGAGTGGGTTGCCATGCCCTCCTCCAGAGGATCTTTCTGACCCAGGGATCGAACCCATGCCTCCTTTGGCTCCTGCATTGCAGGCAGATTCTTTACCACTAAGGCACTGGAAAAGCCCATATACCCTGAGAAAATCATAATTCAAAAAGACACATGTACTCCAATGTTCATTGCAGCACTATTTACAATAGCCAGAACATGGAAGCAACCTACATGTCCATAAGTGGAGGGATGGGTAAAGAAGTTGTGGTATATACATACAATGGAATATTACTCAACCATAAAAAGGAATGGAATTGCATCAGTTGTAGTGTGGTGGATGGACCTAGAGTCTGTCATACAGAAGTAAGTCAGAAAAAGAAAATATCGTATATTAAAGCATATACATGGAATCTAGAAAAATGGTACTGATGAACTATTTGCAGGGCTGAAACAGAGATGCAGACATAGAGAATGAACTTGCGGGCAAACCGGGGGAAGGAAAGGATGGGATGAATTGAGAGAGTAGCATTGACATATATACACTTCCATGTGTGAAATAGACAGCCAGTGGGAACCTACTGCATATCCCAGCGAGCTCAGCTCGGGGCTCTATGAAAACCTGGAGGAGTGAGATGGGGATGGATGAGAGGGAGGCTCAAGAAGGAAGGGATTTATGTATACTTACAGATGATTTATGTTGTACAACAGAAACCAACACAACATTGTAAAGCGACTATACTCCAATTTAAAATATTTTTTTAAAAAGAATTACAAATGAGTTCTTCATACTAGCTGTAATTGAATGAATAAGTTTTTTGAGCTGTACATCATATGAACAACTGATATCACAGAATTACTGCTTACTGTTGATTTTTTATTTTGTGCTTGAGCCTGGTATCATGGAAATCGAAGCAAATTTAGCGATAGTGCATCTATGTTAAGCCCAAGTCCTGCCACCTGTAAGAATCAACTTTGGGAAAGGTGCCTCATCTCATTTAGATGTGGTTTCCTTATTTGTAAAGTCGGACTAGTGACCGTGGCTCACCTTCTTCTCAGAGCTGAAGTCAAGACCATTTGAAAGTCAATACCATATTTTATTTTAACAGAAGTACAAAGTTAGGACACACATTGCCAGTCCATCAGCTCCTTGATTGATATGCTGACACGTGACCACATGAAATAAACTTGCCGTAAGCCAAGTCCATACAATATGCTCTGCAGTGCTAAAACAGACCCTGCTTTCTGGAGATTAACTCAGCTAAGGACTTGGCGTGCTTCTCCGGTCTTTATGAGGAAATACAGACTTCCTATTAAAAGGTTCATCCTTTTTGAAAAGGTTGAGAAGGATGAGTCTTAAAAAAAAAAAAAAAAAAAACAACCAGATGGTTAAAAAATTTAGGTCTGAAGCCCATTCTGAGAATATCCTCTGGTGCTGGGCCCACAGTCCTATATGTTTTTCTCTTTTTCTTTTTTTTCAGTACTATATATTTTATTGGATTTTGAACTGCATGTGATTTCTTCACTTTAAACTCTTGCTTTTCACTGTGTAGTTGTTTGTGAGATAGTGACTATAATCACATTGACCTATACAGGTCTGCCTCCTTTTTTGATCAATCTATTTCTTTTACCTGGGTATGTGCCACCGCTCAGTCATGCCTGACTCTTTGCAGCCCCATGGACTGTAGCCTGCCAGGCTTCTCTGTCCATGGAATTTTCCAGGCAAGAATACTGGGGTGAGTTGCCATTTCCTCCCCCCAGGTATCTTCCTGACCCAGGGACTGAGCCCACATCTCCTTTGTCTCCTGTATTGGCAGGAAGATTCTTTACCACTGTGCCACCTGGGAAGCCCATTTCTGTTATATTTTTTGCTAATTAATACAAATGTTATTTGCTGAAGTACTTTCCATAAAGACCTAGACAAGAAATATTGATATTTACAGCCATGTGAGCCTTTTTGTTTCTCCTTTCATTTAAAGGATTTTGTTGCATCCATTAACCACAAAGAAGTGTTTGAGTATTTAAGTGTTCCATCCTGTTCCCACATCTGACTATAAATCTGGAACTTTTCTGGTTTTCCTCTGTTTATTATGTGTTTTTGTTGTTGTTGTTGCTTTTACTTTTTATTTTGAAACAATTTCAAACAGAAAAAATGGCAAGAACAGTACAAGGAATTCTCATATACTATTCACCCAGAAACATCATCAAGTTTCATGGACCGTCTGTCTCAATGAAAACGTGTGAAACTGAAAGAGTTAGTCCCTCACTCATATCTGACTCTTTGTGAACCCATGGACTGTAGCCCACCAGGCTCCTCTGTCCAGGGAATTCTCTGAGCAAGAATATCGGAGTGGGTTGCCATTCCCTTCTCCAGGAGATCTTCCCAACTCAGGGATCAAACCCAGGTGTCCCTCATTGTAAGCAGCTTCTTTACCATCTGAGCTACCAGGGAAACCCCATCTGTCTCAATAATGTCCTTTAAAGCAAAAGGGTCCAATCCGGGGTCACATGCTGATGGGTGTGTATATGTCTTGTTAGGTCTCTTCAGGTTTCTTTGACCTAGAATAGTTCCTCAGTTGTTTTGTAGCATATCCTTCAACTGGGTTTGTCTGGTGCTTTCTTTTTTCATGATTAGATTATTACCCATCTTTGGCAGGGATATCAGAAAAGTGATGCTGTGTTTTTCTTATTGTGTATCAGGAAGCTCATGTCAGAGGGTCTGAAAATAACATTAATAGTGTCTGATGGTAACGTTACTCTTTTTCCTCATAATTAATCATCATTTTGTGGGAGCTGTGTAAATATCCTGTTCTCATCCAACTTTCACCTTCTGGTTTTAGCATCAGTTGATGTTTCCTGCCTGAGTTAAAAATCATTATAATGACTGACAAGTGGTAATTTTCTAATTCAACCACTCTTTTTAAACTTGTTAGTTGGCCTTCTGCCTCTGTGTTTACTCATGTGTCTATTGACAAGTAGTGTGGACTGGTGGATTCTTATTCTGTTCCATGGAGTATAATCTGTTACTGTCATTATTTATTTATCTGTTTTTAAATATTTCTTTATTTAAGGGCTTCCCTTGTAACTCAGCTGGTAAAAAAGAAATCTGCCTGCAATGCAGGAGACCTGGGTTTGATTACTGGGTTGGAAAGATCCTCTAGAGAAGGAAATGGCAACCCACTCTAGTATTCTTGCCTGGAGAATCCCACAGACAGAGAGGCCTGACAGGCTACAGGGTACAAATTTATTTATTTGGCTGCATTGGATCTTAGTTGCAGCATGCAGAATCTTCATTGTATCATGTGGGAACTTTCACTGAGGCACACAGACTCTCTGGATGTGGTACAAGAGTTTAGTTGCTCCATGACATATGGATATTAGTTCCCCGACCAAGGATTGAATCTGAGTCCCCTGTATTGCAAGACAGATCCTTAACCAATGGACCAGCAGGGAGGTCTCTGTTATTCTTTATTTTGATGCTCAGATTTTCCCAGATTTGAGACCCATTCAAACTGACTCCCGTGTCTCTTTGTTACATCCCATCAGTCTATAAGCACTCCTTACATTCTGGTAAAAGAAGATGTCACAGACTCAAATTGTGCTTCCCATGCCCCAGACCTGGAATCAGTCATTTCTACAAGGACCCCTTTTATTCGAGAAAAGGAATTTAGATACGAAGATCTGGGTATTAGGTGCCCATTGCTACTAGTTCTCTTAATGGACAGAGCAAGGGAATATATAAAAGTGTCACCGTCACACTTAGATTTTTGCACACACACACATATATACATAAAATATATATCTTTGTTTCTACATCTCTGTATTCAATACCATTAGTTCACATCAATCCCTGTAACACCAATTTGACATACAATGCTCATTCTAGTTTTTTCCTTTCCTATATTTGTAATTCCCTTCTCCATCAGTGAGAAACCTGGTTCTCATTACCCTCAATGAATTCATCTATTGCTCAGTTCCAGTGTACAGGAGTGTATTGCTCAGTTCAGCAAAAGGATAGCTTTTTCAGCAAAAGGATATCAGAAGAGGAGCTCTGGAAGTTCCTTTTTGGAATAAGCTAGTATCACTGATTAGGAAGCTTTTATTCTCGTGGTCTAATTTCTCTACAAATGAGCTATACCTTGCTCAAACACATTTATTCACAGAACAGAGAGAGGATGGCAGGTGGCGGACCATTCCATCTGCTCTTTCCATATATTTCCCAGTAAACATCATGTTTATTTACACATACTTCTAGTGGTGTGCATATCTGTGCCTTGTACATGGCAAACTGAACGTCTTTTAAAATGTTTTCCCAAGCTGGTAACAAAGCAAGGGGAAAGCCTCAGAGGCCAAAAGTAGAATGGCACAAACCAAAAGAAGATATTTTCAACCAACAAAGAAATAGTATCCAAAATATGTGAACGATTCAAAAGCCAGTAAGAAGACCTATAGTACAATGCGGGGAAATGGACAAAAGAAAAGAACGGGCAATTGACAGAAAAAAATCATGGAATATATGAAAATCTCATTAGTAATTAGGGAAATAGAAAATGTAAACCAAAATATTATTTTATATTGGTAGAAATTTTAAAGTTTGGCAATTTGTCATACAAAATGCATCTCAGGTTAACCAAATAAATGGCAAGCAGAAGTTTCTCTTTAAAGAAATATTCTAGCTAATAAATGAAAAGGGAATGATAGCATCTGACAAGTCTGCAGCCTCCAGTGAATTAATGAACTAAGCAGTGATCATTGATGATTTCTGCCTTTCCAACAATCCACAGAGACAACCTTCTTCCTAATGGAAGAACATACCACCACTTACAAAATGCTCTTGCCAGAAATTTGATCCTGAATCTGATCCAGTCTCAGGATGCAACAAACATATTGCTGGAAACAGGGAACAGAGGAACCTGTGAAACAGCACCACAAGAATGCCTCCAACAAAGCTCAGACCACAGGAAGCTCCAGAACAAACTCCTTGTTCTGCTCGTCAAATAAACTGCAAGAAGGGGAAAGGGGTAGTTTTTTACTTTGATCCTGATTTGAGCAGATTAATGAAACAAAGTGAAATGAAATAAAATAAAAACAAATGAAATAGAAACAATTAAAGGACTAATGAAATAAAACAAAAGCAGAAGAAACTTGAACATTGACTCAATATTTCATGATATTAGAAAGTTGTGGGACTTCTGTAGTGGTCCATTGGTTAAGAATCTGCTTTTCAATTCAGGGGATGCGGGTTTGATTCCTGGTTGGAGAACTAGGAAATTGGAAACTAGGTTAGAGAACTGTGGAAAATTCTGAGAGATTGGAATACCAGACCACCTGACCTGCCTCTTGAGAAACCTGTATGCAGCTCAGGAAGCAACAGTTAGAACTGGACATGGAACAACAGACTGGTTCCAAATAGGAAAAGGAGTATGTCAAGGCTGTATATTGTCACCCTGCTTGTTTAACTTATATGCAGAGTACATCATGAGAAACGCTGGACTGGAGGAAACACAAGCGGAATCAAGATTGCCGGGAGAAATATCAATAACCTCAGATATGCAGATGACACCACCCTTATGGCAGAAAGTGAAGAAGAACTAAAGAGCCTCTTGGTGAAAGTGAAAGAGGAGAGTGAAAAAGTTGGCTTAAAGCTCAATATTCAGAAAACGAAGATCATAGCATCTGGTCCCATCACTTCACGGCAAATACATGGGGAAACAGTGGAAACAGTGGTTGACTTTATTTTTTGGGGCTCCAAAATCACTGCAGATAGTGACTGCAGCCATGAAATTAAAAGATGCTTACTCCTTGGAAGGAAAGTTATGACCAACCTAGACACCATATACAAAAGCAGAGACATTACTTTGCCAACAAAGGTCCGTCTAATCAAGGCTATGGTTTTTCCTGTGGTCATGTATGGATGTGAGAGTTGGACTGTGCAGAAAGCTGAGCACTGAAGAATTGATGCTTTTGAACCGTGGTGTTGGAGAAGACTCTTGAGAGTCCCTTGGACTGCAAGGAGATCCAACCAGTCCATCCTAAAGAAGATCAGTCCTGGGTGTTCATTGGAAAGACTGATGCTGAAGCTGAAGCTCCAATACTTTGGCCACCTGATGTGAAGAGCTCACTCATTTGAAAAGACCCTGATGCTGGGAAAGATTGAGGGCAGGAGGAGAAGGGAACAACAGAGGATAAGACAGTTGGATGGCATCACCAACTGAATGGACATGGATTTGGGTGGACTCTGGTGGTTGGTGATGGACAGGGAGGCCTGGTGTGCTGCGGTTCATGGGGTCCAAAGAGTCAGACACGACTGAGCAACTGAACTGAACTGGAGAACTAAGACCCCACATTCTCTGGGACCACTAAGCCCTTGACCATAACTAGATAAACCCAAGTGCCACAACAAAGATTCCACTTGCACCACGAAGACCCAAGGCAGCCAAAAATACACAAATAATTTAAAAAAGAATTATTATCCAATTTTCAGTGTGATAGTGGTCTTGTTCTTGTGTTTTTATAAGGTCTTTTATTAGGTCTTAGGAAGGTTCTTAAAGGAAACTTCTGGGTGAACTGGAAGCATTCTAGATGTTGCTCTGGGTGGTAGTTTCCCAGTTGTGGGTATGTGAGAAAACTCATTTAATGAGCTGTAATCTTAAGATTTGTGTACTTTACTGCATGTAAGTCTCAGTTCAGTTTTTTAAAGGTAGGATCTTTTATTTTTACAGATGAAGTGATAGTACATCTGGAATTGGCTTTAAAATACTCCAGGATGGCCCATGGAAGATCAGCTGTGGGTCAGTAAGTGTTGAAGCTGAAGAATGCTTATAATTCTTGTTTATGTTTAAAATTTTCTAGAATATAAACTTGAAAAAAATCTGCCAAGTTACTGCTGCCAAGGATGTGGAACAATGAAAATCGTCATACGTTACTGGTGAGGATGTGAACTGAACACTGTCTCATATTATCTAGTAAAAGTGAAGGTGGTATATTTTACATTAATAACTCATCAACTTCTCTCTGAGGTTATAGCCTAAAGAAACACTAGCACATGTGCTCACACAGGTGTGTACATGGAAAATAATTCATACAACACTGCTTCAGTTCAGTTCAGTTCAGTCACTCAGTCGTGACTGACTTTTTGCAACCCCATGAATCACAGCATGCCAGGCCTCTCTGTCCATCACCAACTCCCGGAGTTCACTCAAACTCTTGTCCATTAAGTCAGTGATGCTATCCAGCCAATCTCATCCTCTATTGTCCCCTTCTCCTCCTGCCCCCAATCCCTCCCAGCATCACGGTCTTTTCCAAGGAGTCAACTCTTCACATGAGGTGGCCAAAGTATTCAAGTTTCAGCTTTAGTATCATTCCTTCCAATGAACACCCAGGACTGATCTCCTTTAGGATGGACTGGTTGGATCTCCTTGCAGTCCAAGGGACTCTCAAGAGTCTTCTCCAATACCACAGTTCAAAAGCAACCAAAATAAAAACAGAAGGAATCATCTCAGATATCAATTGACAGGAGAATAAATAAATGCATGCTAAGTCACTTCAGTTGTGTCCGACTCTTTGCAACCCTATGGACCATAGCCTGCCAGGCTCCTCTGTCCATGGGATTCTCCAGGCAAGAATACTGCATGCCCTTCAGGGATCTTCCCAACCTAGGGATCACATCTGCGTCTCTTATGACTCCAGCGTTGGCAGGCAAGTTCTTTACCACTAACGCTACCTGGGAAGCCCTGAATAAATAAATACATGTGAGATATATATATATATAAAAAGGAATTCTAGCTATACTTATTGACATTGATGAATCTCACAAAACTAATGAGCAAAAACTTTACAAGTCGCAAAAGAATAGTACAGTTGTATTAATTAAGTGTTCAAAATATTCACAATAGTATAATGTATTTTAGGGGCATATTTATATATATGCAGTAAAATTATAAAGAAAAGCAAATGAATGATAAATACAAGATGGTACAGTTAGGTAGAGCTTTCTAAGGACTCTGAGGTTCTGATAATATTCTACTCCTTCAGCTGGATAATGGGTGTTTAATACCTTTTTTACCCCACATATATGTTATAAAAAACATATGTGTAGAAATATTTTACAATATTTTAAAAACCACTTCCTGTTGCTTTTTAGCAGTCTTAAGACCTGACTCATAGATAGTGGTGTGGTATGATGCTGGATCATCAGGAATTTGGAAAATCTGGGCTTTAGTCCCAGCTATACTACTAAGTGGCTTCCCTGGTGACTTGGCAGTAAAGAATCCGCCTGCCAATGCAGGAGACAGGGGTTTGATCCCTAGGTTGGGAAGATCTCCTGGAGAAGGAAATGGCAACCCACTCCAGTATTCTTGCCTGGGAAATCCCATGGAGAGAGGAGCCTGGCAGGCTACAGTCCATGGGGTCACAAAAGAGTCAGAAATGACTTAGCAACTAAACAAGTATTACTAAGTAGCCCTGTGACCTTGAACAATTGATAAAATTCCCTCATCTAGAAAATGGGCAAGTCAGCACTTTCCAACCATGTTCTTCAGAGCATTCGTTCTAAGATATGTTATTGGTATTTTGTGGCAACAACAATAAAAAGGCTTTGTGGTCAAATTCATTTGAGGAACTCTGGGTTAAACATTAAGAGGGTTTCCCTATAACAAGACTCCTCAGAGCAATTTTCACCCCACATATGTGTTATTTTTTTTAAAAGTATATGTGTAGAAATATTTTATAATATTTAAAAAATTATATCCTGTTGTTTTTTTCAGCAGTCTTAAGACCTGACTCATAGGTGGTGGGAAAGTATGATGCAAGGAACATGCTTGAATATACAAGCATGAGTTGTAAATCTCTGGGAGGAATACAGAATTTTCAAAAGCAGTTTATCACAAATTCAGGTTTATCTGTGTGAGCATAACCACTATTAAAAACAGTTTATGTCACAGGGTACTCTACTTAATGCACTGCGGTGACCTAAACAGGAAGGAAGTCCAAAAGGGAAAGGATATATGTATATGTGTAGCTGATTTACTCTGCTGTACAGTAGAAACTATCACAATGTTTTAAAGCAACTATATTTCAATAAAAATCAATTTAACCCAGGGATCAAACCTAAGTCTCCTGCATTGCAGGCAGATTCTTTACTGTCTGAGCCACCAGGGAAGCCCAATTTTAAAAATAAATAAAATAAAATGCTTGAACAGTGGAAAAAATAAAAGGAAACTCTATGTAAAGGGCAAAAAACAAAACAAAAACACAGTTTGGTAAATCCCGGAGTGGTTGTTTTCTAAGGTCTCCTTCAACCTGTAACTTCAAGAAATCTGCTGCTGCTGCTGCTGCTGCTAAATCGCTTCAGTGGTGTCCGACTCTGTGCAACCCCATCGACAGCAGCCCACCAGGCTCCCCTGTCCCTGGGATTCTCCAGGCAAGAACACTGGAGTGGATTGCCATTTCCTTCTCCAATGCATGAAAGTGAAAAGTGAAAGTGAAGTCACTCTAGTCGTGTCTGACTGCTAGTGACCCCATGGACTGCAGCCTACCAGGCTCCTCCGTCCATGGGATTTGCTAGGCAAGAGTACTGGAGTGGAGTGCCATTGCCTTCTCCGCAAGAAATCTGCAGCTCTCAGATAACCCTTACTTCAGGGTGTATGCTGAAGTACTGGGAAAGAGATGGGAGTTGGGATACTCACCAGGAGAGTATTGCGAGGGTCTGGGTATGGAAGCTTGAGGACGTTAATGATAGTGTAGTAATAGGGCTGGAAAGGGGAGACAGAGTCAGGAAACATGGCTATGGAACCATGAAGCAGGGCCAAGCACAAGGCCACCCCTTGTATGATTCAAGTGCACACACCAGTGCTGGTCAGGGAAAACCGCAGCGTTTGCGCCTGCAGTGATCAGTTAACCGCTCTGAACCTAGCTGTGGCTTTGCAACACGTGGATATTTTTAGAATCGGAAGGGCTGATCGGTTTCAGTTCTTGTGTTTGCATGTGAACATACCATCTTGCAGAATCTGACTTCCCCAAGGTCACGTAGCTCATTAGAGTCCAGAGCAGTCCAGCTGCAGACTCCCGATTCCTAGCCCAGCCTCTGCACCATGACACCCTGACATCCTGATGACTCTGTATTCACTTCCGTCTTACTAAGGATCTTGTGCCATATCGCACCTATAAAGTGAGGTGGTTGTTGAACCAAGAGAGGATAATGGGTGCTTTCACCTGGACAGCCATCTCATATCTGCCATTAGTGACATGTGAGAAGGTGAATGCATTAAGGAAAATCTGCCATGCCGTGAATAAATAAATAAATAAAAAGGGGAGAAGAGACAAATCTCCCATGTACGATTCCAAATAATTTATACAAACACTCTGCCTGCAAAGGAACTGGGAAGGAGCATAACTTCTCCTTAAGTGTGGGCTACACATCATAAATTCTTTGTATTAGCATTAGTTTATTTCTTATTTTTGGCCGAGCTGGGTCTTTGACGGTGTGCGCGGGCTTTCTCTAGTTGTAGTGCATGGACTTCTTATTGCGATGGCTTCTCCTGTTTCGGAACACCGGCGCTATAGTGGGGGCTCAGTTGTGGCACATGAGCTTAGTTGCCCCCAAGGTATGTGGGATCTTCCCAGACCAGGGATCAAACTTGTGTTCCCTGCACTGGCAGGTGGATTCTTAACCACTGGACCAACAGGGAAGTTCTGGGCTACACGTAGTAAATTCTTTCCAAAAAGTAACATGGAAAGTAAGGGTTTACATTTACAGTGGAAAAGGCCGGCAAACAGCACCTTCGCCAGGTGGTCAAAGTCAACATCAACAGTGATAAACTGTGTGGATAATATGTATTAGTAACGCGGATAAGGTGTGATGAAAATGGCGCTTTACCTCTGTGTTCCTCCTCTCCCAAACCTATAACCTCACTCTAATCGTGAGAAAAACATCAGATAGTTCCAATGGAAGGGAATCCTACAAAATATCTGGTCAGTTCAGTTCAGTTCAGTCGCTCAGTCGTGTCCGACTCTTTGCGACCCCATGAATCGCAGCACGCCAGGCCTCCCTGTCCATCACCAACTCCCGGGGTTCACTCAGACTCACGTCCGTCGAGTCCGTGATGCCATCCAGCCATCTTATCCTCTCTCGTCCCCTTCTCCTCCTGCCCCCAATCCTTCCCAGCATCAGAGTCTTTTCCAATGAGTCAACCCTTCGCATGAGGTGGCCAAAGTACTGGAGTTTCAGCTTTAGCATCATTCCTTTCAAAGAAATCCCAGGGTCAGTGCTCCTCAAAACTGTTAAACTCATCCAAAATAAGTCTGAGAAACTGTTAGAGGCAAGAGAAAGCCTAAGGAGACATGATAAACCCAATATGGTAACCTCTGGGTGGGGTTCTGGAACAGAAAAGGGACACCAGGTCAAATTAAGGTCTTCTGAATAAAGTATAGACTTTAGTTAATATTAATGTATCAATATTGTTAATTAGTTAGAATGAATGCACCTTGCTAAAGTAAGATATTAATAACAGAGGAACTGGATACATGGGAACTCTGTACCGTCTAATTTTCCTATGAATCTAAACTGTTCTAAAAAAAAATCTGTTTTTTAAAACTACCCTTCTCCTCCTCCACCTCACCCCACCCCCAAAATCTTCAGGATCAGATAGTTTTACTAGAGAATTCTACCAAACACTTAAAGAAGAATTAAGACCAGTTTTATACAGCCTATTCCAGGAAATAGAAGAGGAGAGAACATTTTCTAACTAACCTTACGAAGCCAACTAATTTTATGAACCCTGATAACAAAAGCAGATAAAGTCAGTAAAAAAAGCAACAACAACAACCAAAAAAAAGCAGAACAACACCTCTCAGAAAAAGAATTATGAACCATGACAAAATGAGATTTATTCTAGGTGTACAAAGCTGGTTCAACATTCAAAAAGAAAGAAAAAATTAACACAACATTGTAAAGCAATTATACTCCAATTTAAAATTTTCTAAATAAATAAAGATAATGCACCAGATCAACAAGCTGAAGAGAAAAAATTGAATGACCATATCAACTTTATGTAGGAAAAATCATTTGTTAAATCCCAGAACTGATTCATGATAAAACTCTTAGAATGTTAGAAATACAAGGGAGATATCTAAACTCAACAAATAGCATCTACAAAATACCCTAGAGCTAATAACACATTTAATGATGAAAAAATGAATGCTTTCTCTCTAAGATCAGGGGACAGTGACTTCCCTGGGTCCAGTGGTTAGGACTCTGCTCTTCCACTGCAGGGGACACCGGTTTGATCCCTCATTTAATCCCTCCCAGCATCAGAGTCTTTTCCAATGAGTCAACCCTTCGCATGAGGTGGCCAAAGTACTGGAGTTTCAGCTTTAGCATCATTCCTTTCAAAGAAATCCCAGGGTCAGTGCTCCTCAAAACTGTTAAACTCATCCAAAATAAGTCTGAGAAACTGTTAGAGGCAAGAGAAAGCCTAAGGAGACATGATAAACCCAATATGGTAACCTCTGGGTGGGGTTCTGGAACAGAAAAGGGACACCAGGTCAAATTAAGGTCTTCTGAATAAAGTATAGACTTTAGTTAATATTAATGTATCAATATTGTTAATTAGTTAGAATGAATGCACCTTGCTAAAGTAAGATATTAATAACAGAGGAACTGGATACATGGGAACTCTGTACCGTCTAATTTTCCTATGAATCTAAACTGTTCTAAAAAAAAATCTGTTTTTTAAAACTACCCTTCTCCTCCTCCACCTCACCCCACCCCCAAAATCTTCAGGATCAGATAGTTTTACTAGAGAATTCTACCAAACACTTAAAGAAGAATTAAGACCAGTTTTATACAGCCTATTCCAGGAAATAGAAGAGGAGAGAACATTTTCTAACTAACCTTACGAAGCCAACTAATTTTATGAACCCTGATAACAAAAGCAGATAAAGTCAGTAAAAAAAGCAACAACAACAACCAAAAAAAAGCAGAACAACACCTCTCAGAAAAAGAATTATGAACCATGACAAAATGAGATTTATTCTAGGTGTACAAAGCTGGTTCAACATTCAAAAAGAAAGAAAAAATTAACACAACATTGTAAAGCAATTATACTCCAATTTAAAATTTTCTAAATAAATAAAGATAATGCACCAGATCAACAAGCTGAAGAGAAAAAATTGAATGACCATATCAACTTTATGTAGGAAAAATCATTTGTTAAATCCCAGAACTGATTCATGATAAAACTCTTAGAATGTTAGAAATACAAGGGAGATATCTAAACTCAACAAATAGCATCTACAAAATACCCTAGAGCTAATAACACATTTAATGATGAAAAAATGAATGCTTTCTCTCTAAGATCAGGGGACAGTGACTTCCCTGGGTCCAGTGGTTAGGACTCTGCTCTTCCACTGCAGGGGACACCGGTTTGATCCCTCATTGGAGAACTAAGATCCTGCATGCCACGTGGCATGGCTATTTTTTTTTAATAAAATAAAAATAAATAATTAAAGAAAAAGATCAGGAACAAGGCAAAAAAGTCTACTCTCACTCTTATCAACATAGTCCTGGAAGTTCTATCCATTGCAATAAGCAAGAAAAATAAATTTTAAAAGAAGGTAGACAGATTAGATAGGAGGAAATAAAATTACCTCTATTTACTGACAACATGATTGTCTATGTAGAAACCTCAAGAAGTCTACAAAAAAATCTTTTAGAACTAATAAGTTCAGCAAAGTTTTAAGATATAAGATCAACACACAAAAATACTATAGCATTTCCATTTGACAGTAAATTTGCAGAAATTAAAACACAATGCCACTTACAATCGCTCAAATAAAGCAAAAATATTTAAATATACATAAAGCATGATCTGTATGCTGTACATTACAAAACTTCAGTGAAAGAAATCAAAGGAGATCTAAATAAATGAATACACATATTGTGGTTATAGCTAGAAAGTCCAACATATTTAAAGTATCAGTTCTCCCCAGACTGACCTATAGATTTAATACAATTCCTATCAAAATCCCAGCAAGATTTTTTTGCACACATGGAGAAGCTTATTCTAAAATCTATAAAGAAAGTCATGGGCTTAAAACTGCTAAAACCATCTTGGCAAGAATCAAGTGGAGGAATCACTCACCCTATATTGAGGCTTACTGTATAGTTACAGTAATCAAGGTAGAGATATAGATGCAGCAATGGAACAGAATAAAGATTCCAGAAATAGAGCCACAGAAATACAGTCAATAATTGTTGGTAAAGGTGAGAAAGCAATTCAATGGAGGGAGGAGAACATTTTCAACAAATAGCACTGGAGCAACTGGCCATTCAGAGACCAAAAAATAAATAAATAAAAAGTTTGACCTAAACTCTACACCCATGCAAAAATTAACTAAAAATGGGTCACTGATTTAATGTAAAATGTAAGGCTATAACATATTTTAGGTATAAACATAAGAAAAAATCTTGGTCTAGGGCTAGGCAAAGAGCTCTTTGAATTGACACAGAAGCACAATACATAAATGGAAAAACTGATAGGTCGGCAGACTTCATCAAAATTGAAAACATTTCCTCCGCAAAAGACCATGTTGAAATGATGAAAAGATAAACTACAGACTGGGAATGAGTATTTACAAATCACATGTGTGACAAAGGACTAGTATATGAAACACACTCAGAGAACTTGCAAAGGTCAACAGTAAAATAAAAAAAGGTCAATTAGAAAATGGGCAAAAGACGCAAACACATCTTTCACTGATGAGAATATACAGATGGCGAATAACCACATGAAAGATATTCAACATCATTAGCCTGCAGGGAAATGCAAATTAAAATTACAACAAGATATCACTACACCTCTACCAGAAGGACTGAAATTAAGAAATCTCAACACCAAATGCTTGTGAGGATATAGAGAAACTGGATCGCTGTATATTGTGGGTGGGAATGTAAAAAATATAGCCAGTCTGGAAAACATTTTGGCAATTTCTCAGAAAGCTAAACATGCAATTACCTTATGATCCAGCAATTGTACTCCTGGGCATTTATCCCAGAGAAATGAAAAGTTATATTGACACAAAAACTTGTCCATGAATGTTCATGGACGTCTTCTTTGTAATAGACAGAAGCTGGAATCAGCCGAGATATCTTCCCACAGGTTAATGCTCAGGTAAACTGTGGAACATCTTTCCTACCACTTAGCTATAAAAAGGAATGAACTACGGATACCCGGGACAACTTGAATGACTCTCCAGGGAATTATCCTAACTGAAAAAAGCCAGTCCCCAAAGGTTGCACAGTGGATGATTCCATTTACATAACATTTCAAAAAAATGACAAAATTTTAGAAATGGGAGAAAGATAGATGTCAGGGTAGGGGACTTGGGGCTGGGGGTGTGGTAGGGCAGGAAGGAGGTGTATGTGGTTTAAAGAGGCATCCTTGTGGTGTTGGAATATTCAGTATTTTGACTCTCGTAGCAGATATATGAGCCTATTCAGATGATAAAATTATATAAAACTTAATAAACACACAGGCATGCAAACAAGGGAGTATCAATAAAGCTAGGGAAATTTGAATAAGATCAGTGGATTGTAGCCATGTCAATTACCTGGTCATAATACCATAGTATAATTTTGTGAAGTGTTACCATTAGGGAATACTGGGTAAAGGATAAAGAGACTCTCTGTATTATTTCAGACAACTGTATGTAAATCTATAGTTATTGCAACAAAAAGTTTTCAATTAAAATATGTAGTGTAAATACCTAGATGCCATGGTTTTCGATGGGTTTTGATGTTACAGTAGCTTAGACGAGTAAATGATGGTACACAAGAAGAAGAGAAAGGAATTTGGAAAGAGCAATTTTAAAAAGCAAGGAAGAGAAGCTGTAAGAAATGCCCAACAGAGTCTCTGCATTTTGGAAGTATGGATAACATACTAAGTTGCTAAAAGTACTGAAATTTCCTCTCTACATATTGTCTACTTTCAATTTCTGACTCTTAGAGGAGCTGGTCTATTTGTAATATACAGGCATGAAGCTCTTAATGGATCTAATTTATGGAATTCTCTCCATTTTAAGATGGGTATATCTACTTCCCTTGACTTTCAGTGTCCAGCTTAAGCAGCGTGAAACATTCCTGGCAATGATTCATTTACTTCTGATTTGTCAAGTGCAATCCTGTAATTTTTGGTTTTCCTTCCAATCTTTTGACTTTGTGCTTCTTGACGTAAATGGTTTACCTTGAAAATTGTCCAGTGTTTCATAAATGTATCCATATAAGGCATGATCAAAAAGCAATGCCGCCTCATTTTTATCTTCCTTGTCAGCGATCAGTCATTTGCCAAAAATTATTCTTTGATGTCCCTGAATCTTCTGTTTCTAGTTCTGAAATTACATTAAGGGCCAATGGTTGGAAGCTAATTAAAAAGAGCTTTGTAGCAAAGTGATTTTAGCTCAGCTGCATCTCATGATCTACTTCTTTTTAAAAATATCAGATGCTAGGCTCTACCCCACGCTTACTAATTTTATCCCATTAACAATTATTTGAGGTAGGTTACTGTTATTATCACAGTTTTATAGATGGAGAGACTTAGGTCAGAGAAGAGGGATGACTTGCTCACAGACACACAGAGTAAGCCAGGAAGCTGGCATTTGAACCCAGTCAGGCAGTCTGACTCCAGAATCTATACTCTTGACCTCCAAAGCTTCTTAGACTTCCTGAACCACAGTCTCTAAAGTGTTGGTCCAACAAAGCTCTGTCTAGTCTAAGCTATGGTTTTTCCAGTAATCATGTATGAATGTGAGAGTTGGACCATAAAGCAGGCTGATGATCTTCAAAGAATTTATGCTTTCGAATTGTGGTGTTGGAGAAGACTCTTGAGAGTCCCTTGGACTGCACGGAGATCCAACCAGTCCATCCTAAAGCTTTGCTGTTGTTCAGTTGCTCAGTCATGTCCAACTCTTTGAGACCTCATGGGCTGCAGCATGCCAGGCTTCCCTGTCCTTTACTATCTCCCTCAGTTTGCTCAAACTCACGTCCATCGAGTCAGTGATGCCATCCAACCATCTCATTCTCTGTCATCCCCCTTTCCTCCCACCTTCAATTTTTCCAACCTCAGGGTCTTTTTCAATGAGTCAACTCTTTGGATCATGTGGCCAAAGTATTGGAGCTTCAGCTTCAGCATCAGTCCTTCCAATGGTTATTCCGGACTGATTTCCTTTAGGATGGACTGATTGGATCACCTTGCAGTGTTATCAATCCTGAATATACATTGGAAGGACTGATGCTGAAGCTGAAGCTCCAATACTCTGGCCACATGATCCAAAGAGTTGACTCATTGGAAAAGACCCTGATGCTAGGAAAGATTGAAGTCAAAAAGAGATGGAGGCGGCAGAGGATGAAATGGTTAGAGAGCATCACTGACTCAATGGACATGAATTTGAGCAAACCCAGGGAGACAGTGAAGGACAGGGAAGCCTGGCATGCTGCAGTCCATGGGGTCATATAGAGCTGGACATGATTTAGTGACTGAACCACAACAATATGGTGTGTGTATCTGCGTGTCTCATTTTATGACACAAACATATCTCTACCTTTCCAAGTTTGGAGGTCTCTAGATCAAAAACTCTTCTATTGGAGAAGCTCGTGATCTGACCTGCTGAAACTCAGTCAGGAGCTAAGAGCTTCCCACTGACCCACGTAGCTGTGCTGAAAGAGGTATCATTTATTTACTTATGACCGCGCTGGGTTTTTGTGGCCGTGTGGGCTTTCTCCAGTTGTAGCGTGTGGGCTTCTTATTGCAGCAGTTTCTCTTGCTGCTGGCTCTCGGGCACACAGGCTTCAGCAGTTGTGGTGCACAAGCTTAGTTGCCCCGGGGCATGTGGAATCTTCCCAGACCAAGGGTCGAACCCACGTCCGCTGACTGGCAGGAGGATTCCTATCCACTGGACCACCACGGAAGCCCAGGTAGCATCGTCGTGGTTATTTTACATCTGTTTTCTCCTTACAACTGCCCTTCAAAGTAAATATTATTATCCTTGTTTTATAGTTAGAGAAACTGAGTCTTGGAGACGATAACCCGCCCCAGGTCATTCTCAGTAAGTGGCGAGGCAGAACGGAAACCCAAACCTCTTCCATTAAAGGTCCACCAGTCAATCTTGATCAACTGGTTAGAGCGCCTGCTTGGAGGTATTAGAAAAGAAGTCTTCCCAGAGGTGCTCTGCAATCTTCAAAGCAGAACCATAAACATGATTAGCTTTCAAGACTCCAGGGGCACTGTGATAAATCTATAGGAAAGATGGATACAACTAGGAGGTCCACTCCGTGCCCACCCACCTCCCCTGACCCACAGAACTTCCTTCCAATAAAAGAGTAAGCAGAGGATATGTCTCCTTCTGGCCTCCCCACTGTCAATTCTCTCTTCCTTTTCTTTTTTCACATCTACCATGAAACTTTGCCATATGCCATAGAGTGTTTTTTAAAAATGTTCTGGGTATGTTGTCAGCGTTTGCCCAGTTTAAATAAGACACTGTTCATTGGCTTGTACGTAATGATGAAACTCATTAACTGCCGAATGGCTTTATACTCCCTGGTCTAAAATATAGAATATGCTCAATATTAAAAATTAAATTGATCCATCAAAATCTAATGGCTAAATAGGGATATTATGAAGTCAGAGGCATCATTTGGATCTGTGTAAAATCGTCAAGGGATTCATAAAAATCACTGGCAAATTTTGACACAGGACAGAGCCTGAGGTAGAAATAAAATCTTATGCAGACGGAATCACAAATTTGTGATGTCCATGTAGTATAAGGGTTCATCTAATTGTACCCTGGTCTCAGCTTGATGGAGTCATTAGCTCTGTCCCATGTCTCAGCCAGGTCTCTTCCAGGGTCACCCGAGGCACACGTGCCAACCCCAACGGGGTGATCTGGCTATAAATCAGCGAAGAGCTTCCCTGTGTTGGCATTGTCTTCAGCTCTTTGTAATATTTCAAAATCTTTCTGGTAGAATCTCTGCCTCACTTAGTGAAACCTCCGTTGCTGTTTGTTATTAAAACTTGCTTCAATTTCACTACATTGGTGTATTGAGTCTTTACATAACTAAGCAATAAATGAAGTACCGTGTATGTAATCTGGGTGGATTAACATGACTAATTTTTTACATTAGTTTAATGCTAACTTCAAGGCTTAGGGCTTTCTGATCATTCTTCAGGGAGTTGTAGTTGATGACCCATGATTTCTTGGTCATTTATTAGTCTTTTTAATCACACCAGAGCTCTTAAGATGTGATAGAAAGAACATACCATCTTTGAAGATGAGAGAAGAAAATCTTTTATTTTACTCACTAATCCAGAAGAAGAATATGAATTTGATCCTTTTTAACTATACTTTATTTTAAAGTTTATTTTACAATTGTAATATATGTTCATTTTTAGATATATGAGAAATAGATAAAAGAATTCCATATATTATAGAATTCCACCACTGAAAGATAATCTCATTTGAAATTTTTTGTTTATTTAAAGTTTATATTTTTGTTTATTTATTCTTCTCTTCTGTATACTATTTTTTTTCTGAACTACACTCATAATAGACATCCAATTTTTAATCTAACTTTTAAAACTTAACGTTGTAAAAAGGTACTTTCAAATATTATATGAGATGTGTATAAGAGACAGGTATTCCATATATTATAGAATTCCACCACTGAAAGATAATCTCATTTGAAATTTTTTGTTTATTTAAAGTTTATATTTTTGTTTATTTATTCTTCTCTTCTGTATACTATTTTTTTTCTGAACTACACTCATAATAGACATCCAATTTTTAATCTAACTTTTAAAACTTAACGTTGTAAAAAGGTACTTTCAAATATTATATGTGATATTCTAAGAAATTTATTCTGCTGAATGCTGCTGCTGCTGTTAAGTCGCTTCAGTCATGTCTGACTCTGTGCAACCCCATAGACTGCAGCCTACCAGGCTGGAGTGGGTTGCCATTTCCTTCTCCAATATTCTGCTGAATAAATATATATAATAATGTATTCAAAAATTTTTGAGTTTAGACTGTTTTCATTTTTTTTACCTTTTTTAATCTTAAAAAATAAAGATCTTATAAAAATAAGGATTTTAAACATTTTATTTAAAAAAATAATATGGGCTTCCTGAGGAGCCCAGGGTTATATCAAACAGTTTTTTTTTTTTAACCATTTTTAAAACAATGCTTCAATTAATACCTTTGCATAGTTAACTTTCTCTCTATATGTAGAATCTCATTTAGAATCCATTTCCAGAAGTAGAATGACTTTGAAAATGAGTGTTTGGTATTCTGGTATATCTTGTGAAATGGCTTTCTAAAAGGATTGTACTGATTTACATTACCAGATTGCTGTTCAAAGGTTTTCAATTCATTACATTCTCAAAAACAGTAGCTATTATACAGGTTTACATCTTTTCAATTAAATAAGCAGAAATTGGGTTTCCCTGGTGGCTCAGATGGTAAAGAATCTGCCAGCAATGCAGGAGACCTGGGTTCTTTATCCCTGGGTCAGGAAGATCCTCTGCAGAAGGGAAAGGCTACCCACTCTAGTATTCTTGCCTGGAAAATTCCATGGACAGAGAAACCTGGAGGGGTGTAGTCCATGGGGTCGCAGAGTTGGACAGGATTAAGTGACTAACATACACACACACACACACACGCAGAAATTGGGGGACTTCCCTGGCGGTCCAGTGGTTAAGAATCCAATGCAGGGGACAAGGGTTCCACCCCTGGTTGGGGAACTAATCTCCCTCATGCCTTGGAGCAACTAAGCCCTCGAAGTGCCACAGCTGAACTGGAGTGCTCTAGAGCCCTGCACTTCTGCAACAAAAGATGCTGCGTGCTGCAGCTAAGACCTGATGCAGCCAGATAAAATAAATATATTTTTTTTAAAGAGGCAGAAATTGGTATTTCACTGTTGTTCTAAAGCCACGTTGTTTTTAGAAGTAATTATAGTCTTATTAGCATTATTTTCTTAAAAATATTATTTTTAGACACAAAAGTTTAAGAAAGCAGAATTCCTTTAACTTCTAACTAAGTGACTTGAAATCATTTTACTTTCACACTATTTACCAGCTTGGTGACTCTGGGAAAATCTTTTAGCTTCTATCAGCCTCAGTTTCCTTCTGCATAACATAGGGATAATAATAGCATCTCCCTTATAGGGCTCTTACGAAGATAACATTAGATGGTACTTGTAAAGCTCCTGGCATGCAGACAGCAGTCAGTAAGGACAGTTATAATTATCACTACAGCAAAAACTAGCACATTATAAGCAATTACTTTCCAACTAAAAATAAAAAAGGAAAAAATAAAACAATTAAAAATATAAAAATACAATCATTAAATTCATCTAGTTATTCAACTATTATTGGCCTTTTGTGGTAAGAATATTTGCTGTTTTAACCATTTTAAAGTGCCTTGTTGTGCAGCCATAACCACTGTTTCCAAAACTTTATCACCAAACAAAATTCTGTACCCATTAAGCAGTAACTTCCCATTCCCGTTCCTCACGCCTGAGTAACCCCTAGCCTACTGTCTGTCTATGTGAATTTGCCTTTTCTAGGTATCTCATCTAAGTGGAATCATACAAGATTTGTCCTTCTGTACCTGACTTATTTCCTTAAACATAGTATCTTCTAAGTTCATTCATGCTGTAATATACATCGGAAGTTCATTCCTTTTCAGGGCTGACTGCTAGTCTCTATTGCATGGTATACCGCATTTTGTTTACCCATTCAGTCTGTGAGGGACACTTGGGTTGCTCCCACCTTTCGGCTATTGTGAGTTATGCTGCTATGAATATTGGTGAACATATCTCAGTCCCTACTTCCAATTATTTTAGGTATACACCTAGGAGTGCAACTGGTGGATCGTTGGGTAATTCTATGTTTGACTTTTTTTAGAAACTGCCAGACTGTTTTCCAATGTCTACACCATATTATATTCCAATCAGAAATGTACAAGGATTCATTCTTTATTATACCATCCTGGTAGGTACTGAGTACTATCTCACTGTGGTTTTGATTTGCATTTCTCTGGTGATGGGTGATGTTGAACATCATTTCATGTGCTTATTGGCCATCTGTATATCTTCTATAGAGAAATGTTTGTTCACATCCTTTGCCTATTTTTAAATTAGCTCTGTTATCTTTTTGTGGTTGAGTTCTGGGAATTTTTAAAAATATAACCCAGGGAATTCCTTAGCAGTCCATTGGTTAGGACTCTGTACTTCCATTGTGGGGGACACGGTTTCAGTCCCTGATTGGGGAACTAAGATCCCACAGGTTGCATGGCATGGCCAAACAAATACATAAATAAATAACTCAGATATTGAACCCTTGTTAGATATGCAATTTATAAATATTTTCTTTCATTCTATGGGCTGTCTTTCTATTCTCTTGATAATGTCTTTTGAGGCACAGAAGTTTTTAATTTTAATCAAGTTTGATTTATCTATTTTTATTTTGTTCCCGCTTTTGGTGTCATTTTAAAGAAACTGCTGCCAAATCCAAGGTCACAAAGATTTGCCTCTCTGTTTTCTTCTAAGAGTTTTACAGTTTTAGTTTTTAAATCTAGGTCTTTGTCCATTTTGAGTCAATTTCTATATGTGATGTAAGGTAAAGGTACAATCTTATTCTCTGGAATGTTGATATCCAGTTTTCCCAGCCCTATTCATTTAAAACGCTATTCTTTCCCCCCTTCAGGCTGGATATCTTTGCTGAAAATCAATTCCTGACTTTTAAATGTTAACCCATTAAATAAAATTTATTCCTGTGTCTGGACGAGACAACTGTCTTCTTCTGTCTTCTCCCGTTCTTGGAAGGTAAACTCAGCTTATAAATGCTTAAAGCCCTCTAGACCAACAACCGCCTTAGGACCCCCAACCCGGGAAAGTGCGTGTTGTAACCGTAGGGGAGGGAGATGCCCTTAGCTGATAAGGTTCAGTGTCATCTCCCCATGTGGATGCATCCACTTGTCTGTCCCTCATGGTCTTTTGTCCCCCACAACTGTCCCTTTCCTGGGGTGTCTAAAACTGAATTTATTGTTTTCTTCCCAACATCCCCATGGTACTCCTGTTCTCTTGGTTTTCAGAATGCAAACCCTGGAGCCGTCTTAAATTCATCTTGTTTACCACCCATCACATCTCATTTTTTAAGAAAAACCTGCTAATTCTTCCTTCACATGTCTGTATTTGTTTCTTCTTTATCATTCCCACACTAGTTCAGGACTTTGTAAGAATGTACTAACTAGTTTCCATGCTCAACCTACCCAACACGCCACAAGCTGTTTAGCTCAGGCCACCTGCTTGAAAACCTTAATGACTTTCCTTTGTTTATAGAACAAAGTCCAAAATTTTTAGCACATCCCTCATGTGGAAACTTCCATAATCTTAATCCGATCTTTCCAGCCTGATTGTAGCAACTTCTCCACATAGATCTTCAGCTTTAGCTAGATTAGTTCACTCCCTTCTCCACCCTCACGGCTTGTAGGCTTTTCTATCATTTTCCTCTCTCCTTAGGCTGTCCTCAATCTGTAATGCTTTCCCTTCTGTTTCCTTTCTGTTTCTGATTCATCCATTAAGGACGCCCCACCTCCAGTCTATTGGGAGTTTCAAAAGATTCCCTGATAAACAGCATCTGTCTTCCTAAGCTGTGAAAAACTTGAGAAATAAAATGAAGAGGACTTATGAAGACCAGGAGATCGGCTTTACTGATAGAGTTGAGGATTGAATTCAGTGTGAGGGCCAGATGGCTTTGGCGCCCCAGCTACAAAGAAAGCAGATCCCCTCACATTTCAATACCAAGGAGTATGTTCATCTCAGTCACTGCCGGGAGTCCATGAGAACTCTTCTGTTCGGCAACTCTCTCCTGAGAGGAAGAGGAAGGACCTGAGACAAACTCTTTATAGGAAGGAAAATCGGAATTGAGAATAAAGGCTCCCATATTCTTGCAACCTACCACTAAGAACTGGTACCAGCTTTTTACTCCCACCCATCTCCCCCATCCACCCACTTCTCTGCTCCCTTGCCATCGTCACCCACTGCCTAGACCAGTGTAATTGCCTGGAGCAGAATTGTCTTCTGCACCTACCCTGCAGCTCTAGAAATAATCATTCCTGGCAAAGTGGCCAGAAGTGTTTTAACAGATGAATCTGATTGTTTCTTCCTCTTCTTTTTTGGTAGTTCCCTGATCAAGGATCAAACCCACATCCCCTGCATTGGAAGGTGGGGTCTTAACCACTGGACCACCAGGGAAGCCCTGTTTCTCTTCTTAAATTCCTTCAGTAGATTCTCACTGCTCTTGGGATCAAGACCAAAGTGCTTATCTCCCCAGGTCCTGAGTGGTCTGGCTCCAGTCTCTTCCTGTTCTTCCCTCTTCCCTATTATTTTTGCTACATGGGGCATTTCAGACATTTTAAGTCGCCATTTATTTTTACATTAAGAACATCGCATGTGCTGTTCCCTTTGACAGCAGTGCCTATTCCCCTCTCCTTCTTGCCTTTCTTCTCTTTTTTTCCCAGTTAACTCCTACTCATTTATAGATCTCAGCTATCACATCCCTTCCATAGGGAATTCTTCCCTGACCTGACCCCCTCCTTTGAGCCCTCTTAACTCCCTCGACTTCCTTCCTTCAACTTACCATAAGTTATTATTATATATTGTGTGATTTTTAAAATTGGAGTTTAGTTGCTGGAAGTCCATGAGAACGCTTGCTCTCTGGCAACTCATTC
Source organism: Cephalophus harveyi (assembly GCA_006410635.1). NCBI lineage: Eukaryota > Metazoa > Chordata > Mammalia > Artiodactyla > Bovidae > Cephalophus > Cephalophus harveyi. The sequence continues at coordinate 8,878 of SJYT01000747.1, read as the reverse complement.
CTGAGAGGAAGAGGAAGGGGCTTAGACAAGCTCTTCATAGGAAGGAAAATCAATATTGAGTATAGGGGCTTCCCTGATAAATCAGTCAGTAAAGAGTCCACCCACAATGCAGGAGAGCTGGGTTCGATCCCTGGGGCGGGAAGATCCCCTGGAGACGGAAATGGCAACCCACTCTTATATTCTTGCCTGGAGAATTCCATGGACAGAGGAGCCTGGTGGGCTCTAGTCCTTGGGGTCACAAAGAGTCGGACACGACTGAGTGACTACTTTCACTTTTTCATAATTGCTTTACACTGTTGGTTTCTGCTGAATGGCAAAGTGAATGAGCTACACGTAGACATATGTCCCCTCTTCCTGGGGTTTCCCTCCCATTTAGGTCACCACAGAGCACTGACTAGAGTTCCCCGTGCTGTACAGCCAGCTCTTGTTAGCTATCTATTTTGCACATAGTATCAATAGTGTATAAATGTCAACCCCAATCTCCCAATCCATCGCCCACCCCGCCCTCACTGTGTGATCTTTTAAGCTCTACTTTCTCCCTAGGCTCGCATGGGAGCCATGGGGCCGTGGCTGTTTGCCCACTCTGGTGTCCCCAACAGTGAGCACAGTCCCCAGTCCTCAGAGACACCCAGTCAGTAGTTACTGAATAAGCAAAAGGCAAGCTCAACTTGAACTTCCGCTATTAAGCCGGAAATGCTCTCTCCCTCCTCTGAAAACTCATGGCACGTGAATTCCCCACCACTCTCTCCCATGGCAGTTATGACACTCTGCCTTGTAGTGTGGCTAAATGTACCTGTCTGGTGTCCCCCGCTGGATTGTGAGTGCCTGAGAACCAGGGATCAAAGCATCTATGCAACTGTAATTCTCATAGTGCTTAGCCCAATTTCTAACACTTGACATGTGTACAGTAACAATTTATTAAAAAAATTAAGAAAAATGTTGGCTTGTCTCTTTCTGTTCCTAGCAACGTTGGTGGTGTGATGGGAGGAAGTTATAATTCCCTGATGTTTGGAAATGCCATAGAGACCGCATTTTATAGGTTGGAGCTAGGAAAAGATATTAGGATGTGGTCCTTTTATTGCAAGAACATCTCTGCCAACTTGTTTGGCAAAGCAAAGCCTTTCCTGAAAACTCAGCAACTGGTTCTAATTTTATGCAAAAAAGTTTCTATTTAACCCCAAAGCAATATCCACCCAAAGGTGAGCTGTTCTTATTCATTCACTTGAATTATATTTTATTTATTTGCTAATGATCACATACCTGTTAAAACAGGATGTAAGTGTTTCAACCTTTAGCTTTTCACTCTCCTTCATAGTGGAGGAAGTGGGGCAAGGGTGTCAGAAATGTGGGATGAACAGACCAGAGCCAAGGGTGTGGACAGCCACAGGAAGGACCAGATTTCTTTCTGGGATGCATTGGGCAAGGCTGCCTGTGCAAAAGTGCAGAGATTCTCAGCCTGGGGCCCGTTTAGCCTGAGGCAGGGTTTTTCAGAGAAAGTGCTGTGTCAGAGAAAGCTGCAAACCCAGCCGGAGGAGACCTGGACAGGGCAAGCGGAGCAAGTCAGAAAGGGAGGGCAGAAAGTTGAATGAGTAAGGAGGAAAGCGATAACACACGACGGCTTTCTCTAACATCCTCCTCCAGGGGTCTGTCTCTCAGCTCACACTCAACTCCGTGGTCTGTGTCCTGGAGCCAGGTCCTGCCCTCCCCAAGCCCAGGCCAAGCCAGCTCAGATCTGGCTGAGAAATGTGCGTGTGAAGAGCCTGCTTGGTGAGGGCCGGGGAGTGAGGAGGTTGCCTGGGGGTACGAAGAGAATGATGTGGGTGAGGAGAAAGGTACAGCGAGGGAGAGGTCCTCGGTTTAGTATTAGCAAAATGAGCCCTTGATTTTGGGGGCACCCAGTGGACCCTGCTTTCAGTCAACCCAGGTTGGAGGAGGCCTGGGGCACTTCCTCAAGAGCTCCAGGGTAGACCATGAAGGGGGCGGGCAGGGGCGCTTCTGACACATCCCTGCCATTGAGATGCTTACAATTTAGTACTTTGCAGATGGTCAAAATCACACCTGACTGTAAGAAAAGACACTAATCCACATGTGGGAAGGTACATGTCCGGATGCATGCTCCAAACCCCGAGATACTGGGTGAACTATGAAGAGAGTGTGTCAGAGCTTCTGAAATCATACACTCAGGAATATATCCCTGGTGGAGGAGCTCAGAGAAAACCACCACATGTTATCTATTTCCTCCTTACTCATTAAACCTTCTGCCCTCCCTTTCGAACCTGTTCTGCTTGCCCTCTGATGGTCTTCTGCCTGGATTCTGTCTCCTCGGAGGACCTTCACAATGGAGCTGCCTATTGCGTGGGTTTTTAATTCTCAACCCTGTCTCTCTGCTCATACTTAACTCCATGATCTGTATCCTAGAGCTGGGTCCTGCCCTCCCCAAGCCCAGGTCAAACCAACTCAGATCTGGATGAGAAATGTACCCATTAAGAGCCTGCTTGGCGGGACTTCTCTGGTGGTCCAGTGGCTTAAGACTCCACACTCCCAACGCAGAGAACCCAAATTGGATCCCAGTTTAGGGAACCAGATCCTGCATGCTGCAACTAAGAGTTTGCATGCTGCAACCAAGATCAGATATCTTGTGTACCACCTTAAGACCCGATGCAGCCAAATAACTAACACTAAATATTAAAAAAAGAGAGAGAGAGCCTGCTTAGTAATGGTATTGAATTGTGTACTGTTCCAAATGAGTTGCTGCTAAGTCGCTTCAGTCGTGTCCGACTCTGTGTGACCCCATAGATGGCAGCCCACCGGGCTCCCCCATCCCTGGGATTCCCCAGGCAAGAACACTGGAGTGGGTTGCCATTTCCTTCTCCAATGCATGAAAGCGAAAAGTGAAAGTGAAGTCGCTCAGTCGTGTCCGACTCCTAGCGACCCCATGGACTGCAGCCTACCAGGCTCCTCCATCCATGGGATTTTCCAGGCAAGAGTACTGGGGTGGGGTGCCATTGCCTTCCCCGTCAAAATGAGTTAGACACATTCTTATCCACTGTGAGCACATAAGCGAAACCAAAATAGATGGACACAGAAGAGACATAATAATGGACTACACACCAGAGGAGAAGACAATGAAAAGATTTATATTATAAAAATCAAAGGGATTGTCATCATTCTCCCTTATCTACTCGAAGCCTTAAGCATCACCCCTGTTTGGATGACTGCTAAATGTTTGTCTCCAGTGCATGCATGCTAAGTCACTTCAGTCATGTCTGACTCTTTGCGACCCCATGGACTGTAGCCCGCCATGCTCTTTTGTCCATGGGATTCTCCAGGCAAGGATACTGGAGTGGATTGCCACTTCCTCCCCCAGGGATCTTCCCAAGCCAGGGGTTGAACCCGCATCTTTTCGGTCTCTTACGTCTCCGGCATTGGCAGGCAGGCTCTTTACCACTAACACCACCCAATTTACTTACTGCCATATTCAACTTCCAATTGGAAATCTGCAATTGCGTCAGAAACATCTGCTTACCCCAATGTCCCTTTCTCAGAATTTCTCTTCTCAGCTGGTTTCTTTGTACCTACACCAAACATGAACATTATTTTAGCATTTTATAGATTATGTCTTTATAACTGAACTTCTTAATTTCCCCTAAACCTATTAGCACCTGAAGCATCAACATTAATTCCTGTTTATCTTCCATCCCTTCCATTAAATTTTCAACCCATGTCCTTGGTTCAATCTACAAATAGTGTGATTATCATTTTTGAGAAAAAAGAATGTCTCATTTATTTATACAGAGAGAGCCAAAAGATCTTTGCAAACCGAGATATCTGACATTGAACTTAGGCAGTGCTGCAAATTTGAAACCAGGCTGCAGTGCAACGCAAGGCTTTCTAAAATGGGCCATCAACAGGTTATTTGAAGCTGTTCTTGATCATTGATTTTATGCATATACAACATTCACATAATAAAATATCATTTGATTTTTTAAAATAGAAACTCATGTTTTAGTCCAATGTTTAGTATAATACTATTTACAATAGTCAAGAAATGGAAATAGCCTAAATGTCCATAGATAAATAAAGAAATGATAAATATATACATATATACACACACACAATGGAATGGATCTGTGTGTGTGTATATACATATATACACATACATATACAAGGGAATACTGCTCAGTCATAAAAAAGAATGAAACAATACCATTTGCAGTAACATGGATGGACCTAGAAATTATCATACTAACCAACTCAATGGACATGAGTTTGAACAAACTCCGGGAGATAATGAAGGTCAGGGAAGCCTGGCATGCTGCAGTTCAAGAGTTCGCAAAGAGTCAGACACAGCTTAGTAACTAAACAACAACAATTGAAGTAAATCAGAGACAAATACCATATGATATCACTCATATGCAGAAACTAAAAATATGACGAACTTATCTACAAACAAGAAACAGACTCACAGACACAGAGAACAGACTTATGGTTGCCAAGGGGGAGTAGGCGGGGGAAGAATGAACTGGAAGTTTGGGATTAGCAGATGCAAGCTCCTTTATATAGAATGAATAAATAAGGTCCTACTGTATAGCACAGAGAACTATATTCAATATCCTGTGATAAGCCATAATGGAAAAGCATATGAAAAAGAATAAATTTATATATGTATAACTGAGTCAATTTGCTGTACACCAGAAACCAACCCAATACTGTAAATCATCTATACTTCAATAAAATAATTTTTAAGAAAAGAAAAACAGAAAGTTATATTTTAGTAGACCCTGCTACAAGCTCAATTATACTTCTCATATATTTATCCTCATCAGTTCAGTTCAGTTCAGTTGCTCAGTCGTGTCTGACTCTTTGCGACCCCATGAATCGCAGCACACCAGGCCTCCCTGTCCATCACCAACTCCTGGAGTTCACCCAAACTCATGTCCATCGAGTCATTGACGCCATCCAGCCATCTGATCCTCTGTTGTCCCCTTCTCCTCCTGCCCCCAATCCCTCCCAGCATCAGAGTCTTCTCCAATGAGTCAACTCTTCACATGAGGTGGCCAAAGTACTGGAGTTTCAGCTTTAGCATCATTCCTTCCAAAGAAATCCCAGGGTTGATCTCCTTCAGAATGGGCTGGTTGGATCTCCTTGCAGTCCAAGGGACTCTCAAGAGTCTTCTCCAACACCACCGTTCAAAAGCATCAATTCTTCGGCGCTCAGCCTTCTTCACAGTCCAACTAGCAACAGGTATATCCACACCAGATTCATTCTCAGTACCATTTACCCTCATAATCCTCTCTTCTTTTGGGGGGGATATTTTGCCACTTAGAACTATTCTGAACAGCATCCAGAAGTCACGTTAAATTCAATATTTATGTTTTCAATCAGAGAGCTAACTGGAGGAGGAGAAAGACTGAATGCAATAGATTTCTGGGGAGAGGAAGGAAGAACCTCAGGTGAACAGAATTTGAGGAAAAGGTAACCCAGTGGACTAGAAGATAGATTTGTTCATAGAAGATTTCCCATGGTGGGAGAAGACTTGGACAGAAAAATGCCAGCGTGGTGAAGTGCAGTCAAGACAGCTCTGCCTCCCCAGGTATGTCAGCTATTTGGGGAGGATATTTGGGTGTCTTTCTACCTTCCTGACCCACTGTCTAGGGTCGGCGCTGCTAGCCAGTGAAAACGAGAGTCGGCAGCACAAAGCAGGTTGGATTCAATCAAGGAGTCTCATGTTAAAGGCAATTTAAGAAAGTGTTTCAAATATATTCTTAATTTGGAAGCTCTGCTTAGTGTAAAGCTTAACAAGCAAAGGGCTGAGATTCAAAATTACTGATAACAACTTGTCACCCTAGAAAATCATAATATACTCATTTATAGAGCTTGTATTCTTCTCATGCCTTAATACCAGATTCACATTTATAACAATATAAATTGTATAACAAATGATATACTTATCCAGATAGTTCAGGAGCTATTCTGAGCCCCTGAGATACACTGTGCTTTGATTTTTGCAAAACTAATCTTTTATATTTTGGGAAAAAATTCATTCAGGTACCAGACTCTCTTCTATTTAACTTCCCCTTTCTTTTGCTTTTGGAAAACTCCCTAAAAGTCCACTTGGATGTTTTTGATCACTTTAAGAATGGTGAAAATATTTCCTCTTTTTTCTTTTTTTTTTTTTGGGAAAAAAAAAAGCAGATGCGATGCATTTTTATTCCCTTAACTAAAAAATGGCTTTGTTTTTAATAACGTTGACATGTACTAAATACAGTTGCAGATGAGAAGAAAGATCTTATTTAAAGAAAGTCCATTTTGAGTAACTATATTTGTAAATATGAAACAAATTTATTTCTGTACAGACTCAATGTGGTGTGTTACTTTTAAGTATGTTACTGTCTTTTTGCCTACTTTTACTATAAACATGACTCAGTGATGACTTGCTTCTGTAAGCAACAAAATTTGGAAAGTATGTTATCTGAGTCAATATGAATTTTCAAAAATAACTAAGTTCCAGGAAAGACTCAATGGTCCTTCCTGATATGAGTTTATGAGACTAGGTTGTAAATTGTTACAATACTTTCAGCTAATGGAGAAGCAAGAAAAGGGTCACCTACAGGATCAAATTTGAATTACAGAATTATTCATTATTAAGAGATCATCAGGGACTTCCCTGGTGGTCCAGTGGCTAAGACTGATTTCCCAAAGCAGGGGACCAAGGTTCAATCCCTGGTTGGGAAATTAGATCCCACATGCTGCAAATTAACCCTAACCCTAAAGATTCTCCATGCCACAGCTAAGACTCAGCAGAGCCAAGCAAATAAAAATAAAACACCCCAGGTGTTGCTGAGAGAGACCTTGAAAGACCTTAAACAAGAGTACTCTCCTCCTAGAGAGCCTAATGGAGGTACCACGACCTCATGTGGAAACTAATTTCATCCACAAACAGCCTTTTCTTTTAGGAAACGCATTCTTTCATTGAGCAAATATTGCATAATTGGAACACCCAGCCATCAGCCCTATTCCATGCCACACCAGCCCTACTATAGGTATCTTCAGATTGTGTATCTTTTTAAAAGCTACCTCTGGAAGTTCCCTGGTGGGGCAGTGGTTAGGACTGTGTGCTTCCATTGCTGTGGGCTGGGGTGTGATCCCTGGTCACAGAACTAGGATCCCCTCAAACCCTGTCAGTCAGTCAGTCAGTTCAGTTGCTCAGTCGTGTCCGACTCTTTGCAACCCCATGAATCGCAGCACGCCAGGCCTCCCTGTCCATCACCAACTCCCGGAGTTCACTCAGATTCACATCCATTGAGTCAGTGATGCCATCCAGCCATCTCATCCTCTGTCGTCCCCTTTTCCTCCTGCCCCCAATCCCTCCCAGCATGCGTGGCAAAAAAAAAAAAAAAAAAAATCCAGAATCAGATACATTAAAAAGAAGTCTAAAAGCTACCCTTTTACCATGAGCTCATAGGCAATTAAAACATTCCCAGGGGTTCTATTTTTTTAATCAAAGTTGATATTAGGTTCATTCTCCCTTGGCTACCCTTTGTCTATTTTAAGATAAGGGGTATATTCTATTATATTTTGTTTTGGATTTTTAATCTATCAATCTCAGCTATCGAGATAATATTGAATCCCACCCCTTTCTAAAGATTAGAAGGAAATCCACATTTACTGAATCTCTCTCCTGGGTGTTTAACTTCTGCTGTGCAGTCTAATTCTCGCAAAGCCTCTAGGAGGTATTCTCATGTTGCTGAGACTCAGAGAAGGAAATCAAAGCCCACAAAAGCTCCCATAGCTCGTGCGTGGACGCTTGGGTGGAACCCTCCGTTGTGCCGACAGTCCCTTATAACGTGGCATCAATCATAAACATGATACATGGTCTTCCGTGTGTCCACTGGGAGGCTAGCAAAACAGTTCAGTGAGCAGGACTAGAGCCAGACAGTGGGGAGCCCTCTTTAGGCTCATGCAGGGCCAACAGTCCACTCAGCTTGTTCTATCAACCGCGGATCCTGTCACCTCTACATGCAACCCACGTGTCTCCTCCGACCAAGAGACCCCGAGAGATTCTGTTACACATCTATTGCAAGTCGTGGCACACAGGACACAGCCTTCTCTATTTTTAAAATTAATCTTAAAAAAAATCTTTTAAAATAACTGAAGCTAGTTTGGCTGTATCTTTCACTTGTTCCTTTTCTCAGTGTTTACTTACCATCTGTTATGCACTAAGTTTTAGGTTTTGCTGGGAATCAAAATCAAACCAATTCTGGTCTACATTCTCTGGAATACACGTTTCTTCCCTGGTTGAATTTTTGTGCATTTGGTTGCTCTCTGTTTTAAGTGTGTAAACGATTACTAAGATTACATTCTTGTTTTCCCGATTACATTTTTATACAACCATTGGATGTACTTCAATTTGTGTTTTTTTTTTTTTAATGGAGGTAAATGACACAAAACATGATATTGTTTCAGTTATACAACATAATGATTAATATTTGTACCCATTATGAAATAACAAGCACAATGAGTCTGGTTAACATCCGTCACTATACAAAGTTTCAGAATTTTTTTCTTTCGATGAGAACTTTTAAGATTTACTCTCTTAGCAACTTTCAAATATGCAGCACTGTATTATTATTTATAGTAATTTGGAGGTTGTACATTACATCCCCCTGGACGTATTTATTGTATAACTGGAAATTTGTACCTTTTGACTCTGTTTCCCCATTTTACCCATCCCTAGCCCCTGTCTCAGTTCAGTTCAGTTCAGTCGCTCAGTCGTGTCCGACTCTTTGCGACCCCATGAACCGCAGCACGCCAGGCCTCCCTGTCCATCACCAACTCCCGGAGTTCATTCAGACTCACATCCATCGAGTCAGTGATG
>SJYT01000742.1:8360-20717 GCA_006410635.1 Cephalophus harveyi | reverse complement strand
ATCAGCCCTGGGATTTCTTTGGAAGGAATGATGCTAAAGCTGAAACTCCAGTACTTTGGCCACCTCATGCGAAGAGTTGACTCATTGGAAAAGACTCTGATGCTGGGAGGGATTGGGGGCAGGAGGAGAAGGGGACGACTGAGGATGAGATGGCTGGATGGCATCACTGACTCAATGGATGTGAGTCTGAGTGAACTCCGAGAGATGGTGATAAACAGGGAGGCCTGGTGTGCTGCGATTCATGGGGTCGCAAAGAGTCGGACACGACTGAGCGACTGAACTGAACTGAACTGGGGATGGTCTTGATCACTGCCTGCTATACAACGTCATGAACCTCCGTCCATAGTTCTTCAGGCACTGTGTCTATCAGATCTAATACCTTGAATCTATTTGTCACTGCCACTGTATAATCATAAGGGATTTGATTTAGGTCATACCTGAATGGTCTAGTGGTTTTCCCTACTTTCTTCAGTTTAAATCTGAATTTGGCTTAAAGAATTCATGATCTGAACCATAGTCAGCTCCTCTTGTTTTTTCTGACTGCATAGAGCTTCTCTATCTTTGGCTGCAAAGAATATAATCAATATGATTTCGGTATTGACCATCTGGTGATGTCCATGTGTAGAGCATTCCCTTCTGTTGGAAGAGGGTATTTGCTATGACCAGCGCATTCTCTTGGCAAAATTCTATTAGCCTTTGCCCTACTTCATTGTGTACTTCAAGCCCAAATCTGCCTGTTACTCAAGGTATTTCCTGACTTCCTACTTTTGCATTCCAGTCCCCCATAATGAAAAGGACATCTTTTTTGGGTGTGAGTTCTGGAAGGTCTTGTAGGTCTTCATAGAACCATTCAACTTCAGCTTCTTCAGCAATATTGATCAGGGCATAGACTTGGATTACTGTGATACTGAATGGTTTGCCTTGGAAACGAACAAAGATTATTCTGTTGTTTTTGAGACTGCATCCAAGTACTACATTTTGGACTCTTTTGTTGACTATGATGGCTACTCCATTTCTTCTAAGAAATTCTTGCCCACAGTAGTACGTATAATGGTCATCTGAGTCAAATTCACCCATTCCAGTCCATTTAGTTCACCAATTCCTAAAATGTCGATGTTCACTCTTGCCATCTCCTGTTTGACCACTTCTAATTTGCCTTGATTCATGGACTTAACATTCCAGGTACTATGCAATATTGCTCTTTACAGCATCGGACTTTACTTCCATCACCAGTCACATCCACGACTGGGTGTTATTTTTGTTTTGGCTCCATCTCTCCATTCTTTCTGGAGTTATTTCTCCACTATCTCTAGTAGCATACTGGGCACCTACCAACCTGGGGGGTTCATCTTTCAGTGTCCTATCTTTTTGCCTTTTCATACTATTCATGAGGTTCTCAAGGCAAGAATACTGAAGGGTTTGCCATTCCCTTCTCCAGTGGACCACATTTTGTCAGAACTCTCCACCATGACCCATCCGTTCTACTGCTACTGCTAAGTCACTTCAGTCGTGTCCGACTCTGTGTGACCCCATAGACGGTAGCCCACCAGGCTCCCCCGTGCCTGGGATTCTCCAGGCAAGAACACTGGAGTGGGTTGCCATTTCCTTCTCCAATGCATGAAAGTGAGAAGTGAAAGTGAAGTCGCTCAGTCGTGTCCAACTCAGCGACCCCATGGACTGCAGCCCACCAGGCTCCTCCGTCCATGGGATTTTCCAGGCAAGAGTACTGGAGTGGGGTGCCATTGCCTTCTCCGATAACCAATTTAGCTTTTCCAAATTCTCATTTGCAAATGAGAGACTCAGACAATTAAAACTGATGATACAAGGCATTGTTTTAGAAGGACCAAAATTTACACTGGTCAAATGTGACTCCTCAAGATTGATTTTAACAAGTTCTTTCAATTTTATTAAAATCATCAATATCCCAGATCAATTTACCATTTTAAAAAATCAATTTAATACTATCAAAATGTAATGTTCACTTTAATCCTGTTTGCCTTCACGCCACTGCCGAGAGCCTTCATTCCAGGCCACATAAACAAAGAGGGCCAACACCACGTGGACGGCGACCACTGCAACAATAGCAGCATAAAAATAGCTGTCCCTATTGGACATCCCAAAGGCACCTTCAAAAACGTAAGATTTAGTTGTGAAATATAACCCAATAGGTACAGTGATCATTAAAGCTGTGAAGAACAGGAGCGTCTTCAGAGTGGATGCTAATGAACTTTCATTTCTGAAGTCGGACGGCTGCAGCGCGTTCAGCGCCGCTTTATCAAGGCGCTCCATGGCGTCGCCACGGCCGCAGCTCAGACGCTCAGACGCCGGCAGGGCTCCGCAGTCTCGCTCGGTCGGCTAGGCGGGCGACCGTTCTAGGTGGCCCTACATGACATGGCTCATAGTTTCATTGAGTTAGACAAGGCTGTGGTGTTCAGATTTGATAGTTTTCTGTGATTGTGGTTTTCTGCCCTCTGATGGAGAAGGATAAGAGGTTTATAGAAGCTTATGGGAGAGACTGAGGGGGAAACTGGGTCTTGTTCTGATGGGTGGGGCCATGCTCAGTCAGTCTTTAATCTAATTTTCTGTTGAAGGGCGGGGCTGTGTTCCCTCCACATTATTTGACCTGAGGCCAAACTATGGTGGAGGTAATGAAGATGATGGTGACCTCCTTCAAAAGGTCCCATGCACTTGCACTGGTACACTCAGTGTCCCCAGCCATAACAGAAATATTATGCTAAGTCTAAGAATCCAGCAACATAGGACTATACATTGTATGCTTTCATTTATATGAAATGTCCAGAACAGGCTAACCTATAGAGACATAAAGCAGAGTGGTTGCCTAGGACTAGGAATTGGGGATGAGAGGTGTGATGAGACATGGATTGTTAGTGGAGTGAGTGAAGTGTTTGAAAATTGACTGAGGTGGTGGTTACACAATTCTGTGAATATACTAAAATCCTCTGAATTGTACACTTTAAATATGTGAATTGTATAGTATGTATTACATCACAATAAAGCTGTTTTTAAAAAGTAATTATACTATGTAATGGCTCCTAACTAAACATTCAAAGATTTAAAGCTATAAACAAAACTGAAAGCTGCATTGTCACTATGAACCACTGAAAAAAAGACTAACAATATGCATCTCTTATACACTTACACAATTTAAAAGATAAGAAATGAAAGTAAAATGTCCTAATGTAAATGTACTTACTGCCGCTCCATGCTGGCTATTTCCTGATTATCTTCTTTAACCTATAAATGTATAAAGAGAAAACGGAATTTAAAGAACTGTTCATTGTTAGGCCATCTTAAAGAGATTTTTCTTTCTAAGGTATGTACTAAAATGTTAAATCTAGTCTCTTTCAACTCATTTCTTAAAATTCAACCTTTTAAGTTAAAAGGAACATCACTGGGGAACTAGTCACAGATTTTTCCTTCCTCCTCAAAGGAAGAGTGGTGACTGATAATATCCATACCTATCCAACAAAGCACAATGAGATTAATACATTTTCAGGACCAAATCAGTTTAAATAAATATCTAGGATGTTTGAGCCTGTCTCCCTACCCCTGCTCCCCGTTACCTACTCCCAACCCACACACAAAGTAGGGTTGCCAGATTTAGCAATCCCCACATTTCAATTTCAGAAAAACAATAAGTAACTTTTGTGGTATGTATATACTATGCAGTATTTGGAATACACTTATCATCTTTAGGTATATATTTATTCTGAAAGATTATTCATTGCTTACCTGAAATTCAAATTTAACTTAATCATTCTATGTTTTATTTAGCAATTCCATCCTGGGATCACTCTTTAGTCCCCTGCCTTCAATGATCTCTTTCCAAGAAGTTTCAGAGATTCTAGATTATAGTACCTTTACAGAATGATTCTAATACTTAAATAGCTCCTGTGTGTGCTAAGTTGCTTCATTTGTGTCTGACTCTTCGTGATCCTATGGACTTAGCCCACCAAGCTCCCCTGTCCATGGGATTCTCCAAACAAGAATATGGAGAGGGTTGCCATGCCTTCTTCCAGGGGATTTTCCCAATCCGGGAATCGAATCTGCGCCTCTTGTGTCTCCTACACTGGCAGGCAGGTTCTTTACCACTAATTCCACCTGGGAAGCTTGAGGTGATCCTTACTGTTCTTACAAACCCATTGGATTCAATCTAAGACCACAAAGGAGTCCCATTTACTGGTTATTCACTAGAGCTGTTTCCCAAATATATAGGCTCCTAAGGGCTGTATGTTTAGGGTGTTCTAGGGTGTCTAAGGATAAATAATAGGCTAAATTAAAGCCAGCCTTGGGGCAGTAAGAAAACTACTGTACACATGTGATACAACATACTGACATACTGTGATTTCACAGGACATTTTAAATCCATTCACTTTCATCCAGGCACTGATAGAAATAACCACACAAAGTCATCAGCCTTGGGACACTTAATTTTCTAAATATGAGGCCTAAAGCAAATAATGGAATACATTTTCTGTAAGATTGTCTAATTATTTACTGACCAATAAGAAGAGTTTTTCTTGTAAGGAACCAAAACATGAAAAAATGATCAAATATGCATGAAGACCATACAAAATTAGGATTTAAGTAAAAAAAAATAAAAAGTTTTTATGTGAGAAATGACTTTTATCTAGATTTTCTTGGTCAAGCAGTACATATTAATTTAGGTGGAGTTTGCTTTCTACCATTTTTTTAAATAAGCTTATAGGCTTTCTGTTCAATGCATATGCTTTAAATAAAACAAACATATACATTTACCACATCCCGACATTTTAAAATAAGTATGTTTGTTTTTCCTACCTGCTTGAGTAATCTCTCTCTTTCTTCCATTGGAGATCCCATATTTTTGTCTTCTGCAATCATCTGATCTCGATGGGACTCTAACTCATAAAGTTTTTCATGTAACAATACAGCCTCCTGTTTTACCTGGGAGTGTGCTATTTCCTAAAGAGAATTAAAAAAAAATAATTTTAGTATTTTATCAAAAACTATTCAAATAGTTTCCAGTTTATAACTAAGGACAAATTTAAACTACCAGCTTCTTTAAATAGAGATATCAATTATCTATAATACTCAAGAATGCTACAAATTCTAAACACTGAAGAATAAAAATAAATCCCTATATACGTTTGTAAGCTATTCAGTCTAAGATTCACAAGAAGGTGGTAACTTTAGTTTATTTTAGTTCCTAAATATAAGACCTAAACAAAGATATAGACATCTCTACGAGTGGGAAGATAATAAAGAAAATGAAACGATATATGTATAACTTGAACCACAAAACCCAATCCAAAGTCCAAAGAACTGATCTCTAGAAGGAAGATATTTTCCCCTATATAGATCATACATATGCTTTCCTACAATGTTATGGGTTGAATTTTATCTCCCCAAAATATACGCTGAAGTCCTAATCTCCAGCACCTGTGAATGTGACCTAATTTGAAATGCAGTCTGTGCAGATTTAATTAAGTTCTGATATCTTGAGGTCATTAAGGTGAACCTTAATCCAGTATAACTGCTGTCTTTATTGGAAAAGATAAAAACAGAGATACATGAGGATAAAAACAGAGATGCATACACACATACACACAGATACATGAGGAGAATGCCATTTGATGATACCGGCAAAGAATAGAGTGATACAGATACAAGTTAAGAAGCAAATACCAAGGATTGACAGCCAGCACCAAAACCTAGGAATAGGCAAGGAAGGATTCTACCTAGTGTTCCAGAGGAAGCAAGTCCCTGCTGATACTTTGATTTTAAGACCTTTAGCCTCCAGAAGTATTAGAATATTTCTTCTGTTGTTTTATGTCACTCAGTTTGTAACACTTTATTACAGCAGCACTAGGAAACTAGTAGAAATGAGTAATAAAAAGAGCTAGGGGTGTTAGTGGTGATTATAATGATGAAAATGACATTTGAAGCTACTATTTATTGAGCATGTATTCTGTGGCAGGCACTACACTTCGAATTCTTTATATACCTTATATATATATACTTTATATGTTCTTATATATAAAGTATAGACTTTATACTTCATGTTCTCTTAACACTCAAAGCAACTCTGTAAGACAGTACCATTAATTCTGTTTTACAGATGTGAAAATTGATTATCTGAGATCTAAAGAATTTTTCTAAGTTAACAAAAATAGAAGTTAATGCTGATATCTGAAACCAGGCCCACAGCATTAACAAGATTTTTAAGAGGGAAGAGCTCCTTTTTGAAAGCAAAAGAGAAAGAATAATAAAAAAGGGAAAAAGTGAACAAGAGGAAATGTCTGAAAGTCCATAGGCAAAGGGTTATATACACAGCTTAAGTGCGGTTTTGGACCATGAATTTTAAATCATTATAACTAAGCTCAAACACATCTTTATTAATGAAAATAGGTACAACACATTTTTGCTAACAAGAAATGTTTGTTTATTCCTGTAGCATAAAAATCTGTGCTTCAGGATTCAACTAGCTCTTGGAAAGCATTTTCTGCCTCCTGCTGGTTGTGGAAGCATTTTCCCTGCAAAAAGTTGTT
Source organism: Cephalophus harveyi (assembly GCA_006410635.1). NCBI lineage: Eukaryota > Metazoa > Chordata > Mammalia > Artiodactyla > Bovidae > Cephalophus > Cephalophus harveyi. Next base: position 14,166 of record SJYT01000742.1, on the reverse strand, counting down.
GAAATGCTTGAAGAAGTGGTAGTCGGTTTGTGAAAAGTCAGGTGAATATGGTGCATGAGGCAAAACTACATAGCCCAAATTGTTCAACTACTGAAGCATTGGTTGTGCAACATGGGGTCGGGCATTGTCGTGGCAAAGAATTAGGCCCTTTCTGTTGAAACCTTTCTGGATTCAGAAAGCTGTAGAGGATCAGATGGGCTGCAGACCACCCAACAGTGACTAAGACCCTTTTATGGTATAAGTTTGGTTTGGGGAAGTGCTTTGAAGCTTCTTCTCAGTCCCATCACTGAACTGGTTGTCACCAGTTGTCACATAAAATTCACTTTTCATTGCACATCACAATCCAATCAAGAAATAGTTGTTCTGTAGAATAAGAGAAGACAACACTTCAGGATGATGATTTTTTTGATTTTTGGTCAGTTCACAAGGCACCCACTTATCGAGCTTTTTCACCTTTCCAATTTGCTTCAAATGCTGAATGACTATAGAATGGCTGATGTTGAGTTCTTAGGCAATTTCTTGTGTAGATTTAAGAGGACCAGCTATGATTATAGATCTCAATTGGTTGTTGTCAATTTCCGATGGCTGGCCACTGCACTCCTCATCTTCAAGGCTCTCATCTTCTTTGCAAAACTTCTTGAATCACCACTGCACTGTATGTCTGATGCAATGCTGATGTTGTGAGTTGTGTCTGCTGCTTTATGACCCATTTTGAACTCAAATTAAAAAAATCCTCACATTAAAAAAATTGCTCCAATTTGCTTTTTGTCTAACATCATTTCTATATTCTAAAATAAATATAAAATAAATAGCAAGTAATAAGTCATTAGCAAGAACACATGAAGTGAGAAATATGCATTAAAATGATGTATAACATAACCACATTTATTTAAGAATGTATTCCAATATCAAACGGCAAATTTCAACAATCCAAAGCCAAAATTACTTTTGTACCAACTTAACAATATATTAGCTTTAGGTGAAAAGTCATGATAATAAAACATCAATAGAAAAACATGCAGACATTTTGAGGTATCCCTCTTCACAGTATCTTCCCCTTCCATTTTACTTAACCACTTAAAGACATGTTCAAATTTCATCTTGATAAAACCATTCCTGAAGACTCAAGCTCATGTTGATCCTTCACCTGATTTTTTTTCACACCCCTGTGAACTGAATCAACAATACTTAGCACAGTAGTGAGCATACAGCAGATACTAAATACTTGTTGACTGATATTTGACATAATGTTGGTTTAAAGAATAAGTCCACCCTCCCACCAAAAAATTCATGAAGGAATCCAGTAAAAGTTAAACAGAATTAGGATTTACATTTTCTTCACTTGAAAATATTGTATCATTTCTTGAAATTCATGTAGTTTTAGACAGATATGTACTAATGCCAAAAAGAGTGAAATAAAAAAAATTTACTTCAAAAAAGAAATAAAAGGAATCCAGATCAGAAAAGAAGTAAAGCTCTCACTGTTTGTAGATGACATTATACTATACATAGAAAATCCTAAAGATACTATCAGAAAATTACTAGAGCTAACCAGTGAATTTAGCAAAGTCACAGGATACAAAATCAATACACAGAAATCACTTGCATTTCTATATACTAACAATGAAAATCAGAAATAAAAATTAAGGAATTCATTACTGCCACAAAAATATATAAAATATCTAGGAATAAACCTATCTAAGGAGGCAAAAATTGCTGTATATAGAAAATTATAAGACACTGGTGAAAGAAATCAAAGACAACATAAACAAATGGAGAGATATTCCATGTTCCTGGGTAGGAAGAATCAATACTGTGAAAATGATTATACTACTAAATGCAGTCTACAGCTTCAATGCAATCCCTATCAAATTACCAATGACATCTTTATAGAACTAGAATAAAAAATTTCACATTTCATATGGAAACACAATCCCAAATGGCCAAAACAGTCTTGAGAAAGAAGAATGGAGCTGGAGGAATCAACCTTCCTGACTTCAGATTATACTACAAACCTACAGTCATCAAGAATATGGTACTGTCACAAAAAACAGAAACACAGACCAATGGAACAAGATAGAAAGCCCAGAAATAAACCCATGCACCTAAGGATACCTTATTTTTGACAAAGGAGGCAAATGATGGATTGATAATGCATGCTGTTAATGAATATATGGGGAAATATACACTTTCATACATTGGGATGAGGAGTATAAAATGAAACAAGCTTTTCGGAAGGCAATTTGGCAATGTCACAACATTTTAGAAGTTTGTAACTTTTTACCCAATGTGGGAAATTTATCTTAAGATATACTCATAGTAACTCAGCAAAACATGTATATTTTTACTACAACATTGTTTTATAGTCTTAAAAAACTATGAAAACCCTAGTCATCTACAAGGTTGTGCTATATATAATCATACAATGTAGTACAGTGTAGTAATTTCAAATAATGAGGGAGGTATTTTAAGAGTTGATATGTACAGACATTTGAGAGAGAATGTTATATTAAAAAAAAAGAAAAGCTGCAGACAGTATATCCAATGTACACCCGACTTGAGGTTTTTCTCAACAGTAAAACAAAGAGGATTAGAGGATCGCTGTGAAGGTAAAATGACAATGCTGGTGACACATATAAAGAGCTCAAAAAAGCACATAATAAGCACTCAGCAAATGTAAGAGAGACTCTGTCTAGAAAGAGAGAAAAGAAACAGGCATTTTTACATTCATCTTATTTAATATTTTATAACAAATATGTTTTGTGAACTTTAAAATGCTTTTCGCTCAATCGTGTCCGACTCTGCGACCCCATGGACTGTAACCTACCAGGCTCCTCCCTCCATAGGATTCTCCAGGCAAGAGTACTGGAGTGGGTTGCCATTTCCTTCTCCAGGGGATCTTCCTGACCCAGGGATCGAACCCGGGTCTCCCACATTCCAGGCAGACACTTTAACCTCTGAACCACCAGGGAAGCCCTTAAAATGCTTTAGATCAATAATAAGGCAAATGCGAGCTTTTACATCTTTAACGAACTGACCTCCCCTTCTTCATTTGTTTTTAGTCTCTTGTTCACGTTTTTAAATTACCATTAGATTTTGTGTGCCTCAGCAGGCACCCTGATTTTTGTACAGGTAGGTACTCAATAACTGAATCTGCCATGATGTGCTAAGTCGCTTCAGTCATGTCCCGACTCTTTGAGACCCTTTGGACTGCAACCTGCCAGCCTCCTCTGTCCATGGGTTCTCCAGGCAAAAACACTGGAGTGGGTTTCCATGCCCACTGAATCTACTTTTTTTACTAAACTAGGACAGTTGAAGTCCTGAATGGGAAAAAAATATATTATACTCCTGTTAGTAAACTACTAAATAAATATATACCTGAATGAGTTCCATTAATACACTCAACTGAATTACCTTTTGTAGCTGAGTAATATGAAAACTTTTACTTCATTTTATACTTACAGATTCCAAGCTCTCTTTTTTCATATTCAGTGAATCTAGCTGTTGCTGAAGTGTATCTAATTCCTAAGAAGGGAAAAAAGCAAATATATATTCAAATTACATTAAGAATAATTCATTTATCAATATGTCAAATATATGTGTTGAAGTAACTTTTGTAAACATTTTCAACCCATATCTTATAATTTGACTAGAATTTATTAACACTCATTATTTCTATTTTGCCAATTTATTTCATCATTATTAAAAACCTTACCATGATCTACCTTTTAAATACTTCATGAATTATTAAAAGGGAGCCAGAACTTTTCAGTGAATCATCACTGTGTTCTGAGAATATCAAATATCAGAAGACTTTAAATTAATGATGTTACTGTTTAAAGTTATAATTTTTATTTGACTTTTTAACCGTGTTTCCATATTTTTTGACCATTTTCTCTTAAGGCCAAGACCTATAGCAATTTACATGGCTTGCTCTTAAGGTTAAGACCCTTCAACTGTTTACCATTGACTCTTGAACATAACAGGTTTGAACTGCATGCGTCCACTGACATACAGATTTTTTTTTCAAGAAATATGTACTACTTAGTCCAAAGATGGTTGAATCTGTGGATGTGAAACCTCAGACACTGAGGGCAAACTATAAGTTATACACAGGTTTTAAACTGCACAGGGGATGCCGTTCCTAACATCCAAGTTGTTCAAGGGCCAACTAGACCCACTCAAAAACCCCTGTGCAATATTAGCTATACTTTGATAGTATTCCAGCATTTTTATAACACTCTTTCATCAATATTTTATCATATTTCATAAATTGTGTCTGAAATAAAGTCATATTAACTTGTCAATAAAGGATTATCTGAGAAACTAAAACTACATTCACTGGTATTTGTGGGGACTAATTCTCTTTTAATTGCTTGTTTAAGGAAAATTTGGGCATGAAAGGGCAATAATACCTTCCAAATCTGAGTCACCATTATGACTGACTGCTGAGAGCAGTCTCAATAACCCCTCAGCAGGCATCCAAATTGCTTACCATAATTAGGGCACAATAGCTATTCAAATTGAGGACATAGCAAGTAAAAAGTGTTTATTAGGAAGGAAGAAAAGGAAAGAAAGTAAATATCCATATGGCTCTGTTGTATATGGCCTTTTAATGTTTTAATTAAAAGCTCATTAAAAAATAAGTGCTTCATGTATTGATATCTTTATGACCTGCAAAAATGAATGATGCATAGAACTGAATAATATAGTAAAAGTTATGTCACTATACAACATAAGAAAACAAAGTTTTCTAGATGAGTGTTTCCCAAATTTAAAGGTTTGTATGGATCATCTTGTTAAAATGAAGACTCTGATCAGTAGGTCTAGTCAAGCTCTCAGGGGATGACAATCCTGCCCACTTTCAGAACATATTTTCAGTAGTAAGATTGCTGTAGCCCGGCACAGAGTAGTAGCCAGTATTACCTGTAATAATTTCTCATTTGTGGTTTTCATTTCTATATACTTGACTTGTTTTTCAGGAGACATATTTTTGATAATACCCTCTGCTGCTTGTTTTTCCTGTTCAATTTCTTCTTCTACACTTCTAATTTGTTTTTCCTTCCTGAAATCAAAAGTATGCAATACTCCTCTTACTATATTGAAGAGAAAATCAATTAACTTTACTCAGTCTCAATTACATAGGATACTTAAAAGTTATTCAACCGCAGTTTGTGATAACTCCTTATGCTGGTGTTGTTTAATTGCATAGTTGTGTCTGACTCTTTTGCAATGCCATGGACTGCAGCCTGCTAGACTCCTCTGTCCATGGGATTTCCCAGATAAGAATACCAGGGTTGCCGTTTTCTTCCTCAGGGGATCTTCTCAACCCAAGGATTGAACCCACATCTCCTGCACTGCAGGCAGACTCTTTATCTCTGAGCTACCAGAGAAGCGCACACAGATGAACACAGAAATTTGGCCCCATCAACACAGACTTTTTTAGCATCCTTCTCTTCTCAATCCCCAAATCCTTCTATTTTCTTATTCTCCACTTTACTTTCTTGTAAGAAAATACAAAGTTTATCACAGAAAATCCTTAAAGTCTTATATAGATCAGAATGCATTTGCACTTCTTATTATCATATCCTCAAGATTAACAAGAAAGTTAAATTTTAAGACAGTGGTTTTCAAGTATCTTTTAGCTAAAGAATTCTTAGATATCTTTGAAATCTTGTATGGAAGTTTACCAAATCATTTAAAGTAACACAGCTCTGATTACACTGCAGAGTAAGAAAATCAATGGTGCAATCTGATTTTAAAGTTCATAGCTTTAGATTAATATATTTTCTTTAAATTCTTACCT
>SJYT01000736.1:236642-257180 GCA_006410635.1 Cephalophus harveyi | reverse complement strand
GTATAGCAGAGTGATTCAGAGAGAGATATATATATATATATATATATATATATATGTTCTTTTTCATATTCTTTCCATTATGGTTTGTTATAATGAATATAGTTGTCTGTGCTATACCTATACTGTAGGACCTTGTTTATTTTATATATAGCAGTGTGTATCTATAAATCACAAACTCCTAATTTATTCCTCCCTCACTTCTTTTCCCCCTTGGTAACCATATGTTTGTTTTCTCTGTTTGCAAGTCTGTTTATGTTTTCATAAATAAGTTCATTTGTATCATATTTTAGATTCCACGTATAAGTGATATCATATGGTATTTGTCTTTGACTTCATTTAGTATGATGATAATCTCTAGTTCCATCTGTGTTGCTACATATGCCATTATTTTATTCTGTATTATGGCTGAATAATATTTCATTTTATATATATACCACATCTTCTTTATCTATTCATCTGTTGATGGACAGTTAAGTTGCTTCTGTGTCTTGACTGTTAAAATAGTGCTGCAGTGAACACTGGGGTGGATATATCTTTTCACATTAGAGTTTTCTCTGTATATATGCTCAGGAGTGGAATTCCAGGATCATATGTTAACTCTATTTTTGGTTTTTAAGGAAACCTCCATACTGTTTTCTTTAATGGCTACATTAATTTACATTCCTGCCAATAGTGTGAGAGGCTTTCTGTTGTTCCACAACCTCTTCTGTGTTTATTATTTGTAGACTTTTTAATGATGGACATTCTGACTGGTGTGAGGTAATATCTCATTGTAGTTTTGATTTGCATTTGTCTAATAACAATTAGTGATGTTGAACATCTTTTTGTGTGCCTATTGACCATCTGCATGTGTTATTGGGAGACATACCTACTTAGGTCTTCTCCCCCCCGCCCCTTTTTTTTTTATTAGATTGCTTTGTTTTTTTGTTACTGTGTTATATGAGATGTTTAGATATTTTGGAAGTTAATCCCTTGTCAGTTGCATCATTTGCAAATACTTTCTCCCATTCTGTAAGTTGTCTTTTCATTTTGCTTATGATTTCCTTTCTATATAAAAGCTTAAAAATTTGATTAGGTTTCATTTGTTCATTTTTGCTTTTCTTGTAAAAATTTTTTTATTGGAGTACAGTTTATTTACAATGTTGTGTTAGGTTCAGGTGTACAGCAAAGTGAATCAATTATACATATATCCACTTAAAAAAATATATTTTCTTCTCACATAGGCCATTACAAAGTATTGAGCAGTGTTCCCTGTGCTATACAGTAGGTTATTATTAGTTATCTATTTTATACATAGTAGTAGTAGTGTATATATGTCAGTCCTGGTCTTCCAATTTATCCCCACCTCCATCCCCTTGTAACCATAAGTTTGTTTTCTACATCTATGACTTTACTTCTGTTTTGTAAGTTCATTTGTATCCTGTCCCCTTTTCTTTAGATTCCACATATAAGGAATATCATATCTGTTTTTCTGTGTCTGAATTACTTCACTCAGCATGACAGTCCCCAGGTTCATCCACGTTGTTGCAAATGGCATTATTTTTTCTTTTTTTATTGCTGAGTAGTAGTCCATTGTATATATGTACCACATATTCTTGGTATATCATGTTCTTAGTTTGTGAAAATGACTGTGCTATCCAAAGCAATCTACAGATTCAGTGCAATCTCTATCAAATTACCAATGGCATTTTTCTCAGAACTAGAACAAAAATTTGTATGGAAACACAAAAGGCCCTGAATAGTGAAAGCAATTTTGAGAAAGAAAAAATGGAGCTAGAGGAATTAGTCTCCCTGACTTCAGACTATCCTACAAAGCTACAGTTATCAAAATGGTATGGTATTGGCACAAAAACAGAAATATATAGATCAATAGAAAAGGATAGAAAGTGCAGAAATAAACCCACTCACCTATGGTCAATTAATCTATGACAAAGGAGGCAAGAATATGCAGTGGAGAAAAGATAGTTTCTTCAGTAAGTGGTTGGTATTGGGAAACTGGACAACTACATATAAAAGAATGAAATTAGAACATTCTAGCACCATACACAAAAATAAATTCAAAATGGGTTAAAGACCTCTAAGGCCAAACACTATAAAACTCTTAGAGGAAAATATAGGCAGAACACCCTTTTACCCAAATCACAGCCTGATCTTTTAAAAAAATTTTTTTATTCATTTCTCCTAGAGTAGTGAAAAAAAACAAAACAAAAAAGCCCAAATAAACAAATGGATCTAATTTAACATTAAAGCTTTTGTACAGCCAAGGGAACCATAAACAAAACAGAAAGGCAGCCCTCAGACTGGGAGAAAATATTTGCAAATGAAGCAACTGACCAAGGGGTTAATCTCCAAAATATATAAATGATTCATGCAACTCAATATCAAAGACCCAAATGAAATGACTCAATCAAAAAAATGTGGAAGATCTAAATAAACATTTCTCCAAAGAAGATATACAGTGGCCAAAAAGCACATGAAAAAATGCTCAATATCACTAGTTCAGTTCAGTTCAGTCGCTCAGTCGTGTCCGACTCTCTGCGACCCCATGAATCGCAGCACGCCAGGCCTCCCTGTCCATCACCAGCTCCCAGAGTTCACTCAGAAAAGGAGATGCAAATCAAAACTACAGTGAGGTATCACCTAACACTGACCAGAATGGCATTGTTAAAAATATCTGTAGGCAGTAAATGTAGAGACGGTGTGGAGAAAAGGGACTCCTCCTACACTGTTACTGGGAATGTAAATTGAAACAGCCACTATTGGAGAACCATATGGAGATTCCTTAAAAAAACTAAAAATGTCAATAGAGCTACCATATGATGTAGCAATCCCACTCCTGGGCATATACCCAGAGAAAGCCATATTTTTGCTTTTATTTCTATTGCCGAGTAGTCCAGAATTTCTTGAGAACCTTTTTGGATGTAATTTAAATGGTAAAATTATTGATAATCTCTACTTAATTGGAAATTCAGAGAATGTTTGAAATATATTATCACTTATGATGATCAAATAATAGTGTAATTTAGCTTAGAAAAATGTCAACAGTCGCTCAGTCGTGTCCGACTCTCTGCGACCCCATGAATCGCAGCACGCCAGGCCTCCCTGTCCATCACCAGCTCCCAGAGTTCACTCAGAAAAGGAGATGCAAATCAAAACTACAGTGAGGTATCACCTAACACTGACCAGAATGGCATTGTTAAAAATATCTGTAGGCAGTAAATGTAGAGACGGTGTGGAGAAAAGGGACTCCTCCTACACTGTTACTGGGAATGTAAATTGAAACAGCCACTATTGGAGAACCATATGGAGATTCCTTAAAAAAACTAAAAATGTCAATAGAGCTACCATATGATGTAGCAATCCCACTCCTGGGCATATACCCAGAGAAAGCCATATTTTTGCTTTTATTTCTATTGCCGAGTAGTCCAGAATTTCTTGAGAACCTTTTTGGATGTAATTTAAATGGTAAAATTATTGATAATCTCTACTTAATTGGAAATTCAGAGAATGTTTGAAATATATTATCACTTATGATGATCAAATAATAGTGTAATTTAGCTTAGAAAAATGTCATATTTTATATTATGAATACATCTTTTGAAATTCAAATCAGTGATCTTTTTTTTCTTTTTATGCTTCATAGGTATTATTAATTTATGTAAACCTGGAAACTCTGGGATTCAGTCTCTAATTGGAGTACTTTGCATTCCAAATATGGAAATAAGGGTAGGTAAAAATTACTCTGTATCATCCCTGGAATTTGAGTGGAGGAAATTAATTGGAGAAAAGTTTCAGGTGGTGTTTTTCCTCATGAATTGTTAATCTGTATCACAGAACATTTTAAAAATACAGGAATAAATATTTATGACTTAGTTGAACACTAAGGAAAATAATATGAATCATTTGAAACAGTGCAGTTGTTAGGAACTATGGATGTATTAAAATTAGATTAAAATGTGACATTAATTATGCCTTTTCTTTCTTTGAAATTAACTACGCTTTATTTAATAAAAAGTATAGACATTACACATGAGCATTCTCATTGTAAAAGTTTCAAGTAATACAGAAAACTATACTTAGGGAAAAGTAAGCATAGTAGTTATGCAACTTATGCCTTCTAACTTTTATTTTTATGAGTAGTGATTTTGATTAAAAATGGGGTATTTATATGCTTATTTATTAGACATAGTCCTAAATTATTAGGGCTTTCCTGGTGGCTCAGATGGTAAAGAATTTGCCTGCAATGCAGGAGACCCAGGTTCTATCCCTGAGTTGGGAAGGTCCCCTGGATAAGGAAATGACAACCCACTCCAATTTTCTTGCCTGGAGAATTCCATGGGCAGAGGAGCCTGGTGGGCTACAATCCGTGGGGTCACAGAGAGTCAGACACAACTGAGTAACTAACACTTCACTTTCTAAATCATTAATGTATAAGAATTGTTTAAAACAGCTAAAACAGATTGAAATTAGAGGGAAAGAAATTAACTCTTCACAAGGTTCTTCCTTTTCCCCTTCTACTTTTATCTTTTAATGTTCAAAGGAACAAAACTCGCCCCCCCTGTTTCTAATTAATAGTATAAATATTAGCTAGAGGTGCCTTGCTTAAAATGTGAACTAAAAATAAAAGCATCTAAACCATGGAAGGATTTAATTAAGGATGGAGAGATCTATAAGCAGGGAACTAAAGGTTCCAATTCAGTTGACTTCTTACTCGGCAAAAAAACATGTTCTTTTGAGTTTGGCCAGACTGAGGTTTGACTCCTGATTTTATTTTATAGCTCTATGACCTTAGGCAAATTATTGTTAACCTTTAAATCTATTTCTTCATGTCTACAATGGGGATAATACAAGATTTATTGAAAAAGTTACATCATGTATATGTAGTAAGCATTCAGTACTTTAATATAGGCAGATACAGTAGTTTTCTAAAATATGGTAGTTCTGTTTTTACCAATTTTTAAATCTGTGAATAGGACATTTAAAAATTTTTAAGTGAAGATTTATTCCGTAAAAACAAATGAACTGTATTTTTTTTTTTTTTTTTTTTACTTTCAGCGAGGTCTCCTTGAAGTGCTTTATGATATATTTCGTCTTCCTCTACCTGTTGTGACTGAAGAGTTCATAGAAGCACTGCTCAGTGTAGGTAAGTATTGAAGTAGATTCACTGTTCATATATTGTAATTTTTTAAATGACTTACCTAATGAAGGCAGAGTCCCTCCAAGGGAAAATGCTAAAATAAGTATTGAATATCATTTTCTTTTCTTATTGCATATGTGTGGCATGAAATTAATATAAAAATAAAATCTCAGGTGAATTTCTAAAAAGAAATTTTAATTTCTTCTCCATCATCCTAACTCCTAAAATTAGCAGTGAAATTAACAATAGAAGGATGGATCAAGAAAGGAAGAGAGGAGATAATAAGAAACCTAATAAGAATTTGCAATTCTCAAATTAGATTATTTGATTTTTTTAAATTTTATTTTAGCTAAATGACTCTAAACCCTTCAATGAAGAAAGTTAAAGTTACATTTCTGTAAACCCTTCATTTACAGAAATCATTTTTTTTCTATATGCCTTTTTGAGTCCCTTTTTTTTTTTGTAGCCAACAGTTATTTATAGCCTGGTTGTATGCTATGCTGTGGTAAATTGCTTCAGTCGTGTCTGACCCTTTGCGACCCGATGGAGTGTAACCTGCCAGGCTCCTCTGTCCATGGATAGCCTGTTTAGCTGATGGTTATTTAAAGTGTTTCATTGATGTATTATTTTCTTCTAACTATCTAAATTTATTTTAGATCCAGGTAGATTCCAAGACAGTTGGAGGCTTTCAGATGGCTTTGTAGCAGCTGAGGCAAAAACTATTCTTCCTCATCGTGCCAGATCCAGGTAGAATTTAAGTACAGAAATAATTCAGATTTATTACAGTTGCTGTTGTTATGTTCAGTTTTCTAGTGTATGGAACAAGATTTAAATTTTTCTGTGCTGTATTTATTTCCAGGCCAGACCTCATGGATAATTATTTGGCACTGATACTCTCAGCATTTATTCGTAATGGACTTTTAGAAGTAAGAATTATAAACCTTTTTCTATTTTATTTTCTCTAGCAGTTCTTTCAGAGCAGCAAACATGATACATATATGTGTTCATGTATGCTATTTTGCAATTATGATATTTTCTTTTTATTTTCAAAGGGTTTGGTTGAGGTAATAACAAACAGTGATGACCATATCTCAGTTCGAGCCACCATCCTTTTAGGAGAACTTTTACATATGGTAAGTTTAACAACTTTTGATTATGTTCTGTACATTAATGCTTTAATTTATGAAACAAGGCTATTTTAACAGTGTTACTTTGCATTATCTCAAAAACAAGTTTGCATTTATTTGGATATATTACTTTGCATAATGGCTTGTTTTTTAAATGGAAAAAATATAAAGTACTGAATATTCCCTTTCAATGTTGACATTTTGAGTCCATAAATGTCTTTCTTTAGAATCTTTAGAATGACTTCCTGCCTAAAAATTACAGAATTACAAAACTATAGATATTACTTTAGTCAGCTAGGGATCGAATTGATAACAGTAAGTTCCTAAATTTTAGAAAACTTTGGGAAGGAAAAATCTAAATATAAGTGCCTTATTTGGACATGTACTTCTCTGTAAACTTGTTAGTTGAGGTTTGTTTTGAAAGGTAGGAATCTTTTTGGGGGGACATGGTTTTATGACATCAGTAACTTGTGGAAACAAGGAGCTAGCCAAGTGATCTGATCATTTTCAATACCTAGCAGATGAAGTAGTGAGGGTACTTTGACCGTTTACAAGTTAGAAATTTCCATTTCTAAGTCTGTTAGTTAGTTAATAAGTGTGAAAGTCACTCAGTCATGTCCAACTCTTTGCAACCCCATGGACTGTAGCCTGCCAGACTCCTCTGTCCAGGCCAGAATACTGGAGTGGGTAGCCGTTCCCTTCTCCAGGGGATCTTCCCAACCCAGAGATTGAACCAGGTCTCCTGCATTGCAAGTGTATTCTTTACCATCTGAGCCACCAGGGAAGCCCATTAGTTAATAAAATGCTAAATAAAAAGAACCACTCTGAACTAATTAAGGAAGAAGTAACCAGCAGCAGCAACCCTATGGCAAATCGTTTGAAATTATGCTGTGGCTTGTTATTACTGTCATATTATTTTTTGTTTTTATAGTTGAGTTTGGTCTCCTCCATCACCAGGGTTTTTTCTATATAGAAGTTCAGCTTTGTGAGTGAGGAAAAGAAAATTAAGCAGTTTAATGATAACTGTCTTGTTTATCAGTAAGTTATTTAGCCACTTGCTCTGTTAAGCCCACCTAGGAAAGAATTAATATTGCGGGTTTTGTTTGGAAAGCAAAAGGCAAGTTTATTATTTTAAAGATTGTTGGAATTATGAGACAAACCTCTTTTGAGAAGCTAGCTTTTAAACCTAAGAGGTAAACTCATAAATTATGATATTGCATCCAGCATTTTAAATTCTACTTTTAACATAACATTATAGCACTGAATCTAAGTTTTGATCTATCATCCTTTTAAATTATTTAAGAATTGAGTTTAATAGGGTACCACTTAAGATTATAATTTAAAGTTATGATAAAGGATCTATGGAATTTAGAGTTCTATTAATGTAATCTGAGCCTGTATCCTGGTATTTGTTACATGTCATCCTTGATGAAAGCAAATAAGATAAAAATAATAAGTATGTATTAGAAAGTATATAATTAACTTCATGAGTAAAAATCTCAGTCTTCGACATTATATCTGTGGATAATCTATAACATAAAATACTCTTTTTCAACTTTTTATAAAATACTATTTTTCATTTTAGGCAAACACAATTCTTCCTCATTCACATAGCCATCATTTGCACTGCCTGCCAACCCTAATGAATATGGCTGCATCCTTTGATATCCCTAAGGAAAAGAGATTGTAAGTATCCAAGTTCTAGCAAAGCTTGTGTGTAGTATATTTAATACTCACTTAGATGTGCTTATCTTCTTTTTAAGAAAGTAGTATATATAGGTTATTCCTGAGAATTCTTTTAGGGACCTAAATCAAATCCCTTATGATTATACAGTGGAAGTGAGGAATAGATTTAAGGGCCTAGATCTGATAGATAGAGTGCCTGAAGAACTATGGAATGAGGTTCGTGACGTTGTACGGGAGACAGGGATCAAGACCATCCCCATGGAAAAGAAATGCAAAAAAGCAAAATGGCTGTCTGGGGAGGCCTTACAAATAGCTGTGAAAAGAAGAGAAGCGAAAAGCAAAGGAGAAAAAGAAAGATATAAGCACCTGAATGCAGAGTTCCAAAAAATAGCAAGAAGAGATAAGAAAGCCTTCTTCAGTGATCAATGCAAAGAAATAGAGGAAAACAACAGAATGGGAAAGACTAGAGATCTCTTCAAGAAAATTAGAGATACCAAGGGAACATTTCATGCAAGGATGGGCTCGATAAAGGACAGAAATGGTATGGACCTAACAGAAGCAGAAGATATTAAGAAGAGGTGGCAAGAATACACAGAAGAACTGTACAAAAAAGATCTTCACGACCCAGATAATCATGATGATGTGATCACTAATCTAGAGCCAGACATCTTGGAATGTGAAGTCAAGTGGGCCTTAGAAAGCATCACTACGAACAAAGCTAGTGGAGGTGATGGAATTCCAGTTGAGCTGTTTCAAATCCTGAAAGATGATGCTGTGAAAGTGCTGCACTCAATCTGCCAGCAAATTTGGAAAACTCAGCAGTGGCCACAGGACTGGAAAAGGTCAGTTTTCATTCCAATTCCAAAGAAAGGCAATGCAAAAGAATGCTCCAATTACCGCACAATTGCACTCATCTCACATGCTAGTAAAGTAATGCTCAAAATCCTCCAAGCCAGGCTTCAGCAATACGTGAACCGTGAACTCCCTGATGTTCAAGCTGGCTTTAGAAAAGGCAGAGGAACCAGAGATCAAATTGCCAATCTGGCGTGCTGCGATTCATGGGGTCGCAAAGAGTCGGACACGACTGAGCGACTGAACTGAACTGAACTTGGATAAGAGGAAAATTTGTAGTTTTTAAAAATAATTTGTATTTTAGGCTACCAAGTATTTTGGCTTGGTAAAGTCAACCTTTTCTCACGTGTTTCTGGACAAGGACATAAAATTTCTACTGGATCAGTAAAAAATATTGGGATTGAGAGTTTTTTGGACTGTTGTATGTTTTGAGAAACAATTCAGTCTCTTTCTCAATGTCTAAATTATACCAGATTAAAGCACAAAGACTAACTGTAATTTTTTTTAATATATGGGGTTAAAAATGTTGAGAAAAAAAAATGTTGGAATTTAGTAGCCCATACTTTAGGCATTGAATTAAGCTAAACCCTTAATGCTGAAGGAAATACTACAGATAAAGAATTTATAAACTAAAGTAATAGAGCTGTAACTCTGCTGAATTCGAGGACTAATAATTAACTGTAATTTAAAATGTAAGGTGGAGGAGCTTGATTGTATAGTNGAATTAAGCTAAACCCTTAATGCTGAAGGAAATACTACAGATAAAGAATTTATAAACTAAAGTAATAGAGCTGTAACTCTGCTGAATTCGAGGACTAATAATTAACTGTAATTTAAAATGTAAGGTGGAGGAGCTTGATTGTATAGTGATAGTAGGAATCTTTTTTCATCTGATAAAGATTATGTCTAGTCCAGGGATGTCTTTTTTTTCCTCTTATGATCAGAAAAATTTATATATTTGGGCTTCATTTTTTTTTTCCCCCGTAATGTTTTAGAATGTTGTTCATTAGCTTAGTCAGAAGCAGGAAGTTTTGTTAAGTTATACTAAAATTCTCAAAAGTTTAGTTAGCTTTATTAATTTAAAAGTACACATAAGGGCTTCACTATAAATAAATAGTATTTTTTTATTAATTTAAAATCTACCAATGAGAATACTATTATTTAACAGATTGAGGTTATATTATAAACTGAGGGCATTAGGGAGCATCAGTTCTGACTTCAGGCTTACTTTGGTATTGGTAACATTCAGCTCTTATTTTAGTAGTTTCTTCATGGAAAAAATGTACTTTCTCAAAGCCTGGTAGACCTGAACTCTTTGAGTCAGCTTATATCCATGGATTTTAGCATTCACCAGGAATTCAAATTTACCTTCAAAATTCCAATGATAATATAATTATTTTTTGAGCTTGGTAAGCTGTCTTTACTGATAAGTACTTGCCAGTCTGGGCACATCTCAGAGTTTTTAAATTTTGAATCCAGTTTGTATTTATTACAATAAAAGGGAATTAAAAATAATTTTAAAAAGGATTTCATTTACAGTTGCAGATTAGTAGGGAAAATAGAGACTATTCTGTTAATATTGGAATCATTGTTTATCCAACCTCATACCTTAAATAAAAATCAGTTTCATATGGATCAAGGCCTTAAATGTGAAAAGCAGAGTTTTAAAATAAGAGAATATATAAAACTTCAGTTTGGACCTTGAGGAGGGAGTTCTTAAAACTAACATACAACTTGTACCACCACCACTATAAGAAAAAATTAGTATGTTTTGTTGAATCTGAATAAGTGTTTCTTCATACAAATCAGCAGTATTCTTGTTTTTTTTTTTCTTTGTGGTTCCAAAATTGATTAAATCATTTACTTTTTAGTAACAGTATCTAGCCTGCATTTATGTAAATTTCAATAGAATAATTTACCAAAGTGATCTCTTTAAAATTATGTTATGCCTGTTACAGTATTAATTGAATTTTTTTCCTCATTTAGGCGAGCCAGTGCAGCTTTGAACTGTTTAAAACGTTTCCATGAAATGAAAAAACGAGGACCTAAACCTTATAGCCTTCATTTAGATCACATTATTCAGAAAGCAATTGCAACACATCAGAAACGGGATCAGTATCTCCGAGCCCAGAAAGATATATTTGTTCTTAAGGTACCGATGCAGAATATGCGATTTTTACTTTAATTTCTAATTCTTAACCACTGTATTTTAGTAGGCATATACATGCTTGAGTTAGCAGTTTTATTCGTGCCTATGGATTTTCAAAAAGCTTCTAGTAAGTTTTATAATGATTGGGCAGTTGAGCTGAGTTTTTATAACTTTTTGAAGAACCTTGATAATTCTTCTTAAATGAAAATTTTTTCTTTTTGTTTTTAAAATTTCAACTGTTATTTGATGTAAGGCCAGTTTTTCTTAATTTTTCTTATTACTTTCTGGTGATTTAGGATACAGAGGAAGCTCTTCTAATGAACCTTAGAGATAGCCAAGTCCTTCAACATAAAGAGAATCTTGAATGGAATTGGAATCTTATTGGGACCATTCTTAAGGTATGATAGGATACTTCTTAATAATGGCTTGATTGTTGTCATTTTATTATTCATTGCAATTTGTCATAATTATATGTTTAGGAATTAATAAGTACGTAATATAACATATTATGTTTTTCTAGTGGCCAAATGTAAATCTAAGAAACTATAAAGATGAACAGTTACACAGGTATGTAAGAACTGTTTTGCATTTAAATATAAAGAACTTAAATTTGAATTATATTATTCCTGATACCTGTTAAAAGTAATAATTGATTTTTAAACATACATTCTTGCTTTTTAATAGTTGGTATTCAGTAGGTACATATTGATACATATTTTTATCAATATGTATCAATATATTTATCATATATCATCTATCACATATTTATCAATATAGCTTGTGTTTTATAACCAAAAATCATCAGCTAATTCTTTTTCTGGTTATTTACGTTCTGGTTTTAGTTTTGGAACAAATGAAATACTTAAGATAAAAGTTTTCTCAAATCAAGAGTATCAGCCATGTACTAATCTTGGCCCTAACATATGAGAATGATATATTAAGAGCATAATGTCTCCTTCTCAAAATGATGGCCATTTTAAGTATTCTAATTTCTTTTACATGTGACTTTGGAAGTTATTCATTCTTCTTCCTCTTTACACTGCCCTTAACCAGCCACACCTTCTGTAAAACAGCTTATGTTTATAGCATATACAATACTTAAAGGTATTATGCTGTTTTCTAGTACCCCATGCATTTTTATTCCTTCTGAGTTTAGATTATCCAACCACCAGTGTTGATTTCTTTGAATAAGAGAGCTTTTACTTCATGTTTTTGAAAAGTTCACATCATTGGTATTATTATCATCTCTTCACATTTTGAGAAATGTATAGAACATATAAATTAGGTTTGGATAAAGAAGCATAGCACTGACTTTTCAGACTTGTGAGAACAGATATGAAGTCTCATTCAACTTTGTTTCTCCAGCTCCTGGACCTGGCATCTTTATTAGATTGGATGATAGCATAGAAATTAAATTGAACTAAATTAAATGGAAGCTTAGAACATAATGTTGAAAATTATAACATGAAAATATCATCCATTGCTTTATAAATTCATTTGTTTAAATTTTACCTGAAGCTTTTATTGGTGACTTTTTGCCTAATTGTGAAAAACTGACAAAATCATGTTATAGTAACATTTGTGTACAGTTATCTAGTATAAATTTATAAAGTATAGTAGAAGAAAAAATATATATTCTAGGTTTAAATAGAGTTTTTAGAAAAAAGACCTAACAGTAAAATAAAATGTATACTTGTCAGAAAAAGAAGAATGAAGATTTATATCCAGGTGGTTTCATCATATTTATCCAACTGTGTATCTTCCAGCAATGTTATGTTTGCATTTTTCCTGCTAGCATCTTCTCCACTATTTTCTATCAGGCATCTCACCATAAAATTCTTATTTCACGAAGATATTTTTTATAATGAAGGGGATTATTTGTGTGTGTGTGTGTGTGTGCGCGCGTGCATGTGTAGAATGTACCAAATGTGTTTATCAAATTTCTTGCCATTTACCCCAATGGTTTAAACTCAAAACATATTCAAAAGCTATGGTTAAGATTCTAAAATAATTGTTTGGTTTATTACTTTGTTGCTGATTTTTTATTTTAATCTTAGGTTTGTTCGAAGACTACTTTATTTTTACAAGCCCAGTAGTAAGTTATACGCCAATCTGGATCTGGATTTTGCCAAGTCCAAGCAGCTCACAGTTGTGGGTTGTCAGTTTACAGAATTTCTTCTTGAGTCTGAAGAGGTAATAGGCACTTTGAATATTTTCCAGAGCACATGTTTTTCACTGAATTTGCCCCCTTCCTTTTATTTTTGAATATGTATAAGCTATATTTAGAAACATAGAATGAGCCCAGACCTAGATTTTTATCCTTAGTCACTAGCTATTTATGTGACTTTGGACAAGTTATTTGCCTTCTAAAAGACCTGGTTTTCTTT
Source organism: Cephalophus harveyi (assembly GCA_006410635.1). Lineage (NCBI taxonomy): Eukaryota > Metazoa > Chordata > Mammalia > Artiodactyla > Bovidae > Cephalophus > Cephalophus harveyi. The sequence goes on along the minus strand of SJYT01000736.1, from coordinate 243,842 downwards.
TGGTAAAATGGAAAATAATACCATCTCATCCAGCATTGTATTGAATAGGATTAAAAAGAACAGATACTCAGATTAATGTCTGTTATTAGTAACTTCATTATTATTAAATGTTTTGGACTTGATTAATCGAATTGATTTTTCTAATGGTAGATACTAACTGCTTTTCTAGCAATATCATAATGTATTTGCTTTTAGGATGGGCAGGGATACTTAGAAGATCTAGTAAAGGATATTGTTCAGTGGCTCAATGCCTCTTCTGGAATGAAACCTGAAAGAAGCCTTCAAAATAATGGTTTATTGACTACTCTTAGTCAACACTACTTTTTATTTATTGGAACACTTTCTTGCCACCCTCATGGCGTCAAAATGCTGGAAAAATGCAGCGTATTTCAATGGTGAGCATTCCTAGATTCTGTTTCAGTATATACCTAAACTTTATTTTTAATGTGATCAGAAAGGGTATGCTTTTTAGTCTGTGTACCTGTATTTGGTAAGTTTTATTGTTGTTGTTCAGTCTCTCAGTCATGTCCATCTCTTTGTGACCCCATGGACTGCAGCATGCCAGGTTTCCCAGTCTTCCATCCCCCGGAGCTTGTTCAGACTCATGTCCACTGAGTTGGTGATGCCATCCAACCATCTTGTCCTCTCTTGTTCCCTTCTCCTCCTGCCTTCAATCTTTCCCAACATCAAGGTCTTTTCTAATGAGTCAGCTCTTTACATCAGTTGGCCAAAGTATTGGAGCTTCAGCTTCCGCACCGGTCCTTCCAATGAGGGTTGATTTCCTTTAGGATTGACTGGTTTGATCTTCTTGCAGTCCAAGAGACTTGCCTGTGAGTGTCCTAGAGTCTCCGGTGGAAGCGTGGGTTGACCTTGGCCTGCTGTAGGGTCAGGGACACATACTACAGCAGTCCTGGGAGCCTGCTGGCATAAGTCCTTTTTAACGGTCGCCATTACAGCCATAACCCCGACCATAGTTTGGCCTCAGACCAAACAATAGGGAAGGAACACAGCCCCACCCATCAGCAGAAAATTGGATTCAAGATTTACTAAGCTTGGCCTTGCCACCAGAGCAAGATCCAGTTTTCCCCACAGCCAGTCCCGCCCATGAGGAAACTTCCACAAGCCTGTAATCCTTATCTGTCAGAGGGCAGACAGAATGAAAACCACAATCACAGAAAACTAACCAAACTAATCACATGGACCACAGCTTTGTCTAACTCAGTGAAACTATGAGCCATGCCGTGTAGGGCACCCAAGATGGATGATGGGTCATGAAGAGTTCTGAAAAAAACGTGGTCCACTGGAGAAGGAAATGGCAAACCACTTCAGTATTGTTCCCTTGAGAACCCCACAAATAGTATGAAAAGGCAAAAAATTTTGTTAAAATACAAAAAAATTTTAATTAGAGTTGTATTGATGCTCTGATGCTTTTTTAAAAATGGGTTATTTCTTAAGTGCTTTCTTTTAGAAATGCTTATTAGGAATTTTAAAATATTTGTGTTGAATTAATGAATCAGTACAGTAATTTCTAGTAACCTTTGTTATTTTCATCGTTTTTTTAGTTTACTTAACCTTTGCTCCTTGAAAAACCAAGATCACTTGCTAAAACTGACTGTTTCAAGCTTGGACTATAGCAGAGATGGTTTGGCCAGGGTCATCCTTTCTAAAATCTTAACAGCAGCCACTGATGTGAGTATAACATAGACAATAGAACTATAAATTCATAACAAGTTAGTTCAGTATTTTATAAACTTTAGCCTAATAAAATTATAAATTTTAAGACTATGGGATGGAATTTGAGTTTATTTTTAAATTTTAGTTTGTCCAGAGAACTCGACTACAGTACCCATATTTTTATATAAAGAGAAATACTTTGAAGCAGCTAGATAGATACAGTATTTTATTATACTGGGACTAAAAAATACATTTGTATCAAGGGCTAGACTGTCAATTTCAGTCTTTCTGCCCTTTTCAAGTGTAAAACTATTCTAAAACAAAGTCAGATGGACTGTCTATAGTGAAGTTTGGATGGTGGTGGTTGGTTTTTGTTTTTGTTTTTTTAATGTTCTCATTTATCTTTATAGGCCTGCAGACTGTATGCCACAAAACATTTGAGAGTATTATTGAGAGCTAATGTTGAATTCTTCAATAATTGGGGAATTGAACTACTAGTGACCCAGCTGCATGATAAAAACAAAACGATTTCTTCTGAGGCCCTTGATATTCTCGATGAAGCATGTGAAGACAAGGTGAAATTTCATTATCTTATAATAAAATACTTAGATATGAATTTTTATGAAACTATTCAAGTTTGATAGAAAACTATGTGAAATTATAATGTATGTAATATAGTGGTTTTGGAAGTAGAGAATTTACTATCTTCATGCAGTTATTAATTTGCCTACTAATTATTTATTTTAGGCCAATCTTCATGCACTTATTCAGATGAAGCCAGCTTTATCTCACCTTGGGGACAAGGGTTTGCTTCTCCTCCTGAGGTAAATTTTAAGAAAATTTTTCTTGTAGTTATGTTTTCTTTTGTGTGCTCTCTGGCAGTGTGTATTAAAGCTGGATTCAAATCTGTAAAGGAAGCACTCTAAAGAGTTTAGCTGTTAACTTCTGAAAGAGGCCCATTTTAGAATATTGGGCATCCTTTACTGAAACTCTCGCTTTTCATTGTTTGCCATAGTGTTTCTTTTTCATTTCTATGTGTCCTCATTCTTTTTATAACATTTTCTTTACTGTGGTTGGATTCATGTTTTTTGCAAAGATTTTCAAAGTATTAGTATTTGAAATTATAAGATAATTGACCTCTTTAAGGCACTGTTCTTAAAGTCTTTGGGCTTAAGTGTATTTGGTTTGAGATACTTTAGCTTTATAAACAATTTTTTGTGAGACCCAATGTTAAACTGTTGCCTGTTGCACTTTACAGATTTCTCTCCATTCCAAAAGGGTTTTCCTATTTGAATGAAAGGGGTTATGTAACAAAACAGTTGGAAAAGTGGCACAAGGTAACTTTCCGTTGAATAAGTTTCAGTTTGTATGTTTTTATTTTGGAAAATAGATTTGAGGATTTTGAAATTAAAGTTAAATATTTAAATATTCATATGAAGTCAGATCTTAAAATTCTGTTAATTATTTTCATATTTATCCATTTTTTTAACTACAGTTATTTTATAGTGTGAACTGTTGATTTTGTATGTTTTCTGTTGAAATTTTGCTTTCAGCTTTAATCTACTGGTATCATTTGTCAACCCTGCTTGCCATCATCATTTCTTTTATTTTGGGTTCCTTTTACAGCCCTTTTGAACTGAAACCTAAAACAGTTTTCCTAACTGAAGATTATAAAACAGTTCTACCAAGCAGATATAATAATCTAATTATTAAACTTCATTTTAGGGTAGACTTTTCATAAATCTGAGAGCAAACTTCTTGCTGTTGTGCATAATAGGGAAATCTAGGAAGAAGGGACTAGTTTGAAGGTATTGGTTATCTCTCTAGCTTTTCTTTAGCTGGTCATCACTGTGGCTTTAGTTAACTTAAAGCATTATAAATCATCAAAGCATCTTAGAAGCTCATAGAATAATCAGTCCTAACATAAATGATTCCCAGATTTTCCTTTTTTGAATTCAGATCATTGTTTATATTGTCTATATTGAACCATATTTCATAAGATAATCTAATTAAAAAAAATAATATAACTATAGTTAGAGTTACCAGAGGTGGGATGTGGGGGTAGAGAAAACTGGATGAAGGCAGTCAAAAGATACAAACTTCCATTTATACACTTATAATAAGTACTATGGATATAATGTACAACATGATAAATATAATTAGCTTTGTTGAATGTTATGTATGAAAGTTGTTGAGTAAATCCTGAGAGTTCTTATCACAAGGGAAAATATTTTATTTCTTTAGTTTTGTATCTATATAAAATAATGTATGTTCACTAAACTTATTGTGATAGTCATTTCAGATGTGTGTAAGTCAAATCATTATGCTGGATGTACACACTGCTGGATGTCAATTATCTCTCAGTAAAACTGGATGGAAAAGAAATACTGTAACTGTAAAGCATACAATTTAAGGCATGGAGTCTTTCAATAATTGGTGAATTGGAAAACTGAAATAAAGACGTAATAGTTTAATTCCCTAAACAGAAGATTATCCTTACTTAAAAAAAAAAGTGAAAATATCTAGAAATACCGAATATCTAGTTTAGAAGCAAAATTGGTAAGAGCATGGACTTCAGTGGTGGTGAGGTTTGATAGAGACATATTTTCTGGGCATTTTTAAAATAAGATGGACAGAATTCATGAACTGATTGGATATAATAAATGAGGACTACTTGACTCTTACAGTTTCCGATTTGAATGCCTGAGTAAATAATGGCTTGTCATTAAGAGACTGTGATTCGCAGGATTGAGGATACTAAATTTTGAGTATGTTGAACTGCTGTTGCCTATGGGATGCCAAGTGATGGTATCCAGAAAATACTTGGAAATGTGGATCTGGAGCTGAAGATGGCAGTTTGGGAGTTGTCAGTGAATAGTAGTAGTTGAAATTTGAATTGAGTGAGATCACCAAGGGAAATGTAAAGAACAACAAAAACAAAACTGGAAATTGCTCCCTAGAGAACACTCTGCTTTAATGAGGTGAACAAAAGGATGGGGACACTGAGGAAAAATTATCAGAATGATTTCACTAAAGGATGCTTCAGGAAGGAGAGGCCAGTGGTATATATTCTTGAGAGAGGTCAGATAAGATAAACACTAGAAAAAACACTGTTGAATGTGACAGGTCATTGGTGAATTTTGCCAGAGCAATTTCAGTAGAAAATTGCAAATAGATGCTAACTTGCAGTTATAGTGAGTTTAGCCAGTAAATGGGAGGTGTAAAAACAAGGACAATATAGTCTGCTGTCTCAAATTAATTAGAGAATGGGAAATTAATTAGTGAATAGTGATTGCCTACCATTAAACTTAGTGCTTTTCAAGTATTGCCTCATTTAATCCTCACAGCAACTCTGTGAAATGTTTGCTATTATTTCTGTTTATGAAGGAAAATGTAGAAGCTAAGATGAGTAACCTAATTTATCCTAGGTCACAAAGCTTGAAAATAACAGAGCCAGGGGCACTTTCTGATTCCAGAGCCTTTGATGCTCTTTCCTCTATGTTTGATTTTCTCCCAAGAGTTTGTAGCATGCCATGATAAAGTTGATGCTCTTTTTCTAGGTAATAAAACATCCAGGCCAGAATCATACTGAAAATCCACTCATTTGATTGAAAACTTTCTCTCCTAGCCCAGGCTTGGTACAGACTTAGAAACCTGCAGTAGAAGAGGGGGTATGGTTCATTTCATCACTCTTTATTGTTTATCTCCTCCCCACTTACCAGCTGTAGATTTAGAGCCTCTCCAGCTTTAGAGCAGGAGGGAGAGGAGGAGCAACGGATGAGAATTCATGGACAGTCTTACCCAGCTGATGTAGTTGTTACCTGGGGCTGTTAGCTTTGGGGAGGGCAGATTTCAAATGTTGATTTTTCTTTTTACTCAGGTCTTATGTTCATAAATTCCTCAAAGACTTCACTCTGGAGATCTCTCATTTGTAGTTCCTTTGACCAGAGAAGTGGCTCCTCTGGTTGCTTACTTAGTACCTCCTAGTATCTAAAGGTATATCATTTGGGGTCTTGTCCCTCCTTGCCTCCTTGAGGCAGAATCCTCAAGATGATCCACATTAGAAACACTGCATCTCACCCCTGGCCTTTGCTAGTGTGTTCCACATGGTTGCCACTGGTCAAAAGACTAGCCAGACAGTACCACATGAATGTAACTATTCCTACATAAAGCTCAAAATACTTGCCTTAGTTTGTATTTTTGTACTGAGATTTTCATGTCTAGAGGAGATTATGGTAGTGTTACAGCAGTAGTAATAATTTGGTTTGCTGATAATACAATTAAACTCTTATATTACTTTTGCACAGCAAAGAATCTAAAAGAAAAGCAGATGCACTCGGACGACCCAGAGGGATGGTTCAGGGAGGGAGGAGGGAGGGGGCTTCAGGATGGGGAACACGTGTATACCTGTGGCAGATTCATGTTGATGTATGGAAAAACCAATACAATATTGAAAAGTAATTAATCTCCAATTAAAATAAATTTATATTTAAAAAAATAAGAAAAAGTAAGCTTTTAGAGTCTCTAAGTAGGGAGTTAAGGTAACTCATCAAATTGAAGTAGTATAAGATGGCTTAAAATGAAAAATATCTCCCTGCCCCCTTACTCTGTCTTTTCTGAAGGTAATGTTTGTTAACATTTTGTATACATTTAAAGATGTTTTGTACATCTGTAAGTATATATTCTTCAATGAAAAATACAGATGAATTCACTCACACCTGTAAATAGGACTGTATTTAATTTTTTTTTTTAGCAGTATATGTGAGATATCTTTTCAGAGCTGTGCATTTAGAGCTATCTAATTCTCTTCAGTGGCTACATAGTAAATTATATGAATGTACCCCAATTTTTATCATCACTCTTGTATTTTGGGCACTTAGATTGTTTCCAACTTTTTAGTTTTGTAAACAGTATTTGCTTTATATTCTTGGATTCTTTGCTTACTTGTGCAAATATATTGAACAAATTTCTAAAGTATAATTGTTGAGTCAAAAAGTATATTAATATACAGTTTGGATAAGTACTGGCAGATTGCTTTTCAGAGGTTCTATCAATTTCTTCTGAACAGTTTAAAGTGGAGATCTTTTGCAATGAAGATGGTAGTGTGATTGACTGTCTCAGTTTAAATAATTTGACTAGAAGTTTTCCAGGTTTTAGTTGGAAATATTTTTTACATTTGACCTGATTTAAATCAGTGAAGAAAGAGATACTATTTTTCACCAAAAGGTGCTAAAATGATAGAACTCAGTTAATTTCCTTTTAAAATTCCTAGTGAATATCTTCAGGATTTAATATTAAGAAACTGTTTTGTTTTTTTTTTTAATGAGGAAAGGAATTCAAATAAGATGAAAAGCAAAATTTTTAACTTACTTATATGGACCCCAAAATATTAGTTGAAAATGGGGAAAAGAGTATAAGCAGAAAGTTTATGGGTATGGATATGGTAGAACATTTTTGCATTCATAATAGCTTTTTATATCCATGCTCTTCAAAAATTTCTCAAATTTCCTGAACAAAGAAAAAGAT
>SJYT01000736.1:226200-236503 GCA_006410635.1 Cephalophus harveyi | reverse complement strand
TTGTGCTTCCAAGATTTGCTAGGTAACTAACATATTAGAGATTTAGTAAATGTTGTTATGGTAATATATATAATTTAAACAATATTATTTTCTAGGAATATAATTCAAAATACGTTGACTTGATTGAAGAACAGCTTAATGAAGCACTTACCACTTACCGGAAGCCAATTGATGGTGACAACTATGTTCGTCGGAGTAACCAAAGGTATAGTCCAGTTAATGGAATAGTTTATTGCTAGTCCTCAAACATAAAATTTAAAATCATGTTGTTATAAATCATTGTTTTTTAAAGTTTTCTAAGTACTTGGATATTCTTACACGGACATAGGAAAAATCTTTTTAAAGCACAGCACTGAATGTTCAGAATTTCAGTGGCATTCATAACTTGCATTCCTTGATTGTAGAGCGTTTAGATCCCTTCATGTTCTAACGCTCGTCTGTCTTTCTAGTCTTAGGTCTCTTACCATTACTCTGAAACCAGCTAAACTATTATTTTTTTAGAAGAATTCTAATCCCTTTCCACCTCCGTATTTTTATCCATGCTGAGTGATTGTCTGTTTATCTCATATTTTAAGTCATTTTATAAATTAGTATGTTTACAGTGAGCCAGTAGGTTTATCAATCATTTTTATCATACTAGATTACAGCGTCCTCATGTCTACCTACCTGTACATCTTTATGGACAACTGGTACACCACAAAACAGGCTGTCATTTATTGGAAGTACAGGTAAAAACATAATTTGCTTATTTTAAATAGCTACAGTAATAGAAAAAAGTTAATATTACTAAAGTGTTATCTTTGCAAAAACTTCTCAACAGCCTTAAAGTCAGGGGTATAATTGCTTTTAAAGCTCCATCTTGTAACTGACTTTGGCATTCTGTGCTTGCAGTCCTTCATAAACAGGCTTGCATACACTTCCCTGACTTACGATCTTTTGCATATATAATTTGTTACGTAGAATAAGTAAGCCAGTCAAGGTCCCAAGTTCTTTTTCTTTCTAGTTTGTTGGGAAAGTTCATCTTCTTAGTAAAAAAATGCTGAAAAATTGAATTTCTTCATTCCTCTCATTGGAAAATTAAATTAAACCTGAAACATATTCAGTTATTTGGTGAGTAACAAACTGAAAGTATCAGCTGCTATTTGTTAGTATCTAACTACTCTCATATACTTCTTGAAATATTGGAGGCTTAGGCAAACAGCTTTTTGAGTATAGCATGCACATCAAATTTTGGCTGGGAGTATGTCTTGCTACTAGGTCTTTTCAATAAGTATAACCATTTTCTTATTTTAGGAATAGTTACAGAAGTGTTTGTGTGTGTTTGTTAACAGTAGTAACCTAGATGTTCAGTTCGTTTTCATATCAGTGTTCATCTCAGGAGCAAAAGTTTTATATAAATATACTCCATAATTTCATGTATTTTTATATTATCCATGAAGATTATTGAGGTGTGTATCTTAATTTTCTTTAATTTGCTGAAAATTTAAATGATTTTCTCAATGTCATTACCTCCATAGTATGAGATCTAGTTGTTAATTTATTATTTTCTGTCTAAAAGAAATAATGATAATTAATGGCTAACATTTTATAATACTAAGTGCCAAGTACCTGTCTCTTATACACATCTCACAAGGGAAAATATTTTATTTCTTTAGTTTTGTATCTATATAAAATAATGTATGTTCACTAAACTTATTGTGATAGTCATTTCAGATGTGTGTAAGTCAAATCATTATGCTGGATGTACACACTGCTGGATGTCAATTATCTCTCAGTAAAACTGGATGGAAAAGAAATACTGTAACTGTAAAGCATACAATTTAAGGCATGGAGTCTTTCAATAATTGGTGAATTGGAAAACTGAAATAAAGACGTAATAGTTTAATTCCCTAAACAGAAGATTATCCTTACTTAAAAAAAAAAGTGAAAATATCTAGAAATACCGAATATCTAGTTTAGAAGCAAAATTGGTAAGAGCATGGACTTCAGTGGTGGTGAGGTTTGATAGAGACATATTTTCTGGGCATTTTTAAAATAAGATGGACAGAATTCATGAACTGATTGGATATAATAAATGAGGACTACNTATAAATAATAAATAGATTTTGATATACAATAATAAAATATGTTAAAAAATGTATTATTAATCATATGGCATTTTTTTTCCTTCTCCAGAATATTATTACAGAACTCTGTCATAATGTTCGTACACCAGATTTGGATAAATGGGAAGAAATTAAAAAACTGAAAGCATCTCTTTGGGCCTTGGTTTGTAATAAACACTTGTATGAGATCTTCTAAATTTTTAGATTTTTACTCATTTTCCCATTGATATTAAATAAAAATTATTTTGTTTGGAATTTGTTCTTAGATTAGTATTCTAAAGCCAAGATTGTTTCTACCCACTTAAATATTAGAAAGTAAATAATTAAACTATTGTTTTTCTTGATAAGACAAAAGTAAAGTGAAGTTGCTCAGTAATGTCTGACTCCGCAACCCCGTGGACTGTAGCCTACCAGCCTCCTCTGTCCATGGAATTTTCCAGGCAAGAGTACTGGAGTGGGTTGCCATTTCCTTCTCCAGGGGAATCTTCCTGACCCAGGGATTGAACCTGGGTCTCCCACATTGCAGGCAGACGCTTTACCATCTGAGCCACCAGGGAATCCCCTTGATAAGACAAATGGAACTTTAATTCCTAAAGTTCCTTATGTGAGGTTTTTCCCCACAGTTCTTTCTTACAGATGTGGTTAGATTTTTTGTATTATAGGTAGCTTTTCACATCTCTTAAGAGTTACGTTTGGAAATATATTTGACATGTGATTTCTTTTCTTTTAGGGAAATATTGGCTCATCTAATTGGGGTCTCAATTTGCTACAAGAAGAAAATGTGATTCCAGATATACTGAAACTTGCAAAACAGTGTGAAGTTCTTTCAGTCAGAGGGTATGTGATTTAACTCAGAAATCTCTCTTGTATATATTGTTGTTCACATGTGGATGTGAGAAAAATAGTTTATGATTATAGTTTTTCAATGCATTAAACATCTTATGGAGTTCCTTGTTTAGTATTACTTTTTTTTTTAACAACAATATAGTATTGACATTTACCTTGCAAGTAAACAGTGAGAGTTTAGCATGTGTCCAAATAGTCCAGTATTCCATTAGCCTAAATATTCTGAATTTATTTTAGGAAAGCTAATGTATATGTATATATATGTTTTTTATTTGATTATAATTCTTTGAAATTATTTCTTTGTAATTAACAGTTCCTTGTAATTAACAGGAAGATTTTCATGTCATTTTTAATAGCTTATTAAATAAAATGCAGATGTACATATAGCAAACTAATATTTTATGGTTGCTTTAAGAAATCTCAATTTGAAATTATAAACTGTCATTACTTCACTTTTTATTTACAGGACCTGTGTATATGTTCTTGGGCTCATAGCCAAAACCAAGCAAGGCTGTGATATTCTAAAATGTCACAGTTGGGATGCTGTAAGGCACAGTCGTAAACATTTGTGGCCAGTGGTTCCAGATGATGTAGAACAACTCTGTAATGAACTCTCATCTGTCCCAAGCACCCTAAGTTTGAATTCAGAGTCAACAAGCTCTAGGCATAATAGTGAAAGTGAATCTGCACCATCAAGTGAGTATTGTGACAACATCATATGAAGTTAGCCAAAACTAACACTGCTGATATAAAAATTTAAATGAATTTTACATTCTTAATTTACTTCTTTCTGAGATAATTTGGCAGTAGTAGCTTCTTGGAGAGTGTGCATCTTTTCACAATAGGGAGTATAGCCATCAACCTACGTTGTTGTTTCCCTTTGCTTTCTAAATAGCTGTTGGAAACTCATACTTACAGTTAAATAATAAATCATGTGCCAGAAGAACCACTCCCCCCTGCCCCCGCCTTTTTTTTTTTTTTTTCAATTTCTAATAAGTAAATGTTTATTTACCTACTGTCATCTTTTACCTAATTCTTTAGTTCATTTTTTATATATAAGGTTGTTAAGCTAGAATATATTTGTTAAGAGATATTATATTCACATACTAATTTTTAGAAGAAAAGCTAAATTTTAAAATTAAATAGTGAAACTGCTAAAAGGGAGTATCAAAAATCAACTAAATGAAAAATGGATTGCAATTTTAAGCCCTGTGTTAAACGGTGCTAGGTGCAAAAATTGAAGACACTTTTAAGAGGATAGGTAAATATTTATCAAACATATTTTACCAGATCTAAGACATCCTAAATTATAATATGCACACCACTGTGTAAGAAAAAAGGATGCCTATTGCAAGATACATCCTGATTTTAGAGATTTTAAGTGTGAAACATGTGCATCTTAAAATTGACATAATATGGAAAAACAGTGCAGTATGCAAGTTTAAGGTTTTGTTTTGCCTTTGTTCAGAATATATTTGAAATCATTTCTAATTATTCAACAGAAAAATAAAGTACAATCCCATAGATGTCATTAGTCACCTGGATTGAATCTTTTATTAGAGAGAGGTAGGCATTGAATTTAGATGAGTTTCTTAGTACCTAAGACAAAATGAAAAATAAATGTAATTCGTTTAAATATGAACTTAAAATGTTGTGACTCAGTTCTAAGTATATGTTGTTCAAGATTGAACATTCATTTCTTATAAGATTGATTTTTCTTGCCTATTGTGATTGAAAGTATAAACCACCAGGAACATGTACCAACTGAGTGAACATCCATAGTCAAGTCTCCTTTTTGCCTTTAATTTTATCCTGAATATTTGGAGGTTTTAGAAACTTACTGGGATACAAAAGAAACTTCAGATAAGCAATGACATAATGAGTCCTGTAGTTTTTTTTTTTTTTTTTTAAAATAACAGAAGATTTCATAATAATTTTATATTTTATTCAAATACAGATTTTGAATCTCAAGGAAGCTCAGCAGTCTTAACTCTTTATTTTTTTTAATATTTTTTCCAGGTGACTACTAGACAAAAATTTCCTCAGCTATGTCACTTAAAGTTACCATAATTATTTGTCCTTTTTAATGTGCTTTCATTATCAATCCTTTGATCATAGGTATGTTCATCATGGAGGATGACCGGTTTGGCAGCAGCTCTACTAGTACATTTTTCCTGGACATCAATGAAGATGCAGAGCCAGCATTTTATGACCGACCTGGACCTATAAAGGATAAAAATCCATTCCCTTTCTTTGCTTCTAGTAAACTTGTGAAGAATCGTATCTTAAATTCTCTTACTTTGCCTAATAAAAAACATCGTAGCAGCAGTGATCCAAAAGGAGGGAAACTGTCATCTGAAAATAAGACAAGCAACAGGCGTATCAGAACGCTTACAGAGCCCAGTGTTGACTTTAATCATAGTGATGATTTCACACCCATATCCACAGTACAGAAAACATTACAATTAGAAACTTCATTTGTTGGGAATAAGCACATTGAAGACACTGGTAGTACTCCAAGTATCGGAGAGAATGACTTAAAATTCACCAAGAGTCTTGGTACAGAGAATCACAGAGAAAACACAAGCCGAGAGAGATTAGTTGTAGAAAGTTCATCGAGCTCACATATGAAGATACGTAGCCAGAGTTTTAATACAGATACTACAACAAGTGGCATAAGTTCAATGAGTTCAAGTCCTTCACGAGAGACAGTAGGTGTAGATGCTACGACTGTGGACACAGACTGTGGAAGTATGAGTACTGTGGTAAGTACTAAAACTGTTAAGACAAGCCACTATTTGATGCCACAGTCTAACCATCTCTCTCTCTCTAAATCAAACTCAGTGTCCCTGGTGCCTCCAGGTTCTTCTCATACACTTCCTAGAAGAGCACAGTCCCTTAAAGCACCCTCTATTGCTACAATTAAAAGTCTAGCAGACTGTAACTTTAGTTACACAAGTTCTAGAGATGCCTTTGGCTACGCTACCCTGAAAAGATTACAGCAGCAAAGAATGCATCCATCCTTATCTCATTCTGAAGCTTTGGCATCCCCAGCAAAAGATGTGCTGTTTACTGATACCATCACCATGAAGGCCAACAGCTTTGAGTCCAGGTTAACACCAAGCAGGTGAGCAAATATACATTTTAAAATGAACATGGTTGAATTTTAACAGACTTAAATGTAAAGCGTTAGCCAAGTTTTACATCTACATAAGCCTCAGAACTGACCTACTTTTTACTGTAGTAGGCTATAAGCTCCTAGTTACCCGAATGTGATTTGAAATGGATTCTTGCAGCTGCGAGGGGGGAAAAGAAGCTCTTTTTAGGCCCTGGAAATAAACATACATGCTTTGCAAGGACACACAAGTCACAAGCTTTTTTTATTTATTTCTCGCTTCTGCAAGGATCGATTTTAAAAAGAAGCATGTCGGGGGAATCAGGAGCTTAAGACCTACAATAACAAACAACTTTTTCAGGTAGGTCAATTTAAGGCTCCAAAAGTTGACCTTTTTTTTTTTTTGAAGATAACAAAATTTCAGTACAAGTCTTTCCACCTTAAGTTGTTTAGTCGCTAAGTCGTATCCGGCTCTTTTGCGACTCCATGGGCTAGTAGCCCTGCCAGTTTCCTCTCTCCTTGGGATTTCCCAGGCAAGAATACCAGAGTGGGTTGCCATTTCCTTCTCCAGGGTATCTTCCTGACCGTGGCATCAAACCTGTGTCTCCTGCATTTGCAAGCAGGTTCTTTATCACTGACCCACAAGGGAAACCCTCAGTTTAAGTAGCTGTGATAAGTAAAGTAGGAACCAAATGAACATTAAATGAATTACTTGATCCTCAGAATTCAGGATTGCAGTATGCCTGTGCTCAAGAACATTTGGGAGATTTCTGCCATATCTAAAGATTGTATCAAGCTGGTCAAAGTAGTAAATTTTCTCTATAAAAGATTTTCATCACTAAATTTGATTTTTGCAAAAATTTCTAAAACCTAATTTTTTGTTGGATCAAGTACTTCTAAAAACTTTCTATAGTTTTTGATCATTCATTTACAGTTATTAAATGGATGTATTTGCCAAGTAGTGAGCCTAGTTCCTAGCACAAATTAAGCACTCGATAAAAGTTAGCTGTTATTATCACTATTATTATTGATAGTTATTTCTTTAATCCATTTGGCTCTTGTGTAATTAAGTTGTTAGGTTATGAAGGCATTTTCTCTCAGTAATGTTAACACATTTAGTAGAAGAGACTCCTTGCAGCAGATAGTAAATTATGTTCCCTTTGGTAGGATTTCATAAATAATGCAGTACTGTCTTACCTATCTGACAGCCTCATCCCTCTCAACAGCTCACTAGTATAAATCTATGCAGTGACATTCACAAATTTTATTCAAAGGAGGTACCTCTGACCCACATTCAAAATTTGTCGGTATTTATTCTAACAAGTTTGGATATCAGGTTTTCAGGCTTATAGAAGCAATAATTAAAAACTTTTACTGGTAAGGACACTATGACAAGAAAGAACAGCTTTTGAAATTGGTAGCAAAGGAGGAAACCTTTATACTAAAGCAGAGTATTTGAAAAGTCCGACTATAACAGCTAGTAGCATTCAGCCAGGGGCAGTAATGTAGCACCCAAAATAAGTAGTGAGAACACCACCATCTTACAGCTCAGGACAATAAGCAAAGCCCTGTTAACTCTGGACCACCCAGGTAGGGTTATTCTACCCAGTTAGGGTTATTCTGTCTTGTTGAAGCAGGTATTTCTATCTAAACTGATTATAGCACAGGTAAAAAGTTTCATTGCTTAACTCTTCATTAGAATAAACGAGAAATGACAACTCCAAATCACTATTTCCTAATCAGTCTGTGTTCTTAGGATCTTATTTCCTGTATTCTCTGTTAGAATGAGAGACAGGTATATGAAAGTTTTACTCCCAGAGTAAAATTCCAGCTTGTTGGCATTATAAAGGATTACTGTATGTTTTTCATTTCTTGGGAGAGGGAAAAAATAAAAACAAGATAAAGCAGTCAAGAGAAACAAGAACAGCTGTACAAAGGAGTGAATGCTGAACAGAAATCTTACGTTCATCAAATCTTCCACTTCAAACTGTATTTAGTATTTAACCAGGTGCCATGGAGGAAATAATTGTCGATATTAGTCTTCCTTTTCCCACTTCTTTCTTTTGGTTAATTCAGAGAAAATGAAAATGATGGAAGATAACTACACATTTACTATAATAGTTTGGATCGAGGCTGAAAAGAATTTTTTCCTATAAAATTAGAAGAGTAGTCATTCTCATACTGTGGTATAATGATGAGCATGAATCCAGCAGTCTTAAAAACCTTGTTTTTTTGAGATGTTTCTTTGAGGCATAGCAGAAAAAAACACTGAGTAGGAATCCTTAATCTTGAGATCTAATCCCAGCACTGAGTGAAGGAACTTGGAAAAAGTTCCATAATTGTGCTGTAATGTCTCATCTCCTTGGAATTCAAAAGCTTTGCAAGCCTCATCAATCTAGAACAAAGGCAGACAAGCCTTTCAATTGTTTACTGTTGTAAATCTGTATAGTAAAATTCATGAATTTTGAAATATGTAGGCCTCAATTGCTTGGAGGCAATTGGAGTAGATCAGTGGTTTTAAGCATTAACTTTTTAAGTAGAGAAACCCTTTCTTCATAAAAACATTTCTGTGGAAACCCAATATGAAGAATATGTAAAAATGGAGCTGCTGCTGCTGCTAAGTCGCTTCAGTTGTGTCTGACTCTGTGTGACCCCATAGACGGCAGCCCACCAGGCTCTACTGTGATTAAAATAGGTATTGTGGAGGCAAGTATAACAATGATTTCTTCCCTTTCAGTCCAGTAGTCTTTGAAGAGTTCTCTGGAATTAGATATAAAAGTACAAATTAAAAACTACTGACCTATTTTATAAAATTTGTAAATTTCAATTCTGAGTGATTTTTAGGTGGAAATTAGTAGAAATTAGGAGTGGTGTTTCCTATATTACTTTTATTAGCAATTTATAAAACATTTATTTTGTATGCTTTTCAAAATAATTCTTTATTATCAGGGTACATTTTTACATTTTAAATGATTTGAGTTTTCAAATAGCAGTATACATATACTGTAGAACCTTGAGTACTGCCTTGTATATACAAAGCAGGCATATAATAAATATTTTAGTATGTCTGTTACATGAATAAAAATCTGTATAAGGAAGGTATATCTTATGGAAATGTTAGTATTCCATGTCATGGAATCACTGGTAAGGAATGTATTGAGGAAACATCAGTGCTTCATATAAACTATCTTTTGTACTATTTATATATGATACCATTTTAACTGTTTTGTGTCTGTCTGCTATGTTAGAAAATCTTATGTTGATAAAGTAATTACTATACAAAAGAATAAGTGATTAAGCTTATTTTAATAAAAGTAGTATTAAATAGCATTAGTAGACATGCCCTTACTTATATGATAGCAAATCTGAAGTGACTGTGAAGTTAATATTTGGATAATACCTCTGTTTTCTGAGGTCAGTTTTGTTTTTATTTTTACTTCTAGATGTTGAAAGTTACCTTAATTGCTTACCTTTTCACTTTTACCTGAGAGACCATAACAGTTGTTTTTGGTCAACAGTCAACATTACTAAGGAACTTTTATATATCAGTTTATAAGAGATAAATATTTTCAAGTGTTCGTATGTTCTCAGTACATAAGATGGCACTGTTTAGTACGTGACGCACTTTCCTTTTTGAAGTTACGAAAGAAAATGGACTACAGTTATTTATCTGATTGCTATAGCAAATCAGTAAACTAATGTAGTTTTTTTAATGATATTCTAGGTTCATGAAAGCTTTAAGTTATGCTTCGCTAGATAAAGAAGATTTATTAAGTCCTATTAACCAAAATACGCTGCAGCGATCCTCCTCTGTGAGGTCCATGGTGTCCAGTGCGACATACGGTAGCTCAGATGACTATATTGGCCTTGCTCTTCCAGTAGATATCAATGATATATTCCAGGTATCATCAATCCTTTTGGTTTCTTTTGAATTAGTTTATTCTTCTTTTCATATTCTATTAATTGCTTACTAGAAATTATAATTTAGAGTGAATACTAATTTTAGGGAAGGTGATATTCTTAGGCAGTTTTATTTAAAGAAGTTTTACCATGAGAATTATTCCACTTTTCTCGACTATTCTGTAATCTTTTTAGCACCTCTAAGTCCCTAAAACATTATCGTTTTTCTCTTCTCATACTAAATCAGCATCTTGTTTGATTTCTTTATCTGTATATTCTCTATAAAAATTTTAAGTCCTAATCTTGCTTTTTAGTCACGTTTGACTTATTCCTTATT
>SJYT01000736.1:160401-226055 GCA_006410635.1 Cephalophus harveyi | reverse complement strand
TTCCTTATTGTTTTTTTTAATTGATATATAAGTGATATATAACATTGTTTAATCCCTTGTTTTATTTAATCCTTTGATTCTGCTTATGTCATACATGGCAACCACATACTGTGGTAATCCCACAAAATACTCAACAAATCTCTAGATGGTAGATAGAATTAAGAATACACATTTGTCTAGAAGACCAAAAACACTTTAGATAAATTCTAAAATAATTATTTTAATATCCATTTAAGTAACTAAGGATAGATAAGGACCTTAATGGTTTTATGTTGTCAAGTTTTGGTAATATAACTTCCTTCAGTATCTTTTCAATATAGGTTCATGTGCTCTAGTAATTCCATTTAAATTATATTTCATTTAATTTTGCTAATATTCATAAAATGAATTTCTTTTTATAATAGGACTTACTGTGACTTACATCTATTTCAGGTAAAGGATATTCCTTATTTTCAAACAAAAAATATACCTCCACATGATGATCGAGGGGCAAGAGTATTTGCCCATGATGCTGGAGGTAATGCATGGTTTTTGTTCTCTTTACATTAAAAAGAAAATTCTTATCAGTAGGATGACACTAAAAATTCACATATACTTAATTTTGGGCAACAAAATAGTTGAGTCAATTTAAAATTAAACCATAACTTTTTTTGGTGGGGGGTGGGGGGTGCGGGGAACTAAGTACCTAGCCTCTCAAGAAGACAAAAACCAGATCAGTTGTTTCTGTTTTAAACATATAAAAAAAAATTAGCACTTACCCTTTTTGGAGAGAGGAGAGAGAGAAAAAAAAAATTGTATACATTATATGATCTCTCTTTGCTATGACCTGTAGTATTCTAATTAATATATGCATATCAGCCACAGATTTAAAGCTTTATAATCTTGATTTTTTTCTTAACAAGGACCACTTTAGACCCAGAATTATTTACTTTTTCTCTATGTAAATATTGAGAAGAATTGAAATGATACCTAATTGTATAATTTTAATTTTTTATTTTGTATTTAAAACCTCATGTTAAAGTAAGATAAATATATCTGCTGATGTTAATTACTTTCCTAATTTAAAGCAAATTATCCTGTTTTTCTCCCCAATTAAGGTTAGATTTTGAGTCATAAAAGGTGTTCTGATTTTCTTCCCTAATTTCCCTTCTTTAAAATTTCACATAGTTTAATGCATCTTGAAAGAAGTGTCATTGATGCCATCTTCCTCAGATTATGTTTTATATTTACTCACACACAGGTCTTCCATCTGGAACTGGAGGTCTTGTAAAAAACTCTTTTCACTTGCTACGACAGCAGATGAGTCTTACGGAATTAATGAATTCAATCCATTCAGATGCTTCTCTGTTTTTAGAAAGTACGGAAGACACTGGACTACAGGAACATACAGATGATAACTGCCTTTATTGTGTCTGTATTGAAATTCTGGGTTTCCAGCCCAGTCACCAACTGAGTGCAGTATGTAGTCATTCAGGTGAGTGACTATGTCTGTCTGGATGGATCCACCTGAATTTGAATCTGCTTCAGTCACAAGACGTCTCCCAGCCCTATTGATCATCCTTCTTTCTCCATTTCAGTACCTCAGCTTCAGTGCAGTCCCTCAGCGTCCACCTGGGTAGTGTTAGTGTTTGTCTCCAATTTTGTCCCCTTGCAATTCACCTTTCATACTGTTGCCTTGGATTAGTCTGTTGACAGTTCTTTACTGACTTTTCATGTCTAGCACACAAGACTCTGTCTGATGCGCCAATTGTTTTTATCACCATTCTCCTATCTTGTAATTGACATGCCATTACTGACTTATTTGGTGTTCTTGAACAGACTGTGCTCTTTTTCATGATTCTAGGCTTGAAAAGTTTTTTTTTTCCATGCTGTTCTCTCTTGCACCTTCCCCTCCTCACACACCATGTAAGCTCACACATAGCCACATAGGGTCCATTTGGCAAGCCCACCTCATCCTCAGAGACGGGAATGTTTTATCTTCACAGCTTTGTCTGACCCTCTTAGTTAGATATTGACACTTTTTCCTCTTTACTTTTATTGCCCTTTGAACATGATCTCTTGTGTTAATTATTGTTGGTTATTTTTTTCCCATTCCATTCAGTAAGGTGCTTCAGGGTATAGTCTATCATGCCCTTGCATTTTTATTTTCTAATACCTAGCTGCATACTGCTTTATATACTAGGCACTCAGTATGTTTTTGTTGAGGTAGAAAGTGAATCAGACCCAGATTCAGCTTTTTTATATGATATGTATGTTTAAAATATAACTATAGATACTTTTCTTGGTGAACATCACTTCACCACACTCGGAAAAACCTAGTGATAACCAGAATTCTCTGGGTCATTCATCCTACACTTCTCCATGGTATTCTGATAAAGAGCTTCCCAACTGATGGATTTCGGTACGCTAATAACTGAATAGGTCATGGATATGCTGAGAGATTAATCCTCTCCCAGTAGGGCCTGGGTTTGATAAACCCTTGGACAAGTCACTTCCCACTATGAACAGGGACTCAGCCTGCTATATTATTTTCATTTTCTGTTGAGTGAAAGGTTTGGTCAGTATTGTTCTGATGTATTGTAAAAAAGAAAAGAAGATGCTACTAAGTCATTTGTCTATACATTGTTTATGATGTTTTAGTTCTTGTAAGTTCTGTTTATTTACTCATTCAGCAAATACTTAGGAAGCATTTGCTGTGGAGTTCTGCTATACTCTTTTCTCTTTATCAAACAGGAAATAGGGAAACCAGCCCTCTAATTACTCAGTCACAAGACAGTCCAGCAGATTCATCTGTGATCTGTTGCTGAGCTAGTTGGGCTTCCCTGGTGGCTCAGACAGTAAAGAGTCTGCCTGGAGCATGGGAGACCCAAGTTCAATCCCTGGGTCAGGAAAATCCCCTGAAGAAGGAAATGGCAACCCACTCCAGTACAGTAATCAGGTTGAGACGCATCAAGTTTGGGACTTGTGGGAGAATTGCTGCCGTCAATGAGGCTTTCACCTTTGCACAGCCATTAGAACCCCTTGACTTGTTATTCAAGTGATATGAAGTGGGGAGGAGAATAACTCTTATTTGGGAAATGATTACAATTTACTACTGATAAATCCTCTCAGAGGTGTGAAAGGAGGCAGGCTAGTTGTTAAAAAGGCACTGAACCTCTACTCATTCATGCATTCAACTTAATATTTATTATGTCACTCTGGGGATCAGGCATTGAACTAGATGCTAAGACAGTTGTGAGAGGAAAAAATAAAAAGACACTATTCTTATATTGTATATCCAGTGGAGAAGGAAATGGATTGATCAATCAATACACAAATATAACAACCACATTTGCAACAAGTGCCATCAAGGGTAGGTACCAAGTATTAAGTTTTCCATCAGTCATATCTAACTCTTTGTGATGCTATGGACTATAGCCCACCAGGCTGCTCATCTGTTCATGGGATTTCCCAGGCAACAATACTGGTAGCTATTCCCTTCTCCAGGGGATCTTCCAAACTCAAGGATCCAACCCACTTTTTCCACATTTCAGGCAGATTCTTTCCTGTCTGAGCCACCATTACTTGCTGCCTGGTATTAGCAAAGGAATAGAACCAAGTGAGGTTCCCTGGTGGCTCAGCGGTTAAGAATCTGATTGCAATGCAGGAGACCTCCTACAGTACAGGAGATGCAGATTCAGTTGCTGGGTTGGAAAGACCCCCTGGAGAAGGAAATGGCAAACCCACTCCAATATTCTTGGCTGCGAAGTCCCATGGACAGAGGAGCCTGATGGGCAAGAGTCTGTGGGATCACAGAAAGAGTTGGACATGACTTGGCAACTAAACACCAAACATCATCAAATAAGCAGATCAAAGAAGAGATTTATGAAGAATTGCTGTTGAGCTATGGTTGAAAGAATGAATAGAACCTAACTGAATGAAGACTGGAGTATAGAGAATTTTAAGAGAGAGGAAGGAACACGAACAAGAGTCTTCTCTGATGGGTGCAATCATGGGACACCCATGGGAATGAAGCCCAGAAAGTGAAGGGAGAGGAAATACAGGATCAGCCTAGAAAGAAAGGTGGAGACCAGGTACTGCATAGCTCTTTCTGCCCAAAGTGGTCAGTGAACCAGCAGCATCAGCATCACCTGAGCACTTGTTAGAAATGTCTCAAACTCTGCCCCACACAGAATCAGAATCAGCATTTTAACAAGATGCCCAGGTTATTCATGTATACATTAATGTTTGAGAAGCACTGCTATCGGCCATATTAAGGAATTTATGTATCAGAAGGGAGATACCTTTATTATCCATGCATGCTCATTTATGTCCAACTCTTTGTGATCCCATGGACTATAGCCCCCAGGCTCCTCTGTCCATGGAATTTTTCAGGCAAGAATACTGCAGTGGATTGCCATTTCATCCTCCAGGGGTTCTTCTCAACCCAAGGGTCAAACCTGTATTTCCTCCATTGGCAGGCAGAATACCACTGAGCCGCCTGGGAAAGCCATAACTAAAAAATAGTTCTGCTTTTTTTTAATTGAAGTATAGGTAATTTACAATGTTGTGTTACTTTCAAGTGTACAGCAAAGTGATTTAATTTTACATGTGTGTATGGGTGTCTTCTCTTTCAGATGCTTTTCCATTGTAGGTTATTACAAGATACTGAATATAGTTCCCTCTGCTATACAGTAGACCTTTGTTGTTGACCCATTTTGTGTGTAATAGTGTATGTATGTTAATCCAAAACTCCTAATTTGTCTCCGCCCATCCCCTTTGGTAACCATAAGCTTGTTTTTTATGTCTGTGAACCTATTTCTGTTTTATAAATCAGTTCGTTTGTATCATTTTTAGATTCCACATATAAGTGATATCACGTATTTGTCTTTCTCTTCTGACTTAATTCGATAATCTCTAGGTCCACCCATGTTACTGAAAATGGCATTATCTCATTCTTGTTCATTGCTGGGTAACATTCTGACTTCTTTATCCATTTGTCTGTTGATGGACATTTAGGTTGCTTCCATGTCTTGGCTGTTGTGAATAGTGCTGCTATGAACATTGGGGTGCATGTATTTTTTTGAATTATGGTTTTCTCTGGGTATATGCCAGGAGTGGGATTGCAGGATCATATGGTAACTCTTTAGTTTTTTAAGGAACCTTAAAAAACCATTCCCCATAATGGCTGCACCAATTCATATTCTCACCAACAGTATAAGAGGTTTCATTTTTCCTCTATACCTTTTCCGACATTTACTATTTGTAGACTTTTTAATGATAACCATTCTGACTGGTGTAAGATGATACCTCATTGTTGTTTTGATTTGCATTTCTCTAATAGTTAGTGGTACTGAGCATCTTTTTATGTGCTTGTTGGCCTTTTCATGGCCATATCTGTGCCTTCTTTGGAAAAATGTCTGTTTAGGTCTTCTGCCCACTTTTTGATTTTTTTTTTTTTTAATTGAGCTGTATGAGCTATTTGTATATTTTGGAAATGAATTCCTTGTCAGAAGCATTGTTTGCAAATATTTTCACCCAGTCTGTAAGTTGTCTTTTTGCTTTGTTTTATGTGTGGTGTTTTTTTGGGGGGGAGGGGGGTTGCTGTACAAAAACTTTTAAGTTTATTTTGGTTATTTTTGTTTCCAGTTCAATTACTCTGGGAGACAGATCCAAAAAAACATTGGTGCGGTTTATGTCAAATAGTGTGGTACCTATGATTTCCTCTAGAAGTTTAGGTCTCTAATGCATTTTGTGTTTATTTTTGTATGTGGTGCTAGAGAATGTTCTAATGTTTCATTTGAACATTTCATGCTTTTACATGTAGCTGTGCAGTTGTACCAGCACTGCTTTTTGAAAAGACTGTCTTTTACCCAGTGTATATTCTTGCTTCCTTTCTCTTAGATTAATTGACCATATGTTCATGGGTTTATTTCTGAGCTGTATATTCTCTTTCCTTTATCTATATGTTATATGTCTGTTTTTGTGCCATTACCACACTGTTTGGATTACTGTAGTCTGCAGTGGTCTGAAGTTGTCCCTCTGCTGTGTAATGATAATTTTAAAGAGACATCAGGACTTGAACATAAGATTTTTCATTCTTTAAAACTTTCAGTCTGGTGGTAATGTTGGTAGTGGCAGTTGTTCAAAAAATGTTAAAGCTCAGAGGAAAGGTGATTAGGATATTTCCTAATATTGTATTCTGTGTCTACCACTGCCAGGGTCCAGCCCCAGTGGATCCAGGGTAATTCGAAGCGGGGATGGAGTCAGAGTCCTAGGAATTAATTGCTTATTTAAAGATATAGAGGGAGATTAGAAAGAAATAGCATAGTAGGAAAATTAGTGGAGAAAAAGAGGCTGAATAACTTGGTTTACATGGGATACCAATAAAGCTTCAAGACAAGAAGCTTGCACCACCTATGTAGGCCACCGGCGCCCACTTGAATATCGGACATTGCCCCGCCTTGGGCTCCCTCTCGCGTGGAACTTAAAAGCCAGGGCAAAATTAGCAGGCTTGGCGAGCACCACACTCCAGATAGGAATTCAGCCAGAAAAACGGGGAACAAGAAAGAACGACACGGTTGTAGGCCACCGGCGCCCACTTGAATATCGGACATTGCCCCGCCTTGAGCTCCCTCTCGCGTGGAACTTAAAAGCCAGGGCAAAATTAGCAGGCTTGGCGAGCACCACACTCCAGATAGGAATTCAGCCAGAAAAACGGGGAACAAGAAAGAACGACACGCGGGAATCAGTCTTTCCAGAAACTGATCCGATTTTTTTATTTTTAGGTTTGCTTATATACCTTTTGTTACACATAGAGACAAATGGAAATTTTAAAGTCATGTGGGGGTCAGCAGTCCTGACCTTTATCAAAATCAGGTGCTTCACATAAATGTATAAAAAAAGTCTTAGGGGTTTTACATCATCTTCTGGCCATGAGGCCTGCTGACATTTTATGACCCTTTCTTTCTGGTAATGGTCAGTTAACCAGAAAACTTATTTTTTCCAAGAGTGTTTTTTCTTAAATCAGGGGCCACCCTCTGAAGGTAGCAGATAAAGTTGCATTCCTATAGGGTGAGGGTGTAGTGGGTTACAACTAAGAAAGGAATTTATTTAACCTAAGGTTAACATGATTAATCTTAAAGGTTAATACTTATTTCTCCTATATGCTAGTTACATTCATTATAAGGGCAGAGAATATGGAGATTTAGCAGCAAACATCAGCCCAACAAATGAAAACCCTTCACCAATGTTCCCCTTAAGATCTATTTAGTCTTAAGATAGTGATAGAGTTACATTTTTACATAGCAAGGACACAGTGATTTATAACAAAGTACAATGATCTATAACAAAAGAGAAAATTCATTAACTCAAAAAGTCTAGTATTGCTAACATCAAAAACTACTATATTTCCTTTTCTATATTCCAAATACATTAATATATTCCCAGGTGCCTAAGGATATGGAGGCCTGGTGGCAATCATTGACTCAACAATGAGAAAAGCCCTATGCTAATTAAGACTTTCAAAATACTCCAAACTCTCTGTGCTGTTTATGGTTGAGAGGTAGTAAACAATCATGTTGGTAGTGGCAGGAGTGTGGATAATCCTGTCACACAAACTAGTCTGCCAGCAGAGAGGTTTGACCTGAGACACCCTTGTCACGCCCAGGAATTTTTATTGACTGGAGCTGCAAGTTTATTCCTTCTCCGAGAGAACTGGTGGGGAACAGCCCCCCCATAAAGTCAGAGGTGTAGGTGAGAGCATGAAACGGTAAAGTATACTCTGGTTTTGGGGGTAGATGCTCGGGAACAGGGGGTTCCCTGAGGCTCGATCCTGCCTTTGCGTATGCCAAAGCCTCCTTCCTCATGACCTTTGCCATGGGCGGAGTTCCTCACTTCTCCAGGCATACCACCTTCTTAGATGTTTATGCAATGTTTTGTTAAGTATGCAAGGCAAAATGTTGGCTGCGTTTTATGTTTCTTTGGGGTGCACTTTATGTATACCACTGCATTTGCCATATTGTAGCTAACCAGCAAAAAGTGGGTTAGACTGGTGTTTTAGACTAGTCCATCTGTGAAAGAGAGCACTGGAAAAAAGTCAGCAGACTATAAAGGATAATAGCAAGGAGATTGGTTTGAATGTCTGAGTTATTAAACTGACAGATTTGTGAGGAGTGGGTAAAGATTACATTGAGTAAAGGAAGGCCCTAAAGAGACAGTGGTGGTTTTCAAAAACATTATGTGTAAAACCCACGTTTCAATAGCAGTCTATACAAATGATCAGTGGTTTGCAGATGACGGTGTAAGGGGAACACCAGGTGGTGTTCCAGGAATTCCAGGGCTCCAGGAAATACTCAGACCCCTGGTGTAAACATAGTAGGGTGTGAGGTTTGGTATCAAGAGCACTTAGGCTCAAAGCCAAACTTTTCCATCTTATTATTTGATCTTGGGCAATATACTTGGCTTCACTGAGCTTTACTTTTAATTTTTTCTTAAATTTCTAAATGGGAATAATGATACCTGGCTTATGGTGTAGTTTTGGTACTTACTAACATGTAAGATTAGCATTCACTAAGCTGTCCATTAATGGTGACTCACACTAAGTTGTTTACATTAGAAATAATATTCTTTCATAAATTCTGATAGTTCAGTTAGAATGATCTTACTGTGTTCCTAGGGAAAATCTTGTTCATTTCAACAACAGTCTCCTTGTTCTTGCTGCCCAGGAGAAATGATGATCAAGTGGATCAGAGCTCCTCACAGAAATTCTTGATTTTTTTGATGAATTGTTTCAGCATTTAATATGCTATTTGGAGACTTCACTTTCTAATAGGAAGAATTTAGCTGATTTTTCTGAATTAACCCATATAGACTTACATACTTTTTTCCCTAGAGCTTTTTATTCTTTCTCACATAAGGCTGGATTCAGCCTTATGCCCAGATACAGGTATAAAGAAGGTATGCAGTCTCTTAGAGGCTGATCTCTCCTATACTTCATGTCTCCATTTTTAATAAAAAGATAAAATAAAGCTGAGCTAGTGGCTCAAACAGTAAAAAAACTGCCTGCAATGAGGGCATCCTGGGTTTGATCTCGGGGTTGGGAAGATCCCCTGGAGGAGGGCATGGCAGCCCACTCTAGTATTCTTGCCAGGAGAATCCCCTTGGACAGAGGAGTCTGGCGGACTGCAGTCTACAAAGTTGCAAAGAATCGAACACAACTGAGTAACTAAGGACTGTACAGAATATTATTAATTAAAAAGAGAGGAAACAATAAAAGCAACAGCTACAGTTAAGAAGCTAAACATCAATTACATAGATAAAAAGGTTCAGTTTATGGATACAATGCTTCATCCAAATTAAAAATAATCTTGAAATAAAATATGTTGAGTAAAAGTGTGTATAAGTTTCATTGCATTGAATGCTTTTCAAAATTAAGGTCCCTAAAAGTCAATATCATCAGTCTAGTATGCACGGTTTTGGCCTTTAGCAGAGTGCTAGACGTTATCTTCCGTGCCTAAGAAAAAATAGGTCAACTAGCTTCCCAATTTCAAGAAATTTTGGTTCTCCATATACTGCTAATCAATAAATAGTGCCAATATTCTACCCACATGTTCTCTGAAGTTTCCATTTAGCACATGTAGTTACTTACTTCATAAAAAATTTTTATTCATATGATTTAGCAAGTTTCACATAAAAGATACCCCATGGATTAAAAGCCTTCTGTTATCACTATTCTTGGGATGCTTTTTCACTTCTTCCGGTGGAAGAAGATGTGAAGAAGACTCCACTGAGGCTTCACTTGTAGTTCAGTTGATAGAGAATCTGCCTCCAATGCAGGAGACCTGGGTTCGATTCCTGGGTCAGGAAGATCTCCTGGAGAAGGAAATGGCAGCCCACTCCAGTATTCTTGCCTGGAGAATTCCATGGACAGAGGAGTCTGGTAGGCCACAGTCCATGGGGTTGCAAGAGTCGGACATGATTAGCTGCTAAACCACCACAGTGGGAGAAACTAATTGTTTGGGCTTTGTTTAGTTAGAGGCGTGGTTTGTTTTTTTTTTTTTTTTTTGGAATAAGAATGGATGATATCTTTAGAAATAAAATGTGGTTGTAACATGTTAGAAATGTTAGGAGTCGTCACTGGTTGAAGATGAGGCTGAAATGAATAAGTTTGTAACTTGTCAGCATTTTCAAAACATTGACAAAGGAACATATAATTTTCTTATTGTTCTTTGTGCTGGAATATTTTGTCTTTTTACTTCCTGGGAAGCTTCAGTTCAGTTCAGTCGCTCAGTCGTGTCCGACTCTTTGCGATCCCAAGAATCACAGCACGCCAGGCCTCCCTGTCCATCACCAACTCCCAGAGTTCACTCAGACTCGCGTCCATCGAGTCCGTGATGCCATCCAGCCATCTCATCCTCGGTCGTCCCCTTCTCCTCCTGCCCCCAATCCCTCCCAGCATCAGAGTCTTTTCCAATGAGTCAACTCTTCACATGAGGTGGCCAAAGTAACGGAGTTTCAGCTTTAGCATCATTGCTTCCAAAGAAATCCCAGGATTGGTCTCCTTCAGAATGGACTGGTTGGATCTTCTTGCAGTCCAAGGGACTCTCAAGAGTCTTCTCCAACACCACAGTTCAAAAGCATCAATTCTTCGGCGCTCAGCCTTCTTCACAGTCCAACTCTCACATCCATACATGACCACAGGAAAAACCATAGCCTTCACTAGACAGACCTTAGTCGGCTAACTACATAAAAACGAGTAATGAAAATAGAAGTAGAGGGAAGTCACTTAGACTGTTTTCTTTGTTTATAAAACGAAGGGTTCAGATGAGAGAATCTTCACTGTTTTTCTGTTTCTCAACATTGCACTGACATACTTATTCCATTTTTGTCCCCGCTTAATCTATAGCCTGGGCTTTCCTTGTGGCTCAGCTGGTAAAGAATCTGCCTGCAAGGCGGGAGATCTGGGCTTGATCCCTGGGTTGGGAAGATCCCCTGGATAAGGGAAAGGCTACCCACTCCAGTATTCTGGCCTAGAGAATTCCATGGACACAGTCCATGGGATTGCAAAGAGTTGGACACGACTGAGTGACTTTCACTTCACAAGCCATAGTCCACTGACTTGCTAATATGTAAATACCTCCCCTAGGTATTATCACAAAATATTCTCTTCAGTTCTTCAAGGAGGGTAACGTTCTACTCTCAAACCTTTGTTTTTCCTATATTTTAAAAAGAGGTTTTGGACTTGGCTGGCAGTCCAGTGGTGAAGGTCCAAGCTTCCACTGCAGGGGGCACTGGTTCTCTCCCTGGTCTAGGAAGACCTCACATCCACGTGCCATAAGGCGCGACCAAAAACCAAAAGTTTTAAAATTGTGGTTAAATACATAAAACATAAAATTTACCATTTTAACCACTTAAAATGTGGACTCAAAATAGAACTCAGCAGCCTTATGTACATTCTCATTGTGCAACTATTGCCACCATCCATCTCCAGAGCTTCATCATTGTTAAACAAGCTCTGCAAAAGTTGAACAATGACTCCCTATTCCCTGCACCCCCTGTATTTAAAAATCTGTTTAAAATTCTGTTTGTTCTCTGAAATATTTTCCAAATAGAAGTATGGGCATATTACTTAAAGGGGAAATGGAAAAAAATTTTAAAGACTTTTTGGAAGCAGTGATGTACATATAAATGCAGCAGTTGTGTGAAAGTGGGAAGTCCTGAATTGTAGCATTTGCCAGTTTTCCTGTTGTGTATTTTTCCACCCTATCTGATTTCAGGTTACCAGTATGATGTCACAGAAAATGGAGCTGGAAAGACATGCAGTAGTAGCATGTGATATATTCCTACTGTATAGATATGATAGGTCTCAAGAGCATAGATGAGTAAAAAAACTAGGCAATTGTGGGTTTTGTGTATATATTTTTTCAATAATTTAATTGTATATTTAATAATTTAATTTTTAGTGATGCTCTTGTTTAACAGTTGGCTTACAAGAATTCCTAAAAATTTAGCTGGCTCCATCATGCCGTTGATTGGAAGCATACTCTTTGGTATCTTATTAAAATATAAATTACTTAAAAGAAGGAACACTTCTTTTAGGTACTATTTGGTGGTTTTTAGTACCTTGTCGACCTCCAGGCATTATATGAAGCCATAGCTGAAACCACTCTTGAGGAGAAGACTTTGTAAAATGGACTATGGGATTATGCCAGTTAAATTTAAGCAGAGCTAAACTGTCAAGTTGAAAAACATATAGGCTTAAGAATTAAATCAAATCCCTTATGATTATACAGTGGAAGTGAGGAATAGATTTAAGGGCCTAGATCTGATAGAGTGCCTAATGAATTATGGAATGAGGTTCGTGACACTGTACAGGAGACGGATCAAGACCATCCCCAAAGAAATGCAAAAAAGCAAAATGGCTGTCTGGGGAGGCCTTACAAATAGCTGTGAAAAGAAGAGAAGCAAAAAGCCAAGGAGAAAAGCTACAAGCATCTGAATGCAGAGTTCCAGAGAATAGCAAGGAGAGATAAGAAAGCCGCCTTCAGAGATCAATGCAAAGAAGTAGAGGAAAACAACAGAATGGGAAAGACTAGAGATCTCAAGAAAATTAGAGATACCAAGGGAACATTTCATGCAAAGATGGGCTCGATAAAGGACAGAAATGGTCTGGATCTAACAGAAACAGAAGATATTAAGAAAAGGTGGCAAGAATACACAGAAGAACTGTACAAAAAGGATCTTCACTACCCGAATAATCACGATGGTGTGATCACTCATTTAGAGCCAGACATCCTGGAATGTGAAGTCAAGTGGGCCTTAGAAAGCATCACTACGAATAAAGCTAGTGGAGGTGATGGAATTCCAGTAGAGCTATTTCAAATCCGGAAAGATGATGCTGTGAAAGTGCTGCACTCAATATGCCAGCAAATTTGGAAAACTCAGCAGTGGCCACAGGACTGGAAAAGGTCACTTTTCATTCCAATCCCAAAGAAAGGCAATGCCAAAGAATGCTCAAACTACCGCACAATTGCACTCATCTCACACGCTAGTAAAGTAATGCTCAAAATTCTCCAAGCCAGGCTTCAGCAATACGTGAACCGTGAACTTCCTGGGACGCTTACTGAGTCCAAAATAACATAGTCATTTCTTACCTGGTTATTCAGCATTACTGGTTTTTAAGTACATCTTTAGTTCTCAGATCTTTTGGGAGTAGTTTTATTTTTAAAATCACTGTATAATTTAAGCATATGTTACTTTTAAGTACCTGACAGATGCATGATTTTCTTAGTAACCAAGATATTAAAACTATGCTAAGTTGATATCCTGAGGAACCAGAACATATTCTGCTTAGTATTATGTCACTATTAATCTTAGGAAGTACTTAAAGGTGAGATAAGGTAGTGACATCTATTCTACTGAAGCAGCATAGGGAGAATAGTATGTGTTGATGTAGGTCTAGTTTCCTGGACTTTTAAAAAACTCGTATTACTACTCTGACAGTGTACTACTGTAGTGGAAAGAGAATAGGGCTAACTATCAAGAGGCCTTATCATTTGACTGATGGTGTTTCTTCTCTCTGAAATCTCTTTTCTTAGCGTACTAAGGTTGCATGATTTTCTGGGTTGCCCAATGTTACCTCCTAAAAGGATAACTGAAGACTTTCTGATTTCCATTTCACTTAGTTTAAGTGCTCAGGGAACTTTTAAATAAAAAATATTGATGTTATTTTAGCTCCACTAAGATGTTTAAAAGTGAAGTGAAGTTGCTCAGTCGTGTCTGACTCTTTGCGACCCCATGGACTGTAGCCTATCATGCTCCTTGGCCCATGGGATTTTCTAGGCAAGAGTACTGGAGTGGGTTGCCATTTCCTTCTCCAACTAAGATGTTTAGTTGACTTTAAAATCCCATCTAGGAGTAGACCTTAGCAATGCATGGATAGTATAGTAAGTTTAACCCTATGGAAGGAACTGATAAGTCTGGAGAACTATGATTGTTATATTGGTGATTATTAAATGGTAGGACTAGCAAGTGATAGAATAATAGATACAGTGTAATTTCACTTATACAGCTAAAGAGCAAGGGAGAAATTTAAAATAGCAGACGATTTGAATTTTTATATATTTAAGGAGAAGGCTGTTTAGGAGTGGGAGGCATGGAAAAGAGGGTAGGTAAAAGACCTTCACTTATTCTATATATATCTTTATATGAATTCTTTAAATAAACACATATTTATTATTTTTGTAGTTTAGGAAAATAAAATCTTATGTATAAATGTCTTTAGAATTTAACATGTTACTATCTGAGCAGTCTGTAAATTTACTTTGAAAATCTTCATCATGGAAAATAATTATTGAAGAGACTGGAAGGAAATTACAAGGAACCATTCCTTTGTGGTAATACAGTGCAAGCATAGGAATTAAGCCGTTTTGATCTGTTTATTGAATTAATTTATTTCTTCAGACCTTCAAGACATTCCGTATTCTGATTGGTGTGAGCAAACTATCCATAATCCCTTAGAAGTAGTTCCCTCTAAATTTTCTGGCATTTCTGGATGCAGTGATGGAGTGTCTCAAGAAGGCTCAGCCAGCAGCACCAAAAGTACAGAATTGCTACTAGGTAAGTTTTCAGATTTAAATCCAAACCTTGTTAATATAACTGTACTTAGTTGTTTGCTGTTAATGATGAGTGCTGTTCATTAGTTGTCTCAAATCTATGACAACTTACTTTTATTGAGGTATATTTAGTCAACTATTGTACCTATATCAGCTGCTGATACATACTCGCTTAGCTGTCTGCTTTCATTAGAAAGAATTTTGATCCCAAAATGATTGGCAGGTCATGTGCAGTTTATCTTAAATTCCATGAGTTATAGTAGTTTTCTGTTGTGATACAGATAAAATATTTTGATCTTCTTTTCAGGGGTTAAAACAATTCCAGATGATACACCAATGTGCCGTATACTCCTTCGCAAAGAAGTTCTGAGATTAGTCATTAATTTGAGTAGTTCAGTTTCAACTAAATGTCATGAAACTGGGCTTTTAACGTAAGTAGTCTTTGAGCATGAGTATTCTTTGCTTTTTTACGGTGAATACTTAAAAAGTTTGATCAGTTCGCTTTACATCAGTAGTTCTCAACTGCATGCCATATCTGAGTGAGCCTAGATTTTCTTCATCTACTTCAACCAAACTAACATATGGTAATAAATTGAATGCAGAAGCAGGTATGTGAATCCAACAGTTTTCTATTCAGCCAGACGTTAAAAAGATCTGTAAAAATGTAAAACAATAGCAACTCTTCTTAGTTTTGGAAAATATAGTTATTTTTCATTAAAATATATGTATGTTAACATGTAATGATTTTATTTTTTAAATGAATTAATAAATGTTTTGAAATTTTCTAAATTTTAATTTCTTGTATGTTAATTATTGATGGCTATGGCCCAGAAAAGTAAAAGTAAAGCATCCACCTGCAATGCGGGAGATGTGGGTTCGATCCCTGCATTGGGAAGATCTCCTGGAGAAGGGAAAGGCTCCCTCACTTCAGTATTCTGGCCTGGAGAATTCCATGGACTGTATAGGCCTTGGACATGACTGAGTGACTTTCACTTTCATGGCCCACAAAAAATAAGATTTTGGGGTTTCTCAACAATTTTTAAGAAAGTAGAATTCTGAGACCATAAAGCTCAAGAAAAGCTGGCATACATAAAAATAAGTGACATTTTCTTGGTTTAATTTTTCCCTATTTTTACTCCTTTCTTTTAATAAAAGTTGCAGACTTTTTTTTTGCTTTTCTAAATCACAGCAACATGATAAAAGAATATTCAGGCCATCTTCAACATCTTTGTTATGCACTATTTAAAGCTGTGGTCCCCAAAAAATGAAATGCACTTCAGGGTCTCCCATGGAACTTTACAAAATGTAGCATATATACCAGGCCCCCACTGCAGACCTCCTGGCCAGAAGCTTTAAGTGTAGAGGATCCTTCACCTGTATTAGCCCACCCCACTGCTGGTTCTGAGATGCTAGACCAGGCGAAAGCTACTACTAAATGCTGAAAAATGCAAAGACAGAGCCCAGTCAAAGTTTAACTTACTCTGAATATTTATTTAGCATAGCATATGCACAGGTGCAAAAACCAAATAATTCATTATACTAAATAAATTTTATTGTCTATGGTATAAAAACTCTGGTGTATCTGTCTCTTATACACATCTAGATGTGTATAAGAGACAGGTATTAGCCCACCCCACTGCTGGTTCTGAGATGCTAGACCAGGCGAAAGCTACTACTAAATGCTGAAAAATGCAAAGACAGAGCCCAGTCAAAGTTTAACTTCAGTTTAACTTTAAAATTTTATTTATTTATTTTTTAAATTTTATTTCTATTTTAAAGCTTAGTTTTAAAAATACTTGAGTTATTCTGGGCCAATAAATATATTTTGTAATTTCTCAGGCTAGTGAAAAAGTATATTTCTCACTTTCTAAGAAGTATTTGGGTTTTTATCATTTTAAGAGATAGCTCAAACTTAAAACAGTTATAATTTAAGTGTGAGGTAGGAATATTTACTATTTTATATTCTTATATGCCCTCATTCCAGATATGTCACTTGATCTATATATCCAGAGGAAAAGATTTTAAAATGATGATTTGAAAGAAAATAGGCAAGTCATTATTATAATTTTTATCACATCCTAGTCTTTTCTTTCATTTTAGAATTAAAGAGAAGTATCCTCAAACATTTGATGACATATGCCTTTACTCTGAGGTTTCCCATTTGCTGTCACACTGCACATTTAGACTTCCATGTCGGAGGTTCATACAAGAATTATTTCAGGATGTACAGTTTTTACAAGTAAGTAGGATTTGTACTTCTGAACTTTATCTTTCAAAAATATTTGTTTGATTTAAACTAAAAGTTTTGAGATTATATCTGTTGATAGACTAGAAAGTCATTAATAATTTACCACTTCTTCCCTAGATGCATGAAGAAGCAGAGGCTGTCTTGGCAACACCACCAAAGCAACCTATAGTTGATACATCTGCTGAATCCTGACCTCATATTTATGATGTATATAGATGTAGTATATATATATATATATATATATATTCATATTTGTGGACTTCTAAAAGCCTCAAAAAAGCCGACTGACTGGGCAGCAAAGACAGGAGTATCTTCTATACGCTGTTCCAGCAATTACTGGTACATGAACAGTTGGAACTGCGGACTTCCCTAACCAAAACAACTTCCTCTCCCCTCTGTGGAGCCCCTTTGGGGGTTCATTATTCATTACCACAGTTTTAAGAGTTTTAGTTACCATTGTATGCAAGATTCAAGCACTGAGTACCTACATGGGTTTTCTACTTTTCATTTTAAGAGCATAATAACAGTGGAACAGTTCGGTATGCAGAAGCACCCTACACACCGTTATTTCTGAATTCCTTTTTTGGGGTAAATATAAAGATGCCTTGTTTGTTAACTAATTTTGGAAGCCAGGAATCAGTGTCTTTGAGGCTGCATCCTGTTAGCACAATGGGATGTTCTGTAACTGCTGGTATTAGAAGGGGATCTTTGGCCCTTCCACTTTTTCTTCATGTTTATAACACTACTTCAGAGGTTTTTAACCTCAAAGCGAAAGAAGAGCCTCAACAGCCAGGACTTATAAGTTATTTTTATGTGACTAGACTTACATAAAGTTTCTTACTTGTTTTCCATCTCTTTAGTTTTGTTGCAATGTGTTATTATAGGCTATTTGAACCGATTAAGGTTTTTCACTACAGTTCCTGATTAAAATCAGAAAATTATTTTATAATTCAGAGTATTTTTCATTTATAAAATGCATATGTTTTCAGTGCACTTCCATTTCCATTAGCTTCCCACATCACCATTTTAACAGGAACTTGAACAAAGCACTATTAATTTAGACCTAAAGTAAAAGAAAGCATTAAATAACACCTTGGATCTCTTGAGGAAAAGATAAGGTTGCCTACGATTTATACATTCCATGGGAAAAGAAGAGCCATAGTTTCTTTTAAAAAAATCCTTGGTGAAACATGATTACGATTAAAAATTGTAGTGAAAAGCCTTAAGTACCAAATTTTAAAGCAGCAGTAATTTAATTTTTATATCAGTGTTCTTGTTTTGCACAGACTAAATGCAGTGATAGGTGAGTTTATGAGTACAGTAGTTGCCTTTATCACATTTGTGAAGTTGTTAAAGTTGATGAGGGCAAAGTTTTATTTGTTTGTTTAATTTGTGTATGTCTAAAGATATTTGGAAATCTTTACAGGAATTAACCATATATGCAAATTTGTATATAAAAAAAGCATGGCCATCATCATTAGAATGCTTGTAAATGAAAGGATCTTTTTTGAGGTCTATGTATAAGCAGAAAAAAATCCAGCTGGACTGATTAGGATCTTTTTTTAATTGATTTGTTAAGACCATTTTTACAGTTATGCATCAGCTCTGACACAGTCATAGTACGGGGACTAGTATTTTCCCTTATTACAGTTCATTTTTATAATGGGCTTGTTCTTTGAGATCTCTGTAAAGAACCCTGTGAACTAGAAAGCATAACTCACAGAGATACTTTTTTTTTTTTATTTACTGGCACTGAAAGTTCCAATTGAGATGAAGCATTTCATCTCACTTCATAACACCTCTTTGACTGCACTTCAGTGAATTGTTCTTATGTGCACTGTGTAGCAACTTACATTATAACAAAGCAGATAAGGGCTGTAAGCTGCTGCTTATGTTAAAAAGTGGTTCTTCAGATTTTCTTTCATAAAATCCAATTGAAGATAAAACAGATGCTTTTTTTTTTTTTAACTTTAATTTATCACTGAACCCACGTGTTTATTTAAATGTCAACAGTACTTCTAAGAACGTTGCCTGTCACCTTGGTCTTTGGTCTTGGATGATGAAACTGCCTTCCAGAGAACCAAATGTCAGAGATACTAGACCAAATAGTGGTTTAAAACTCCAAAGGAGGTAATGTAGTAATCTTATTAATAATGGGATTAACATATTTTAGACATTCATTTTTAAACACTACCTCAGTTAATATAGAGTATAAAATCTGTGGTTTAATCCTTCAAAAGTTAACAGTAAATTCTTTTTTGTTACACACACACACACACACACACACACACACACACATATATATACATACATCTTCATCCCTGGACCCCACCTCACTCATCAATCCTGAAATGAAGTCTTTGTTACTATTAGCCTGAACGGTTTTTTGGATTATTACTTTGAAAGATATGTATGTATATATCATAATATTTGCCTTTAGCACTTAGTTTGGGGAGACACTCAGAGCTTTGTGGTTCTCAATAATCTAAAAAAAAAGATGTCTATATTAAGTGTATAGTGCTATTTGGTTTATCCATGTTTCACTGACAGGTCTAATACGTTTTCTTTAAGTACTTATTTGTATAAAAGTAGACTTTGACGATGAAAAATGCTCACATGCAGTGCCAAGTGATTTACTTAGGTGTTTAAAATGTTAAATTATATCAGAAAAGATTAGGGATGTTGTCAGTGGTAATAGAAATAATGGAAAAAAGCATCTATATGTAATAGATATTACCAGACTATAAAATACCAAAATAATGTCAATACTGTAGTTTTTCAAGATTTTAGAATTAATCTTAGTCCATATAAATTTGTACTACTGGTAATTATTGAATAATTTGGAGGAATTTGGGCAGTTGTGCTGGTTATAAACTGTGAATTTCTAATTGTAAAGTGAATTGTTGTTTCTAATTGAAATTTTTTTCAAGAACAGATTTCAGCTTCACATACTAAGTAAATACTGATAAATAAGGAAATTAGAAATTAGTATTTGTAATTAAACATGGTCTAAAATTTCTTATACTTTTACTTCTTGTTTATGCTTAGGTAGATTTGAAGGGGGGAAAAGTCTTTTCTCCCTAATAAAAATTTTTCTAATAAAGATTGGTAGCATAAGGGCATTCTATAAGACATTGACATTAAAAGAGGCTCTTTGGAGGTATATACTTTATTTTACTAGTTACTCTAACATCATATGTATAAGTCCTTTTGAAATGGTGTGGCTTTAATAGTTTTCAGCTCTTTTATCCAGAGCTTGAAGTAATTAAAGCTGAGTTTTTCAGGGCATATTACAGATGCAAAGTGTTCAACAGTGAGGTATGAATGCTTATTTAGATTTGTCTACTGCTATTTATATAAAAAATTTTTTTCATTCCATTCAGAGGATGCCTTTTATCCCTACATTAAAGCACAGATCACTAAGCAATAAAAAGCAATCAAATTGTCATCCAAATTATAACTGCAATTACTTTTGCATGGTGAGAGTAAGGTGCTAATTTTGTGTGAGAGGAGTTTTGTAAACTACCTTGGGACAGGTCCTTTGGAAGTAAGGTTTTTCCCCTTTTCTCCTATGTTTCCAGTTTTGTCTCAAATTCACAATCCATTAAATTAGGGGGAAAAGGAACAATTAATTGAGAGAGTTTGAAAAGAGCTGTTGGAATAAAAAGAACATTTCAGATCTTCCAAAACGTCAGTTGGGAAAGGTCTCCCTTGTCTCTCCATTCAAGAAATACATTATTGCCAGCTTCATTTCAAGACTGTCACTACAGTGAGAGTTTGATTATAAAAGCATACCAGTAAAATTAATAGCAATGCTTATCAGACAATGTTAAAATCTGTGAGAATCTTTCTAGGAGCATTTGTTTTTTCTTTTAGTTCTAGGTTCCCAGGGTAGTTTTCATTCATAGTAGGTTTATTTAATGAATGTGGATTTTCTCCCCTTTAGAGTATTTTTGTAACGTAGGTGGATAGCTATGCCACTGCACGCATAAATTGCACATTTTGTTTGACTTTCTTTATAAAATATTTAATTTGAAAAATATAATTTATGCCAAAAAAGTATATCTTGTAATTTTGCCACTAATAGGTTGATTTAGCACAAAATGCAAAGTCTTTGGGCAGAGGAGGGGGGAGATTAAAAACTTTCATAGATAATAGTTGAAAAATGTTCCATTATTGGCCTGTCAGAAACCCTAAAGCTGCATTGTAAAACAAATGATGTAAATTAGTTTTGAAAAGTGGTAAGGGACTGTGAAAAAAATCTCAGACTTAATGCTCCCTAACCACATAATTTTCTTCTTTTTTATTTAGTAATACGCTGCTACATATTTGGAGGTTCTGGTGTTTGTAGGTCACTGAACAGACATTGAAATCTGATTTATATTGTATAACTGTAACATAGAAAGAAAAGTATTTATATATTTTCCGTAAGAATATTTCATTGAGTTGTGTATAATTTAAATAAGGTTTGTCCCTAAATGGTTTTGCTCACCTTGATTTTTTTTTTGTGGTTTTCTTGTTTTTGTATAATGTGTACAGTTTATGTCAAGGGCATTAAAAGCCTCCTGAAGCGTAATCTTATCAAAGGGATACATTCTTAATAAAATGTACTTAAAAATTCTTAAACTTGTGTCATTGTTCTATTTCAAATTTTAAAACCATCATTGTTGATTTATGTACCACTGAGGCTGTTACATGTAACTCTAGGTAAAAGTGACTTTTAAATACCACAGATAAGAATCTGGTTCAGTAACACATAGTTCAGTTCAGTCGCTCTGTTGTGTCCGACTCAGCAACCCCATGGACTGCAGCACGCCAGGCCTCCCTGTCCGTCACCAACTCCTGGAGATTACTCAGACTCATGCCTATTGAGTCGGTGATGCCATCCAACCATCTCATCCTCTGTCGTCCCCTTCCTCCCACCTTCAGTCTTTCCCAGCATCAGGGTCTTTTCAAATGAGTAGTGGCTTGTTCCAAATGTTTTAAAATAGGTATTTATACTTTCTAAACACTTCATAATCTAATCAAACATCTTTACAGTTATTATTTTTTAATCTCAGGTTATTGTGAAAGGTTTGATAAAGTAGATCTATCTTCAGAACAATTACGACTTTAGTGATTAATATATAGAATGAGCAATGATGGTATGATGGTAACTTTTCTGTATAAGCTATTTGATTTCACTCAGCCTTCCCTTGTGGCTCAGCTGGTAAAGAATCCGCCTGCAATGCAGGAGACCTGGGTTCGATCCCTGGGTTGGGAAGATCCCCTGGAGAAGGGAAAGGCTACCCACTCCAGTATTCTGGCCTGGAGAACTCCATGGAGTGTAGAGT
Organism: Cephalophus harveyi; assembly: GCA_006410635.1. NCBI lineage: Eukaryota > Metazoa > Chordata > Mammalia > Artiodactyla > Bovidae > Cephalophus > Cephalophus harveyi. Next base: position 203,880 of record SJYT01000736.1, on the reverse strand, counting down.
CCATGGGATCGCAAAGAGTCTGACATGACTGAGCGACTTTCACAGAAACTGAATCAGGTAAGCTAGCCAACAACCACCTAGTGGCAAAAGAAAATTGTACAAGGGAAATAAATGGTCAATCCTGGAGAATAAAATTCAGTGTCAAAGTTAGGGTCTGTTATCATTGATTGAATGTGGTAAAATGTATTCAGAAATAGATTTATTTTGGATAGTTTGGTTTTTAAACACATTTATGTGTATCATTTTCATACTGCCGTCTACCCTATGTTTTTCAACAAAAATGTAGTTGGCTCTCAAAAAGCACACTTCATCATCATACAGCTCAACTTTGAAAACTGACAATATAGCTGAGCTTCAGAAAGTTTGTTTCATTTTTTAAAACTCTGGTGTATAAAGTACTCTGGGAGATAGTGAAAGACAGGGAAGCCTGCTGCAGTCCAAGGGGTCGCCAAAAGTTGGACATAACTTAGTGACTGAATAACTATAGCAAAATACCAAACACTGGACAGTTTGTAAATAACAGAAGTTTATTTCTCATAATTCTGTTGGCTGAAAATCTGAAATTAGAGTGTGAACATATTTGGGTGAGGGCCCCCTTCACGTCCCAGACTTCTTTTGTCTTATGTCCTCGATGGCTTGATGGGACTAGGAAACTGTAGTGTCTCTTATAAGAACATCAGTCCCACTCATGAGAGCTCTAGCCTCATGACCTCCCAAAGACCCCCATCTGCTAATACCATCATCCCTGGGTGTTAGGATTTCAATGTAGGAATTTGGGGAGGCAGGTGATCATTCAGACCATAACAACTAATTCTACATTGATTTAAATATATATGAAAACTTCCTCTAATGCTTAGAGGACAAAGACAACTACATTTGCTTAAATGTAGCAAGTGGGAATATATTTATTGTAAATACTATTCTAACTACTAATTTTGAAGGCTTTATATTTTCAGTTGTATCTTTTTGAAGGTTGTCATTTTGTTTTGGCCGTGCCTTGCTGGATCCTGCTTCCCCTACCTGGGATTGAACCATGCCCCCAGCAGTGGAATCAGGAGTCTCAACCACTGAACCACCAGGGAAGTCCCTCTTTGAAGGTTTTAAAATGGCTACTTTATGCAAAATGCTTAGCATGTTTTGTAAATTCTTTGAGATGAAAGCCAGCTGGTCTCCACAGAGTTCTTAGAAGAAATACTAGATATTGTCTAATACAACCTGATTTTCTTAATAAATGACATTCTAGTGGAGAATCAGTTTCACTAGACTCAGTATAGGTCAGGTATTGGAATGTCAGCAGGCACTTCCAGCAGGTCCATGGATATGTGTATATCTGAATCACTTAGCTGTACACCTGAAAACTAACACAATATTGTTAATTCCAATATAAAGTAAAAAAATTTTTAATTAAAATCACGTTTAAAACCTAGCTAGTAATAATATTCCATATCAACATCACTGCGATACTAGTTCCCTGTGTGACTACTAGATACGAGAACTGTGTGACTAGTTCCCTGCTTCCCGTCTACCTGCTTGCAGCCGAGGACCAGTCACCAGGCTGAGGCGTTATTTGTAGGTCTTTTGCCAGTTCCACCCACCATCAAAATATCCTGATACTGATATGGAATATTACTAACTAGGTTTTACGTGTGTTTTTAGTAAAATTTATTTTATATTGGAGTTGATTGACAATATTGTCTTAGTTTTCAGGTCTACAGCTAAGTGATTCAGATATACATATATCCATTCTTTTTCAGATTCTTTTCCCATATAGGTTTTTACAGAATATTGAGTAGAGTTCCCTCTACTATACAGTAGGTCCTTGTTGATTATCTATTTTATATATAGTTATGTGTTTATGTTAATCCCAAACTCCTAATTTATCCCCCCACCTTTTCTGTTTGGTAACCATCAGTTTGTTTTTGAAGTCTGTGAGTTTGTTTTGTAAATAAATCCATTCATATCAGGTTTTTTTTATAGTCCACATAGAAGTGATATCATATTTGTCTTTTTCTGACTTCACTCAATATGATAATCTCTAGGCCCACCCATGTTGCTGCAAGTGACATTATTTCATTCTTTTTATTCTATTGCATATATGTACCACATCTTTATCCATTCCTCTGTTGACAGACATTTAGGTTGCTTCCATGTCTTGGCTATTGTAAACAGTACTGCAGTGAATACTGGGGTGCATGTATCTTTTTGAATTATGATTTTCTGCAGATATATGCCCAGGATTAGAATTGCTGAATCACAAGAGCTTCCCAGGTGGCTCAGTGGGTAAAGAATCTGCCTGCAATGCAGGAGATGCAGGCAAATGTGAGTTTTATACCTGGATTGGGAAGATCCTCTGAAGGAGGGCATGGCAACCCACTCTGGACAGAGGAGCCTGGCGGGCTACAGTCCATGGGGTCACACAGTCAGACACGATGGAAGTTACTGAGCACCAAAGAATCGGACACAACTGAAGTGACTGGGCAGGAGCCCAAGCACATGGTAGATCTAGTTTATTAAGGAACCTCCATTCTGTTCTTCCATGATCTTCATTTTCTGAATGTTGAGCTTTAAGCCAACTTTTTCACTCTCCTCTTACTTTCATCAACTTACATTCCCACTAATAGTGATGGCGGATGGCTCCCTTTTCTCCATATCCTCCAGCATTTATTGTTTGTAGACTTTTGTACGGTAGCCATTCTGACTGATGTGAGGTGATACCTCATTGTAGTCTTGATTTGCATTTCTCTGAAAGAGCAGTGTTGAGCATCTTTTCATATGCTTTCTGGCCATTTGTGTCTTCTTTGGAGAAATGTCTGTTTAGATCTTCTGCCCATCTTTTGATTCAGTTGTTTTTTCATAGGTGTGATTATTAAAATGGTATTACGGCTATTTTAGAAAAAGTAAAGCCAATTTAGAAAAACATTTACAAATGAAACCATGATTTGCTTCAAAATCGTATCAAGGGGGGAGACTGAATAAGACTATGGATGGACTCAAACAACTGTGGTTTAGCGGCTGTTGGGGTTGATGATAGTACACAGTAGTAGTGTTAAGTCGCTCATTCATGTCCAACTCTTTGCAACCCCATGAACTGTAGCCCACTAGGCTCCTCTGTCCGTAGGATTCTCCAGGCAAGAACAGTGGAGTGGCTTGCCATTCCCTTCTCCAGGGGATCTTCCTAACCCAAGGATCAAACCCAGGTCTCCTGCATTGCAGGCAGATTCTTTACTATCTGAGCTACCAGGGATAATTCATAAGGGTTTGATAAACTCCTATTTCTATCTATATTTGAAATGCTCCATGAGTTGGTTTTTTCTTCTAATCCTGGCAATTGTGACACAAATTTCAAAGTTTCTGAATAACACTTCTTAAAACAATGCTGTTAAGTGGAATATAGTCTTTAAACAATGTTATTTGGTTATTTATGGACATGGGAAAGGAATGTTTAGAGCCAAAACTAGGGTCATAGTGATACCTGTAAGGACAAAGTTATATAAGCCGAGCCATTTCCCATTGGTGTGTTGTTACATTTCAGAAAGATATCTTTGTTTGACTCAGGTCAGTGATTCTCAAAGTTGAGTGTGTATCTGAGTGCCTGGGATGTATTCCAGGCCTTGTGCCACAGAGATTTTGGTAGGGAGATCTGAAGTGGCACCTAGGAATTTACATTTCTAGTAAGCTCAGAACGTGATTTATCACTTAATAATTGCAAGAGTTTCACTTCACTGATATAGAGAAAAGACAAAATAATACAGTGATGAAATATTTTAATTAAGGTTTACTGCAACAGAAATGACTTCAAGGTTTTGTGCATTATTTTCCTAAAGAATATCTTTACAAAAGATACTACTTACAAATCAATCATCACTGTCATTGATGTTTCTGTGTATTTTTATAATTACATCATGACAGACACAAAGAGGCTAAATGATAACAATACTGGCCCCAAAGTCTTCTCAAAACAGACTAATCAAGATACTTGTTTGTACTATGTTAGGTGTACATAGTCCATTATTCCAGCCAAAAGCATAGTTATATGGAAGGAAAAAGTTGAAAAGAATGGGCAGAAGTCCTGGTTTGTGTTTATTTAGGTCAGTTAACAGCCGTCTTCCTTTCAGCTGTGGCTCCTTCTCTCTTGTTGTTCTTAGCGTGGAACGGTGTGACACAGGGCGTTTGGTACCAGAGGCACAGGCAGCACCATCTCCACCACAGCAAAGAGAAAGGAGCCCCTAATCACGCTTATTTAGAAATATGATAAGTAAGCATTAAGGGTTGTTGGGCAGAGAGAAGGGAAAGGAACTCTAGCATGACTGAACACTGCTATATAGCTGGTAGGTGCTTTGCATATATTGGTTTAAGGAGACAGAGCTGCTGCCAAGCCACTAAGGAACTCCCACTCTGCATAGCCTTTTACAGTTATAGCATCATAGGAATATAAGGAGACAGTGAAGGTGTTATCTTGGCCCAGACAACCTCCTGGAGAATCCAAAAGAGGTTTACTGAAAACAGGTCATGTATATATCATAGTTCTTAGGGGGAAAAAAAAAGAACCATAATATGTGAATGGAATTAATGACAGATCTTCCTTCTATTCTGAGGTAGTCATCAAAAATTGTGGAAGATGTGTCTACTAAGTAGGAGTGCTATAATCTTGACACTGAGGCAGGGGTTCCGTGCCAGCCCCGCTCCTTAACTGTGGTAAACGGGGACACTTGTGGGGACCTCATCCACTCATTCGCATGGCTTACCTACTAGATAAGGTCCAATAGGAGGAGTTCATCTTGCTGCTGTCACCACTTCAAAGCAGGTCTAAAATCTGTTTTGGTCTCAAATATGTGACTTCATTAAACACACCCAGAATAAATTAGCATTGACAATTTATGCTCCCGTAATGAATCTTCTGCGGCCTGAAATCTAGTTCCTTTACCCTTAAGATACAAAATGTGTGGTAAGACTTCCTGGAAATGCTTTCTTGCTAAAGCTGAACTTCAAGGACCACAGCCAGCCTGCCCAGGATGTGTCCAGTGCCAGGTCTGCTGCCATAAAGGTGGACGTGCAAGGTAAGCCTGTTCCCTCGATCCTGCCCTTTCCACAGCAAGCCCGCTCCAAGCACAAACGTTAAATTTCATAGCTTCTGACCTCTGAAACCTAGCAAAATCATACAAATCAGACCTTCCAGTGGTGGTAATTAACTGGGATTAAGCCCCGAGGTATCTGGTGATGGAACAGTGCCAGCTATGCTTCTACTAGGGTCTGTGTAGCATCAGGATATGAAGTGGGCACTCTGCTTAGTGGCAGTGTTCACTTGGATCTAAAAGGGCAGTGGAGGACTGGCTGCTGTTCTCACTTGGGGCAGGGGCGGCAAGACCCAGGGGAATGGCCATTTGCATTTTATACTCCGAACAGAGTGCTGGCTCTGGTGGATTTGTTGGTGGGCTCTCCTTGTCTCCAGACATGGGTGAAGCCAACTGGGATACATAATTCAAATTAGCTTCTCCAGCTGGGATTTCTCCCTGGGAGTTCATGTAGTTTTGTTCCAGTGTCTTTAGTAAATTTTCAGGTGAAGTCAGTGGTCCCAGCTGACAGTGTGGGGCTTGAGGGTTTACTGGGAAATGTCCACAATAACCCAAGTCAGAAGCTGCCCGATTATAGGTAAAGTTCTCAAAACAGATGCAAGGTCCAGGGCCAGAGTAGTTCTTCTCTGTGGGGAGCAGGTCCAGATAGGCAGGCTTAGTACTTTTAGTTTCTGTGGGTGACTTCCTAGTGCCTATGAACTGTATCTTACTCCCTTCGGGCTTGTTTACAACTTCAATAGCATCTGGAACACAGTCGTTGACATTCATTATTGTTATATGAGGATTCTCCTGAAACCGAAACAGAAAATGGGCAGAGATAATGTGTGTGTGTATCACTGTATATAAAGTATGTGAAATGCACTGAGAGCTTCACTTTTTTGTGTGTTTTATCCTGGTCACGAGTTAATGGTGGTGATCACAAGGAGGCGGTGCTGAAAACCAAAGGATAGCCCCTGACAGAAGAAGTCAAAGCTGGGTTCACTCCTTTCATGGCTGGGGGAGCAGAGGTGGCTCTGGCTTTGTTATAGCTTCCTGAGGAGGTCTAGGAATGTATGATTATTATAGCCCAACCCCTGGGTTAGTCTTTAATAAGTACATGGTATCCCTAGAATTTCCCAGCATTTACCTTAAATTTTATTAATGACAGGACGCTGCTCTTGTAAGGGTCTGGAATGTCAGGATAACACTTGTCCTTCAACCTGGAAAACCAATGAAAATTACACTGAATTTTGCAATAGAGTGGAATGGTTAAGAGTGAGAAACCTGGAGCCAGATTAATCCTTGCTTTATCACTCTTAACACTGTAACCGTAAGCAAGCTTTTTAACCTTCGTATTACCAACCTAGATAGCATATTCAAAAGCAGAGACATTACTTTGCCAACAAAGGTCCGTCTAGTCAAGGCTATGGTTTTTCCAGTAGTCAGGTATGGATGTGAGAGTTGGACTACAAAGAAAACTGAGCACCAAAGAATTGATGCTTTTGAACTGTGGTGTTGGAGAAGACTCTTGAGAGTCTCTTGGACTGCAAGGAGGTCCAGCCAGTCCATTCTAAAGGAGATAGTCCTGGGTGTTCTTTGGAAGGACTGATGCTAAAGCTGAAACTCCAGTACTCTGGCCACCTCAAGCAAAGAGCTGACTCATTGGAAAAGACTCTGATGCTGGGAGGGATTGGGGGCAGGAGGAGAAGGGGACGACATAGGATGAGGATGGCTGGATGGCATCACCGACTCGATGGATGTGAGTTTGAGTGAACTCCAGGAGTTGGTGATGGACAGGGAGGCCTGGCGTGCTGCAATTCATGGGGTCGCAAAGAGACGGACACGACTGAGCAACTGAACTGAACTGAACTGATGCTTTGATTTCCTCACTGGTTCAATGGAGATCATATGGTAGTGATGGTGTTGGAAAGATTAAGTGAGTTGTTATATGTAAAGCACTGAAAACACTGCCAAGCACATGGTAAAGTGAAATATAAATATTAGCTCTTGCTATTTAACAAGTTTTGCAAAATGTTCAAATAGTTTCTTTATGTATTGACTTATTGCTTATCTGTTGATAAACAAGATTATTCAAAAATTTTCATATTTTTACCAAATCTTCCTTTGTCCTTTCCCTTCCAGCACTTTGCCTCATATGATCCAGTGTGATTTCTGTCTTATTAAATTCCTTTCTAGATTTTTTCTTTGACTCTCTTCTTGGATGAAACCTTCCCCACACACTTACCACTGGCTTTTTAGGTAGCAGGTGATCATGACGACCAAAACGCAGAAAATCATGGGGAGAATGATGTGTATCAGTATATGGGCTGGAGAAGGGAAAAGAAAGCGATTTTTTAGTGACTGCTTTTCCCTCAAAGAAATAAGTTTCACACGTCTGTTATTTCTCAAAACTCTATTTGTGCAAGATTCACTATGAGTGCTGTCTGACTGGTGGGGAGCAGGGTGTAACCTAGATAGCATATTCAAAAGCAGAGACATTACTTTGCCAACAAAGGTCCGTCTAGTCAAGGCTATGGTTTTTCCAGTAGTCAGGTATGGATGTGAGAGTTGGACTACAAAGAAAACTGAGCACCAAAGAATTGATGCTTTTGAACTGTGGTGTTGGAGAAGACTCTTGAGAGTCTCTTGGACTGCAAGGAGGTCCAGCCAGTCCATTCTAAAGGAGATAGTCCTGGGTGTTCTTTGGAAGGACTGATGCTAAAGCTGAAACTCCAGTACTCTGGCCACCTCAAGCAAAGAGCTGACTCATTGGAAAAGACTCTGATGCTGGGAGGGATTGGGGGCAGGAGGAGAAGGGGACGACATAGGATGAGGATGGCTGGATGGCATCACCGACTCGATGGATGTGAGTTTGAGTGAACTCCAGGAGTTGGTGATGGACAGGGAGGCCTGGCGTGCTGCAATTCATGGGGTCGCAAAGAGACGGACACGACTGAGCAACTGAACTGAACTGAACTGATGCTTTGATTTCCTCACTGGTTCAATGGAGATCATATGGTAGTGATGGTGTTGGAAAGATTAAGTGAGTTGTTATATGTAAAGCACTGAAAACACTGCCAAGCACATGGTAAAGTGAAATATAAATATTAGCTCTTGCTATTTAACAAGTTTTGCAAAATGTTCAAATAGTTTCTTTATGTATTGACTTATTGCTTATCTGTTGATAAACAAGATTATTCAAAAATTTTCATATTTTTACCAAATCTTCCTTTGTCCTTTCCCTTCCAGCACTTTGCCTCATATGATCCAGTGTGATTTCTGTCTTATTAAATTCCTTTCTAGATTTTTTCTTTGACTCTCTTCTTGGATGAAACCTTCCCCACACACTTACCACTGGCTTTTTAGGTAGCAGGTGATCATGACGACCAAAACGCAGAAAATCATGGGGAGAATGATGTGTATCAGTATATGGGCTGGAGAAGGGAAAAGAAAGCGATTTTTTAGTGACTGCTTTTCCCTCAAAAAGAAATAAGTTTCACACGTCTGTTATTTCTCAAAACTCTATTTGTGCAAGATTCACTATGAGTGCTGTCTGACTGGTGGGGAGCAGGGTGGTGAGATGCCAACCAGCCAACACAGGGATCCATCTGCCCTTAATACTTGTGGCTCAAACTCGTTACCTCTCCTGACAGAATGGATCATTCCTTCCCATTCTTCACTCCTTCTCTGTATGAGAAGTATACTCCACCCCCTTGACTTGAAGGCTCAGCTGTGACTTGGTTGGCCCACTGGGAGGTGAGTAGTGGTCACGCTGGTAGCTGAGTTGAGTGTGCTTAGAGTTGGCTTGCTCGCGTGTTCCTGTGATGCACTCTGAGCAGAGCTGGCCCCTCAGAGCCACTGTCCTTCAGCCTGAGCCTCAGGGAACTAACAAACTACATGGAACAGACCTAAATGTGCCTGAAGCTTGGAGCCCCACCAGGTTCAACCTGTGTCAGCCAAGCCAGGAGCATGAACAGACAGATTTGTTTCTGTATGCCACTGAGATTTGGAGGTATTTTTGTTACTCGTTCAGTCACTAGGTCGTGTCCAACTCTTTGCGACCCCATGAACTGCAGCACACCAGGCTTCCCTGTCCTTAACTATCTCCTGGGGTTTGCTCAAACTCATGTCCATCTCATCTTCTGTCGCCCCCTTCTCCTGCCCTCAATCTTTCCCAGCATCAGGGTCTTTTCCAATGAATGGGCTCTTCACATCAGGTAGCCAAAATATTGGAGCTTCAGCACCAGTCCTTCCAATGAATATTCAAGATTGATTTCCTTTAGGACTGACTAGTTTGATCTCCTTGCTGTCCAAGGGACTCTCAAGAGCCTTCTCCAGTACCACAAGGTATTTTATTACCCATTAAAAACGGACTAATGTACCCCTTCTAGTTAGGGTCTGATAAAATTACCTAAATCATAACCTAGGTAATTATTCTACTTTTATTTCTCAGATATATCAACCTGTACTTCATTTTCATAAATGCCCATCTTCCTGTTCTCACTGCTTGCAAATCCACCAAAGAACAATGCAGATAGGTTGTTAAACATCCTCTTTTATAAAAGCAAATCATACAAGGGTGTTTGGAGGCTGATAATCATTCACATGTACATATATTTCTGCTGACAAAAACACCCCCACCCTTCTCAGGACAGAAGTCATAAGGGTCTTCTCAAGTCAACACTAAAATAACACTATCTGTGATTTTCAAACTGTTCTGGGACTGAGAAAGTTTCCAGGTCATAGATCAGTCATATTAGCTTCACTCTTATCTATTGTATGTTGTGGGATTCTGTGTAACCTTTTTTTTTCTTTCATGAGTTTCATCTAGAACAAGAAAGAGACAGACAAAGACAGAGAAGAAAGGTTTAAACATTCCTGATCTAGACAAAGTCCACAACTGTGTGTGTCATTTGTCAGTTTCCCAGGAACTCCTAAGAGAAGAGTTTTGATTTGGAAAAACTCACAGTATTCATCCGGAGTCGTGACCTTGGTGAAGTCATCCAGGGGACCCTCACCAGCACTTGTATAAGGAGTGACGAAAAACTCATAGACAGACTCTGGCTGTAGGTCTTTCACAACAAATGTCTTTTGATCCGGGTTGTCAATTGTGTATTTGCAACCTACTGAATTATCTGTGTTTTTAAAAAAAAATTTTTTTTAAGAAGAAAAAAAAAAATGATTAAGAGTGTAATAAAGATCTTGTGAGACAGTCAGGCATTAATACTTCTGTGGACTCAGCACTGCCAACATTTCTAAACCAATCAAATATGAAATCATAATTTCATCATACTGGGAACACTAAGATGTTTAGGAGATGGCAAGCAAGATGAGCATTCCACTAAGCAAGGGCTATTGGTGGGGGGGTGTGGGGGGGGACTCAAATCTGCCAGAGAGAGAGTAAGAGCTTGCCAGAGCTACTTAGAATACATTGCGATAAGCTTTAACAAAGTCAAAAAAAGAAAATGAGGTTAGCAAGCAAGTTTCCTAAGCAGTAAGTAGGTTTTCTTAAGGAGCTGGGAGTATTTCAAGTGCTTCTAAAAATACCGGGCCACATTGTTTTTAAGTAAGTTAAAATCCTGGCCCCCATCGTCCTATCCACCCTACTAATTTAAGGACACTATTCGATCATTAAAGCATGCGAGCACAGAAATCAGCCTGGACACGATCAGAGATGGCTGGTAGCCTTTCCAATGATTTCAAGTAAGGAGATCTTGAAACTGTAAACAGACTGGGAAAAAAAAAAAAAAAGTGTCACCTGGAAGAACTGTCTTTTCAAATCCCTGGTGGCACTTCTCCCCTGTCTTGGATTTCAGGTAGACATAGTACCCTTGTATAAAACCAGTTTGAGATTCGGTGGAATAATCCTTCCAACTCAGAGTGAAGGAGTGGGAGGTCAAGTTAATCGTGGCCACTTCAGGGTTGTATGAAGGAGCTAAGAAAGGAAGGTGAGATAATGTAAGAGTCACAATTTGGAAGCAGTCTCAGAGCATTCATGTAAATTGAAAGTAGAACCACAGCCCACTCTATAGGTGCTTATGACAAGTGAAGGACTCTTATCTTTTTCTCTGACTTTGTTCATGAGAGCTGGGAAGGAACAAGCTTTGTCTTGTTCAAGCCTTGCCTCTCCCAGAAGTAGAAATGGATGCCCAGAGAGATTCAATAACTTGTACAAGGTCACACCGCAAAAAAGAAAATAAAGGCTTCCCTAGACTTTTTTCTGTGACTGAATTCTAAACAGTGTTTGGGAGAATGAACTGAAGTAGGGGGAAGGGAGGAGGAGGAAGGGTTATGTTTGAAGAGGTCAAGGTGGCTTTGAAGAGTTTTAGTTCCCAGGGAGTGGCAACGCACAGTTGTCCAAGTATATGTGTGTGTGTGTTAAGTCGCTTCAGTCGTGTCTGACTCTGTGCAACCCTATGGACCTCAGCCCACCAGTCTCCTCTGTCCATGGGATTCTCCAGGCAAGAAGACTGGAGTGGGCCACATTCCCTCCTCCAGAGGATCTTCCCGACTCAGAGATTGAACCCGCATCTCTTGGGCCACCTGCCTTGCCAGGAGGGTTCTTCACCACTAGCGCCACCTGGGAACGCCCCGTCCAAGTGTGGGAAGAGTTTATTCTGAGGCTGCCCTGAGCCTGTTTCAGCACATAGGCTGGTGCATGCCTGGCCTGCGCCCACCAACACTCACAGAAATACCCCTCCTGCCTGTCTGGGACAGCACCCACTCAATGGAGAATACCAAGAGCTGGTCTGATTGATGCAAGGTAACCAAGGACCCAGCCGCCCAGCTCCCAGTGGGTGTGAGACCCTGGATGCCAAGAAGCTAAATAAGCAACCACATGAAAGGATCAAAACTTGCCCATGTTGCTGGTGGAATCAAAGTACAATGTCTAGGAGGGGCAGCAATTTCACAGTACATCTGCCAAAAGTCTTAAAAACTGTGAAACTGTATTTAAGAAGTTCAACCTTCTGGCTCAAGTATTCTACCTCTCGGACTTTATTTAAAACCATTATCAGAGCAATGGACAAAGATTCAGCTAAAATGACGGTGAGTCAGAGAAGGCATAGTGGATTTGGCCAGGAAAAAGAGAGAGACTGCAAGAAAATTGAGGGTGAATTTTATAGCTTTTAATTGAAAAAAATTTTAATCATCCTGAAAGTCCAAAGATGGGTGATCTGCCATATGCAAACCATGAGGCAGTTTGCAGTAATAATGACTGAAAAGTTAAATATTACTTAGTGACATGAGTCAAAAAGGACTTTACAAAACTGCATAGAGTAAGATCTGATTTTTATATCAAAGTGTATGCCTGTACTGAGAAAGAACACACACAAAACATGAACTCTGGATATGTGCCCTTGGGTGGTAAAATCAGAAAGAGTTTTGTCTTCTTTTGCATAACATTTCATGAATTGTCTTTAATGAAAATGTTTTATGTTTATGATTTAAAAATGTTTTAAAAAACCCAATGGCCAGAATAAATAGCACACTGAAAATTAGGAAAGGTGCTATAATTTTCCTAAAGCTGAAGCAAAGAGTCTCTGAATTGTCCTGAACAAGTCTACCCATGGACACAGTAAATGCTTTAAACTTACCCAGTTCCTTCAAATAGCCAGCTTTTTTCTCTAATAAATGGGCCATCCTTTTTGTAGAAATTTCATAAATTCTGAAGTTGTAGCGAACCCCTGGTCTAAAAGCATCTAGAGAAGAAAAGTCAACAGATTGTCAATAACACAGGATGACATTCTCTTTATTTCTGAAAAGGAAAAGAATGAAAAATGAATTTGGGTCCCCTTAAACAATCTTCCTCCTCGGAGCTTCTGCCCTTCATCTCTACCATCTTCCCTCCTTCCCCTGAGCCTTGGAGTCCTCCGGCATATCTGACAATGGGGGGCTGTTTTCTACATCATCCTCTCTCAAAATACTCTTATCCATGTGCATAAAACTGGGTGCAGAATTCAGCCAGAACCAGAAAACCATGTAAAACTCTCTTCTGACTCTAAATCTCCCGCCAGCGATGCGCCCTTTCTCCGCCCATGAGAGGCAAGCGCCTGGGTGATCTGCTCCCTGTAACTCACTTGCCCCTCGCCCCACACCTCTAACACTGCTCAGGAAAGGCAAGACTCCTCCTCCTCATTCCCGCCAGCCACCCCAGTGACCCCACTGGGCCTCATCAGTCGCCCTCAAGTGGTGGGGTGGTGGTGGTTTAGTCGCTAAGTCATATCCTACTTTTGCAACCCCATGGACTGTGGCCCATCAGGCTCCTCTGTCCGCTGTCTGTGGGATTTCCCAGGCAAAAACACTCGAGGGGTTTTTTGCCATTTCCGTCACTCACCCTCTGGATCGACAATTCCCACATCTCTACCTTGTGACCAGCAGATGGCGCCACGAACGCACTGTTCAAGCCACTAACCTACGCTCCTTAAATTGCTACACTTGCAACCTGGAAAAGACAAATCCAGCGTGGCGGGGAAAGAGACCAAGCTCTACAAGTTGCATTGAAACTGAAGGAGTTGATAATCGACTACCATCAACTCTACTCCTATGTCTTCCAAATCCACATCTTTGCTTTTGTAAAAGCTCTCAGGGCGACTGTTACAAAGGTCCTTTGCTATCCATTTGAGACTGCTGGCTTAGAACAAATTCATGAACCTTATGAACACCTATGCAGACTTACATCTGGATGGCTCTATAAAAGTAAATATAAAGGTCAAACCTTAGGCCACATCACTGCAAAACTTGAACTCCAAGACCCACACGGGATTTGGAGTTACCAGTGAGCACAGAGTATCTGAGATGGTTCAGAAATCCTAGTTGAATTAGGTGGATGGAGTGAGATGGTAATATAGAAGGTTCTTACCCGAGCTAATAACTGTGCCTGTGTTAGTGGGGCCTAGGTTTTTCCACCGGAGAACACAGGGAAGGTTCTGGGGACCATCACACCACTCCACAACATAACCTGTGGCATTTCTGGATTGGGGTTTCCAAGACATGGGAAATCCATCCTCTGTACCATTCACTCTTCCTTCTTCAACATTTTCTGTACGTTACAAAGAGGGCAATGCTTTAGATTTAATTAATCAGACATTCTGCAAAAGTATCTAAAGAAGAAAATAAGCTTGAACGTGCTGTGTATCTAGCAGGTCCAAGCCTTCCCTCTGTAACTGCGATAGGGTTTAGGATAATAGCAGGAGGGATATTTTCATCAGGTTTTTCCTACCTCTCACTCCCAATAAATATTTGCACCTGCCCCTCAAAAGTCCCTTGTCCTGAGAGACCCAAAGAAACATCAGCTCCTAAGACAGGGATCAGCAGGCAGGACCGCTGGTGGAACAAATCCAGCCTCGAAAGCTTGTTTTTACTAAGAACAGTTCTAAGATATTTCAAGTGTTGTTAAAAACCAAGGATAGAAAATACAGATTGGAAACTGATGATTGAAGTGCCTATATTAATGTCTAGAATATTTATGCTCTGCCTTTTTACTGAAAAAGTAGTTGACCTTTGACCTAGAACTGTGTCTGGTACTTGATCTACTTTCAAAAATTATTTGTTGAATAATTCAGCTTATTTCCCCACACAATGCTGGCTGCCTCAGAATGAACTCTTGTCTCCAAGATGTTAGGGGTAGAAACTGAGGTGATCGCAGAGCAAAAAAGGAAAAAACGATTCACATACATACAGAGTCAGATTATGGAAGGTGTAACAGTACTTATGACCTAGGATGCTGCCTCAATGTGTTTTATGCACCAGGGTAGTCTTCCTAACATCCGACAATTGGACAAAAGGTGATGGTCTCAATGGACTACAGCTCTGCTGATTTCAAGCAGGTCAGTCTAGGTCTGGAGGGATGAGAACTTCTGTTTCCAACGCTGTTCAGAAGGCAGTGGATCCAGGTGGCCACTTGAGTGAAAGCGGACTCTGATCAAGGACCGGGCCCGCAAGCAGCTGTTCAGAGAGGCAACCAGTGTGGTACAAGCAAATATGACATGGATGGACTTCATACTCCAGATGTACTTCTTGTTTCTCTGCAATTCATATTGGATGAAGCACCCTTTCTTTTATCTGGCAATTCTAATTATAATTTTCCAGGGCACCAAATTATCATCCAGCTGGGAGCACCCAAACAAATGTGCAGCCCCAGGTATAAGGTCAGGGGTCCCCCACGAAGGCCTGTGCCTATCCTACCCACACAGCTTCTGTCTTTCTTCATCAGAGACCCAAATCTCTTTCATGTTGAAGCTGACATTTTCCACTTATTCACATTGACAGTAATTTCACCCCAAACTTAAAGCATAACTCTCCCAAGCTGCTTCTCTAACCTTGCAAATATGTCTGGAGAAGTGAGGGGAAAAGCAAAGAAAAAGGGATCTTTTCTTTTCAGTCATTCACACTTTAGCATGAATTGGCTGAACCTCCTTGGCCTGTCTCATAGCACATCAGTGCCTTTATCACTCTAGAGACATAAGAATGTGGACCATATCGGAAGGCTGGATAGAGCCTCACAAGGGGACGGAGTGGGTTCTGAAGGCAGGGCATGAGGAAGGAAGACAGGGTGGGAACCCCCAGATGGGGATGACCCCCAAACAGAGAGAAGAGTGCTTAGCAGAGTTGTCTGAGCTGAGCCTCCCTGGAGGTAGAGTTTCTTTTATCTATCAGCTCCCCGAGGAGTGAATGAAATGCCCACCTTTCCTGTTCTGTTCCTAATAAAGACAGAATACAACCATTCACTTCCTTCTCTGATACGGTTCTTCAAAAGCAAAGATTATGTCAAGTAACTCCTTAGTTTTTCTTCTGCGGCACAATTCCAGTTTCTTTTTCTTACTTGGCACACTGGATGGTTCTTAACCAAAATAAATAAGACAAAATAATAACACCCTCCAATCTAGCCCATTTAACCTAAATGTAAGCCTAATTTGAATAACAGTTATAAAGCGACCCGACATAGCCCCACAAGCAGGGTCTGACAATTTTTACAGCAGTAACGGAAGGGTGACATTACTGCAAGGTTCACAGGTGAATTTAGGGTGTCTGTGGGGTGCTGTCCAAGTGTGCAGCGTCTGAGTGTGTGTACCACTGGGGGTGGGGTTAGTGCAACCGACCTCCTTTCATAGCTCTCCCAGGATGGAAAGTAACACCACTATTGATTGTACATGTAAGGTCATTTCCACCTTGTTTGGACTTTCACAGGCTAAGTGTTTCGACAGTTATCATCATTTATTCCACAGCTTTGGCAAAGCCCTTTTTGAAAGATGATGCTAGTTCTCCTTGTGGCCAAAACTGACAAAATATTTTGCCATATAAGAAATGCAACTCATATTCCATAAGCCACAAAGCATGCTCATACCAACTCTAACTCTGTTAGGACTGTTTGTTTGTGTTGCATTTATTTGAATAAAATTTGAGATAACTTCCCAAATCAGTGGAAGAATCCCTGGAAGGGAAATGTCCTGAGCCATGGCTGAAATCTTCCCACACCGAGGAGGACTGTCCCAGAAACCCGCCAACATGCCTGGACCCAAAGAAAATGACAGACAGTGTTTGGCAGCTGCATCATTTGTCTCTCCAAACTGCTCTTTCCAATTTATTCGTATCTACCAAATAACACCATCAACATTTTCCTAGTGAAGAAAAACAAAACCAAAGAAACTCACCATTTCCAGGATGTCCAGAAATGGCAACTGTGGAAACTGGAGAAGGGCCCACACTGTTGTGAGCTGTGACATAGATCTGGTAAGAGCTCTGATTGAGGGTTACTTCTGTGCTGTTGGCCGGAGCAGGGACAGAGAGGACCTCTAAACTGGATGGTTCATCAAGATTTTCTACAACTACATTATAGAACAGGATCTTCCCATTGGTATGCACTTTTGATAGAGGCTGAAAACAAATATTGACAATCATTTCAACATGGGCTTCCCTCTGAATAAGAGTTTGCTCGATTGCTTTCTCATCTTTTCTCTCCTTTGGTTGCCTTATACACACACACACACACAACAAATTAAAACAATTTAAGAGCGAAAATAACCTTCTAAATAAACCACACTTGAAATCAGACATTCTACTTTAACTAAAATTGAGAAGAGAATAGGATCATTTGGGGGTGAGCTTAAGAGCATATCATGTCCAAAGGGTGACCAATTAAGGAATCGAGAGGAAGGGGGTTATTTAGCCTGGATTAAAACACACGTGGTGAGTATGGACTCAGGCGGTAAAGATTCTACCTGCAATGCAGGAAATGCAGGTTTGATCCCTGGGTTGGAAAGATCCCCCGGAGGAGGAAATAGCTACCCACTTCACTACTCTTTCCTAGGAAATCCCACGGACAAAGGAGCCTGGTGGGCTGCAGTCCATGGGGTTGCAAGAGTTGGACACGACTTAGCAACTAAACCACCGCCACCAGTGAGTACAGAGCAAGAAGGGCAGGAGTAACCCCAGACAGGAGGGGCTGGGCTCCTGGAATGCCGCCCTCCACCAGCCGTGTCACCCCTTGCCCCCAAGCTGTGCCTCCCCGGACCCAGGGCCCACGGTCCCTCTTCTAGATGATCCTCCAGGTTGTAGAGAATTCTCTGTCCACACAACCCTAAGCCCACTCCCAAGGGTTGAGGCCCTGATGTGTGCACCCCCAGACCTAAGATCAGGCTGGGGCAGCTGTTGGCTCTGGGTGTGGACAGAACCCACCTGTACAGACTGGCACATCCACAGGTGTGTGAACGAGCCCCCCAATGCGGAGGCCCAGAGTGGAGGTTGGAAGAAAAGTGGGGTGGGCTCTGCCTGGGGGCCAGCTCCCCAGCATGGCCACGCTTTAGCACTAGACACTGGGAATTCAAGAGCTCTGAGTGGGGCTTCCCTGGTGGCTCAGATGGTAAAGAATCCGCCCGCAATGTGGGAGACCTGGGTTGGATCCCTGGAGGGCATGGCAACCCACTCCAGTATTCTTGCCTGGAGAATCCCCAAGGACAGAGGAGCCTTGTGGGCTCCAGTCCACAGGGTTGCAAAGTCGAACACGGCTGAGTGACTCAGCACAGCACAGCTTAGCCAGTATCCTTGCCTGGGAAATCCCATGGACAGAGGAGCCTGGTGAACTACAATCCATGGGATCAAAAAGAGCCGGCCATGACTTTGCGACTAAATCACCACCACCACCACCTCAACACAAACCAGGCCTTCCACGTTGTCATGAAGGCATGTTAGTCAACACAGGACTAGATTGACTTCAGTTACAATCTTTAAGCATGACTTATAACTTTCAAATATAAATATTCATAACTTTAAAATATGGTATATATTTCTCCGCTTCTCCTCATGCCCTGGGTCCTGCAGATGTTAGGGGCAGGCCTGCAGGGAAGTTAGGAGATGCAGTTCTAACCATCAGAACCAGAACCAGCTACCTGGGAAAGGCAAGAGGCTGCCGAGGAAGAAGGCCCTGGTCCAGTGTTAGGGGTAAGGATGCGGAGTGGGGATTCCCTGACCAGGTCAGAAATTCTACAGGATTCCTGGGAAGAGCCCTCCCAATCGAAAGACTACATCAGTATCTAATCTTGGTGAAAAGCCAATGACAAGCAAAAATGTCTTTCTAAACCTCTGGCCTCTTACCTTCCAGAACAAGGTCACTGTTGGATGTTCTGACACAAATGTCACATCTCTCCAGACATCGGGTGCCTCTGATGGAGCTGAAATTAACCAAAGGAAAGCTCCTGGGTCACAACATGGGCGTAGAACAATACTTTCAACCTTCCTCTAGTTCGGTCAGCAAAGTGACCACGGCCAGTCCGACCTGAGGCCTGCCTCCCGGCTTTTCACTCTCTGTGATGTCTACACACGTGGCCGTGGCACACTGTTCACTCTCACAAGGGGCAGGCACACAGTAGGTGCTTTACAAAAGGACTGCTACATCGGAACGGGAAGTGACATGGGGGCCTTTGTGAAACTCAAGCCTCAGAGCTTCTAGAAGCCACCAAGGAATTTTGGAACCCTGCGTCAGTCCAATGCTAGGGGGTTAGTTAGAAAAGAATCCTGCATCAGTCCAATGCTAGATTAGTTAGGCAAATTTCCCATTTCTGGGATTTCTAGGCACAGCAAACCATTGCTACTTCCTTGCCCCTCTGGTGGAGGCTGCAGCTGGACACCCTCAAGTGGAGCCCAGTTCTCCTGATTGCACACTGGCTGGCCCCTGGCTGTGGTCAGAGCCTGGGATCCCTTCCTTGTCCCCCTCCTCCCCATGCACGCCTGTCCCCCAGTTCCTGGCCTGAGCCTGGGGCAGCTCCCTGTGTGTGGGCCCTCAGGGCACCAGCTGCAAACCTCCCCCTGTATGCCTCTCCCCACTCTGTTCTAGAAGACCTTGCCTCCTTGTCATTCTTGCCACTAAACTGTGGCACATAAATCAGTGATTTATGACTGGATTCAACAGATCTCTGCATAAGAAGAAAACTGTTTTGTAACATAACATAACATTTTAATTCTCTGCTTTATGAAAATATAGTTTACGGTCCCCAACAACTGAATTTTTTTAAAAATGAAAATTTTTTTTTCATACAGTTGCTAACACTTCTATTCAACATGAAAGTGACTATATATTTTTAAAATCTTTGCAACCCCTTGGATGATAGCCCGCCAGGCTCATCTGTCCCTGGGATTCTCCAGGCAAGAATACCAGAGTGGGTTGCCATTCCCTTCTCCAGAGGATCTTCCTGACCCAAGGATTGAACCCAGGTCTCCTGTATTACAGGCAGATTCTTTACCATCTGAGCCACCAAGGAAATCTCTGAAATTTAAGAGACTCCTTTTTTTTTCCCCTGTAGTTGCTAACACTTTCTAGCACAACATGAAGGTGGCCATATATATTTAAAATCTATTAAGAGGCAGATTTCAATTTACTAAACAAGCCATCAGAGAAGCCAATATTAAGTATAAAACATATTGAAAAACTCAAGCGCCATATGAGAACTCAAGCTCAGTGCGGAATCTTCCGCTGCTGGTTTGTACGTGACCACCTGCATGAAAAGAGAACAGCGGCCCAGCTGATGGTGCTCCATATTTACGTCACTACAGTATCTCCCCATGGGGTCATTTATCTCTGCTCACCGTGATTCTGCTTAAGTAGGATTATACTACATATAAACATCGACTCTGCCAGCATTGAGCAAAGTGTTATCAGAGTTGAAAAAGTATAGGTTCACCATCAGTAGGTTCAACTGATTTTAACTTTGCAAAAGCAAAGTTAAGCATTTTCAGACTTATGATATTATAATCTAAAATAAACTAGTTACCAAAAATGCTAAAAAAAAATGCAAAGTTTTTTTCTTTCCACTAAGTTTTAGGTATAATTTTGGAATACACTTGCAAAAAAAAAAAAATCCCAAAGCAAAGCAATATTAAAATATAAAGTATTAGGATAAAGCAAATCTTCTTTGCTCAGTTGCTTCAGTTGTGTCCAACTCTTTGTGACCCTATAGGCTGTAGCCCGCCAGGCTCCACTGCCCATGGGATTCTCCAGGCAGGAATGCTGGAGTGGGTGCCATGTCCTTCTCCAGAGGATCTTCCTGACCTGGGGACTGAACTCACATCTCCTGTGTCTCCTGCATTGCAGGAGGGTTCTTTACCCACTGAGCCACCTGGGAAGCCCACAGTTGAGGAATATACCACACTACCATCAGGAACGGGGCTCTCTGCTCCAAGGATTCTTGGGGGGTCTATACGACTAGAAAAAAATGACTGGACTCCTGGAGGGGCTGACGAGGGGAAGAGGCTACTGTGCGCCTCTGGTGACCAGCCCGGGTGTGGATTTTGGTGTACTGCCCTCGCTACTGCCTGTCAGAGCACTTTAAAATGTCCCTTCCAGGCTGAAACAGAAAAAAAAAACTCCACAGCCTGCAGACATGAATAACAAGATGGAATCAAATAAATACATACATTCCTTCTTTAGGCAGCAAAACAGGCCGGATTTGAGTCCACAAGCTCTCCAGGCTGTAATAACACCCCCGAGAGACACACCAGGCAGCCTGGCTGAGGGGGCAGCTCTGGAGTCAGCTGGCCCGGGTGCCAGCCGCAGCCCTGACTCAGCCCCTTGCTGGCGGGGCCTGTGAAACTCCTCACCCTTCCTGGGCCTCCCGGGCCTCATCCACTGAGCGAGGAGACGAACACGACCTGCTGCACGTCGGTGGGAGGATTTGAGGAAAACACTGGGAGCCCCCGGAGCTGCGTCTGGCACATCCTAAACACTCTGTGCTCCGGTTACTGTTGTCACGTCTCCTGCTCAGTAACTGCAAGCTGGCGCGTCTCCCCAGGCTAGGGGCCCAGGCTGCCTCATGTGTTAGCCGGGCGATGGCAGGACTACTATGTGGCATTGGGAGGAGAGGAATGCAGGGCTGGGCCTTCTCATCTCCTGAGCAATACTTGTGGTCTAAGACGTAGTTATTTGGGAGGAAAACTCTCTATTTAGTCATTATTGATGAAACAACCTCTGAGAGCATCATGAGAAAGCTCCCAGTTTGCTGTCGCTGGAATGAACGACTTAAGAATGATGATTAAGTTTCCAGATACTACCTTTCCAAACACAGCCCAAGGCTGTTTTCTGAGATCAGTGCTTTCCTCAGCACAAATGCTACTGTTTGTACCCATGCCTGAATGAAAAGTTCATACTTGTTTACAGAGCCCCAGTTCCAACAGGAATCCAGCAATACCGGGAGCTTAGAAACCGTTTTGGAAAACTAAAAATCCCAGAGAAGATGTTCAGTAGAAATAACTTGGATAGAAATAAATGTCTGAGGTAGATGTCTTCCCATTCACACTTCATTAGGCATTAAATTCATTTTTTTTTTTTTTTAAAGTTGGTACTCAGCCTCTGCTGTAATACTTTCCCCTGAGCTTTTGGTACAAGCAGAAGTTCTCAGGGAAGTCCACCCATCTCCTGTCAGTCAGTTTAGATTCTTGGGATGTCAGGGAGTCAAACGTACCAGCTTCAGCTGTGGTGAAGTTTTGGCTCAGGAATTCACTCCATTTCCAGAAGTGGTAGGCATAAGCGCAGTGTACACGGGCCACGTATTCTGTGTCTGGCTTCAGTTCACTTAAGAGGTACTCACCATTCACCCTGACGGAGATATTGTGTTGCTTGATTAAAAAAAAAAAAAAAAGATGAGGTGGGGAGGAAGAAGACAGAAGTACCGGTGAGCACACTTTATTGTAATGCCAGATCACACACGGAACATCTAGACCTGGAATACAACTAGTTCTTTGAGGAAAAATATCTCTAAATTCTAGAGATTTATGATTAATTTCCTGGACCTTTGTTTTTTTTAATTGGAATAGAATTGCTTTACAATATTGTGTTAGTTTCTGCTGTACAATGAAATGATCATCTATATATATACATTATATATATATACACACACACACACACATATATTCCCTCCCTCTTGGACCTCTCTCCCACCTCATATCATCCTGCCCTTCTTGGTTATCACAGAGCACCGAGCTCAGCTTCCTGTTGTATATAGCAGCTTCTCACTAGTCATTTTATATAGGTTGGTGAAGAAGTAATTGTGGTTTCGGACCATGAATTTTAAATCATTATAACTAGGCTCAAACACATATTTATTAAGCAAAACAGGAACCATTACAATCCATACATTTTTGCCATTAAGAAATAAGTTGGTTTATTCCTGTAGCGTAAAATCTGTGCTTTGGGAGTCATCAAACTCTTGGAAAGCATTTTCTGCCTCCTGCTGGTGGTGGAAGCATTTTCTCTGCAAAACATTGTTGAGATGCTTGAAGAAGTAGTAGCTGGTTGGTGAAAGGTCAGGTGAACACGGTAGATGAGGCAAAGCTTCACAGCCCAATTCATTCAGCTTGTGAAGCACTGGTTGTGCAATGTGCATCCAGACATTGTTGTGCAGAAGAACTGGGACTGTCCTGTTGACGAGTGCCAGGAATTGCTGTTTTTAATGCATCTCATTGATTTGCTGAGCATACTTCTCAGATGTAAGGGTTTTGCCAGGATTCAGAAAGCTATAGTGGATCAGACAGACAGCAGACCATCAAACAGTGACCATACCTTTTTTTGGTGCAAGTTCGGCTTTGGGAAGTGCTTTGGACCTTCTTCTAGGTCCAACCACTGAGCTGGTCATCACCAGTTGTCATATAAAATCCACTTTTCATCACACATCAAAATCCAATCAAGAAATGGTTGTTTTTGCATAAAATAAGAAATGACAACACCTTAAAATGATGATTTTTGTGATTTCGGGTCAGTTAATGAGGCACCCCCTTATGGAGATTTTTCACTTTTCCAATTTGCTTCAAATATTGAATTACCATAGACTGGTCAGCACTGAGCTCTTTGGCAACTTCTCCTGTAGTTGTAAAATGATCCTCTCAATTGGTCATTGTCAATTTCCGATGGCCAGTCACTGCACTCCTCATCTTCAAGGCTCTTGTCTCCTTTGCAAAACTTCCTGAATCACTGCTGTGCTATAGACTCGTTAGCAGTTCCTGGGCCAAATGTGTTGTTGATGTTGCAAGTTGCCTCTGCTGATTTATCGCTCATTTTGAACTCTAATAAGAAAATCGCTTGAATTTGCTTTTTGTCTAACATCATTTCCCTAGTCTAAAATAAAAATAAAATAAATAGCAAGTCATAAGTCATTAGCAAAAAACATAAAGTGAGAAGTGCACATTATGGTTATGCATATTGTGGTTATGCATATCATAACCACATTTATTTAAGAATGTATTCTAATAACAGTAAAATTCAACAATGCAAAACCATGATTACTTTTGCACCAACCTAATACATGGTACTTTGGCCACCTCATGCGAAGAGTTGACTCATTGGAAAAGACTCTGATGCTGGGAGGGATTGGGGGCAGGAGGAGAAGGGGACGACAGAGGATGAGATGGCCGGATGGCATCACTGACTCGATGGACGTGAGTCTGAGTGAACTCCGGGAGTTGGTGATGGACAGGGAGGCCTGGCGTGCTGCGATTCATGGGGTCGCAAAGAGTCGGACACGACTGAGCGGCTGAACTGAACTGAATACATGGTAGGGTATATATGTCAATCCCAGTCTCCCAAATCATTCCACTCCTCCTTCCCCTCAGCCCCGTGTTCGCATGTCCATTCTCTATGTCTGCATCTCTATTTCTGCCTTGGAAATAGGTTCACCTGCACCATTTTCTAGACTCTACATTATGCATGAATATGTGATCATTGTTTTCCCATTTCTGACTCACTTCACTCTGTATGAGAGACTGGTTCATCCATGTATCTACAAATGACCCACTTTCATTCCTTTTAGTTGAGTAATATTCCTCCTTGTAAACAGATGATCCCTTCCATTTGAACCCGCACAGAAATAAAAATTTCAAGAGGTTTATATGCACTAGTCTCTGTTTAGACATAAAGAAATTCTTGAAAATAGAAAGTTAAGCTCTTACTTGCATCACTTTTCCTTCACCAAGGAGCTGAAGCTGACACAAAAGCGCAGAACTGTTTCCTACGGAGGATACCTTCCAGGCCACGGTGGCACTTGTAGCGCTGACATTTTTAGCGAATAACTTGTAGGGAGCCATGGGATGAACTGCCAAAATAAATTAAAAAATAAAAACAAAACTCAAGCATAGATCCAAAAAGACTTTGGTAAATAGGCACTTCATTTTCTCAATGTTTTACCCAATAAGCATTTTTGCTTATTTTTGAGAAAATGACAAATAAAACCAGACTTGCAGCTAAGATAGAGTAAGCCAACTACAGCCCTTCTTTCTCACTGACTATATTAGAAACTCGGAAAAAATATAAAAAAAAAACAACTGAGGACTCTTAAACAAAAGCAGGGAAGAACGTAAGGGGAGTCGAAACTTGGAGAAGTGGCCCATCAAAGAGAATAAAACAGAATCCAGAGTCTAACCAAAGTAACTTTAACAATGGCGAGAATACAATCCAAAAGCATCTGACATACAAAACAAAACCAAAAACAGAAAATGCCACCAATTTCAAAGGGAAAAGTCAGTCAACAGATATCAACTCATGCATGAAGATGACTCCCTTGAAGCTACAGCAATTAGATAAAGACTGTAAAACAGATCCATGAGGTAAAAGTAAATGCACCTGAAATGAGTAGAAGGAAAACACTTCTCAGTGGAGAAAAAAAACAGTTTTAAAGAAAGAATTAAACGGAAATTTTAGAACTGAAAAATATCAATTGAATATCTGAAATAAAAACACCTTCCATCTTAGCCCTTTCCAGAGCTGCTGTGTGACCTGGCCATTGCCCACCACTCCAATCTCCTTTCTCTCACAGGAGGGACACGGATGTTCTTTCTGCCTGAAACACCCAGAGCCTGTTCCCATCCCAAGAGCTTTTCTAATCCATTCCATTTGCTCCAAATGCCCCAGAGGTCTCCTGCCTCTCCACCCTCCAGCGCCCTCATCCCAGCTGAAGCAGCACCCCAGGCGTTCTCTACCCTCCTACCTCAATTTATCTCCTTCACAGGACTTAGCAAAGCTTGGAGTTATGCTGTTAACGTGTTTATATATTTACTGCATGTCTCACACCCCCCTCTCCACCCTCTACCCCAGCACACACGAGCACATATACTCATCAGGGGCAATTACTCAATCCTGTTCACAGCTGGATCCCAAGTGCCTGCTGGACTGGCATCACCCTGTAGCTAGCTGACTGACTGAAGTGATAATTAAATTGAAATCTAAACGATGTGTAGAATTAAGAAGGTAAAAGAAGGACAAGCATTCCAGAAAAAATGAACAGCATGATTAAAGATTCTGCATTTCATAAAAGAGGAGGGGGTGTAATCAAAACGTAGACAGAGATATGCAGCTTCAGAGATGTGCAGATCAGAGCCATCACAAAATACCACTTTCCATTCACTCAACTGGCAAAAATGAAAAAGGCGACAACACCAATTTGGAGAGAATACACTGCTACAACCACTTGGGAAATGAATTTGGCATTATCTTATAAGTTGAACATTTACATTTTCTGAGTCCTCATCAATTCTACTCTTAGGTATAGGTATATACTCAAAAAAAAATTATAGGTGTTTACTGGATATATGTATATCAAAATGCTCTTATTAACACTGCATCCAAGAGCATAAACCTTGAGATAATCTGAAAACCCATCAAAGGAGATGTATGAATAAAATACTGTATATTTACACAATGAAATACTTTATAGCAGTGAAAATAAGTGGACTACAACACCACTGGATAATATGAGTAAGTGTTAGCAATTTAATATCGCTGCTGCTGCTGCTGCTGAGTCGCTTTAGTCGTGTCCAACTCTGTACGACCCCATAGACGGCAGCCCACCAGGCTTCCCCGTCCCTGGGATTCTCCAGGCAAGAACACTGGAGTGGGTTGCCATTTCCTTCTCCAATGCATGAAAGTAAAAAGTGAAAGTGAAGTCGCTCAGTCGTGTCCGACTCTAGCGACCCCATGGACTACAGCCTACCAGGCTCCTCCATCCATGGATTTTCCAGGCAAGAGTACTGGAGTGGGGTGCCATTGCCTTCCCCGAATTTAATATTATATAAAAACAATGACTAGGATTATTACATATAGCTTAATGTCTCTGGTATGCATTAAAACAAAATGAAAACAGGATTTCATAAGAAATGAGAATATATCCACAAGTACACAGAAAATAAATGTGTCATTTCCGTAGTGGAAGGAGCGGGACAGGGGCTGTGGGATGGGAGATGAAAGTAAGTTATTGTTAGATTTCTAGTTTGAACGGAGGTAAGCTCCTTGGCATTTATTACATTAGCAACACAAACAAATAATGGGGACCATGGGCCATGCATGTACCCATGAAGAGAAGCGTGGCGTGAACAATAGTCACAAACTAAAACTTTCACTTAGGCTGTGAACTAGGCAGAAATCTCCAGCACATTTACTCGATCACGCAGTGTGTCAAACAAAGCTATGCCAGTGACCACAGTGAGCTACACTCAAGTCTCACCTCCATGGATCAGGTTAAAAAGAATATTGACACTTCTTTTTCTAAAGTCGTTTTCAGCCACGAGTGTAAAGTTATACACTTCTTGTGAGTCTTGAGTTACTTGCCAATCACACCGGTTTCTGTGTGTACAAAGTGTCTTTATCCCGGAAAATCTTAAAAAAAAAAAACAAAACACATGCACAACAATTTCAGGGTTTACACTTTTGTTAACCCAGCTGTGTGTCCCTGAATCCCTTGGGGGACACGTTCAGTGGCTTTCAAACTATGTTCCACACAACAGCATCGATCCATCACCAGCAAATACTGACGATGAAAATACTGTTTCAAAAAACTTGATTTATGTGGTTAAATATGTAAGGATGAATTGCTGACTTCCCCTCGTGGGTTGTGAAAACTTTCCTTAGTTTACTACTTTGAGTACTCTTAAAAAGTTAGATATTAGGTAGATTTGGATCACCATATGGAGTTATTTCACATCAAGATTCACAACTAATGGTCTTATTATTTTTATGCTCCATTTTCCTTTCACGAAACTTGGATAGAAAGTATTATATACCTGTGACCCCTTAAGGATTTCTTCCTGACCCTGGCAAGGTTGTCTGAAAATATTTGCTGAAAATTTTTGATATGTTGTCGCAACCACCTCAACCAAGGGAGAATCTGTCCCTAATGTAACCAGAGCTCACTTACGATTCAAATAAAGTGTAGGAAGGCAGTTGAATCAAGCCAGTGTCACTCCCGGGATCCCAAGTACAGGTCACAGTCTTCAGGTCCCGGGTTTCACAAGAAAAGTCCTTGGGCTCTTCAAGCACTTCTGTCCATACAAAGAAAAGGCAGATGGAACAGTGAGCAGAAGCCCTTTGTTGAAACACAAATGAAATGGAAAGCTCTCTTTGGGATCTGAGGCCACAGAGTTGCTCTGAACACTGAAAAGTCCACTTCCACAGAGGCCAGCGCATCAGCAGCTCCAGAGTCCCATTCGGGCACCTCACCTTGGCCCCCTCTACTTCCTTCCCTGGTGCGTTGCTGGGATGTCACCAGGGACAGCGGGGGTGACTGTATGAGGCTGGTAGCCCCAGTGCTGGCCAGTGAGCACTCAGCAGTCTGGCGACATGCAGACAAAATGAGCCACGTGATGAATGAATGGAGTCAGCGCTGCCTGGTGCTTCGTGTTGGATGCTGTGGCTTCGAGAGCCTGGGCTGTGCTTGGGAGGCCAGGAAGCCAGATCTGGGGAACCTGCTAACTTCAGCAGCTGAAGGCTGAGAGTTCTAAGGACCGTGCGTGCGGCATCTCCAAGTCCCCGAGGCACCACTGTTCTCAGAGGACACACAAGGAGTATGGGTGAGCAAGCATCCAGGAGACTGGAGATGGCCTGGGGCAGGGAAAGCAGGGAGGGAGGAGATGCACGGGCTGCCCCACTGTGAGGGGGAGGGCGGAGGCTGCAAGACAACACAGGGGCCACGGCAGGTCGGGGAGGGGAGCATACACAGATCGCCGTGAGAAGTGCAAGGCTGCCTCGCCTCCCCTTCACCACCCAGTTAAGGGCAGTAAAGGCCTCATCTGCTGAAGTCCTGCGTGTGCGGCTACTGATCACACAGCCCTGCCCGTGTTCCTGCGATCCTCACGACAACCATTACTAGACTGGCTCACAGAAGGGGAAATTTGGCCAAGACGGAGCACCCAGCCTCGGGAAGAAGAGTCAAACCCAGGTCTTCCAACCACGACCCTGGCTGCCTCCCTAGGGCCATCCAGCCTGCAGCCTCTCTCCTCCCCGCCCCGCCATCCTGTGGTCATTCCAGCATGGCTCACACAAAACAGGATATTTTCTCAGTGGTCCAGGTCATGACCTGAACTTTCTCCTTTTTATCACTCGATTTTCTAGGAATAAAATTTCAGTAAGCTCAAGAAAATAACAGGAAATCCTACAAGTATTGCTTCAGAATATCTTTGACAGGGACTCTCCTAGAAGGCTTGGAAAACAAAAGTCAACTGAGGCCACAAGTAGAAATCTTTCTTCTGGGAAAGAAGATTTGATCTCTTCCATGGGAAATGGGAAGAGGGGGTCACAGAGAATGGGTCCACTCACTTGAGACAAAAAGAACGACGCCCTCTGGATCACCTTGGCCCTTACAATAGAAATTGGTCCCAGTTTTCCTATGGAAAGAAACGTTCTTCAGCTCGAATGCCCATACATTTTGATCAAGTTGTTTTCCATATGTCAGTTCATCTTCCAAATAACAGGATATGTTATCTTGATGGTTCCTAGAAATGTAACAAATGGTGACATCGGAGCCCTCTTCCACCCGCTTATCTTTAGGGAAAACGTACAATGGATCATCTCCAAGTGAATTCTGGGCTGCAAGATAAGAGAAGACAGCTCAGTGAGGCTTGGGCTCAAATTCAAACCAGTCCCCTCCTGTCTCACTCTTAACAGATAATCTTAGCTTTTTCTAGCTCCTGGAGAAAATTGGAACCTAAAAATCTATAAACTTTGCTGTGTGCAAAAAAGTCCTGTGTACCATCACTCTTATCGTTACGGGAACATCCCTGCTCCGGCTTTCACTGCTGAGACAGCACAGTGACCGTCGCCCTGTGGTCCTCTGAATGGCCCTATTATGGCCAGTGATTGGCTGGTTTCCAGGACAGCAGTAGCTGTCCTCTACTGATGCTAGCCATGTAGGAGGTCTCATGTTCAGTGCTTATGTATTTTCTCTCTCGTCATCCTTACAGCAATGGGACAGGCAGGACTGACCTCAATTTCGCTCACCCTGCAAGTGGCAAAGCCACATTCACACCCACCAGCTTCTGCCCAGCTCCCAAGCCACGTGTCCCTCATAAGCTCTAAATCGTCCTGTAAATCACTCGTCTTCCAGCTTCTCCGATGCCGGTCACCCAAGTATCTCCTTTCACTTCTGTCTTCTTTCTGTATATGCCACTCATCATCCTCCATGCCTGCATGCTACCTCCTCTCCACGCGCTCCTCCACTCCCCAGGGAGCTGCCTCTGTCTATCACTAAGCTGTCATCATCCCCTGATCACCTCATGCCCTTCAGCGTGGCTTCTGGCCCACCAGAGCTCTAAAATTGCCATCACTGAGGTCACCCAAGTGGAGTGGCCTGAGAGGTAGGACTTTGTTTCAAGGTCCCCAGGTGATTCTATGTGCAACCAGTTGAGAGCCAGTGCTTTGCGGATTAGGAAAAATCAGCCTTGAAAGAAATCAAAGAAGACAGGAGCAGATGAAAAGATACACCCTGTTCTGAGATTGGTAGAATCAATATTGTCAAAATGACCACACTACCCAAGGCAATCTACAGATCCGATTCAATCCCTATCAAATTACCAATGGCATCTTTCACAGAATTAGAACAAAAAAATTTGTGTGGAAACACAAAAGACCCTGAGTAGCCAGAGCAGTCTTAAGACAGAAAAGAGGAGCTGGAGGAAACAGGCTCCCTGCCTTCAGATTATACTACAAAGCTATAGTAATTAGCACAGTATGTCACTGGCACAAAAACAGAAACACAGATCAATGGAACAGGATCAAAAGCCCAGAAATAAACCCACTCACCTGTGGTCAATTAATCTATGACAAAGGAGGCAAGAACATACAATAGAGAAAAAACAGTCTCTTCAATAAGCAGTACTGAGAAAACTGGACAGCTACACGTAAAACAACAAAATTAAAACATTCTCTAACACCATTCATACTGTTTTCATACTGTTCATGGGGTTCTCAAGGCAAGAATACTGAAGTGGTCTTCCATTCCCTTCTCCAGCGGATCACATTTTGTTAGAACTCTCCACCATGACCCATCCATCATGGATGGCCCTACATGGCCTGGCTCATAGTTTCATTGAGTTAGACAAGGCTGTGGTCCATGTGATCAGATTGGTTAGTTTTCTATGATTGTGGTTTTCAATCTATCTGTACTCTGATGGAGAAGGATAAGAGGCTTATGGAAGCTTCCTGATGGGAGAGACTGACCGAAGGGGAAACTTGTTCTGATGGGTAGGGCCATGCTCAGTAAATCTTTAATATAATTTTCTATTGAAGGGCAGGGCTGTGTTCTGTCCCTGTTACTTGACCTGAGGTCAAACTATGGTGGAGGTAATGAAGATAATGGTGACTCCTTCAAAAGGTCCCACGCAGGCACTGCTACACTCAGTGCCCCGAAGCCTGCAGCAGGCCACTGCTGACCCACGCCTCCGCCAGAGACTCCTGGACACTCACGGGCAACTCTGGGTCAGTCTCTTGTGGGGTCACTGCGCCTTTCTCCTGGGTCCTAGTGCACACAAGTTTCTGTCTGTGCCTGTTTCCCCAGTCCCCAGAACAGTATGAAAAGACAAAAAGAACACTGAAAGATGAACTCCCCAGGTTGGTAGGTGCCCAGTATGCTACTGGAGAAGAGTGGAGAACTAACTCCACAAAGAATGAAGGGATGGAGCCAAAGCAAAAACGACACCCAGTTGTGGATGGGACTGGTGATGGAAGTAGAGTCTGATGCTATAAACAGCAATAGTGCATAGGAACCTGGAATGTGAGGTCCATGGATCAAGGCAATTTGGAAATGGTCAAACAGGAGATGGCAAGAGTGAACATCAAGATTTTAGGAATCAGTAAACTAAAATGGACTGGAATGGGTGAATTTAACTCAGACGACCATTATATCTACTACTATGGGCAGGAATCCCTTAGAAGAAATGGAGTAGCCATTATAGTCAACACAAGAGTCTAAAATGCAGTACATTGATACAATCTCAAAAATGACAGAATGATCTCTGTTCATTTCCAACACAAACCATTCAGTATCACAGTAATCCAAGTCTATGCCCCGACCAATAATGCTGAAGAAGCTGAAGTTGAACAGTTCTATGGAGACCTACAAGACCTTCTAGAATATCCCCCCCAAAAGATGTCCTTTTCATTACAGGGGCCTGGAATGCAAAAGTAAGTCAACAGATACCTGGAGTAATGGGCAAATTTGGCCTTGGAGTACAGAATGAAGCAGGGCAAAGACTAACAGAGTTTTGCCAAGAGAACACACTGGTCATAGAAAACATCCTCTTTGAACAACACAAGAGAAGACTCTACACATGGACATCACTAGATGGTCATTACTGAAATCAGACTTATTATATTTTTTGCAGTCAAAGATGGAGAAGCTCTACACAGTTAGCAAAAATAAGACTGGGAGCTGACTGTGGCTCAGATCATGAACTCCTTATTGCCAAATTCACACTTAAATTGAAGAAAGTAGGGAAAACTACTAGCCCATTCAGGTATGACCTAAATCAAATCCCTTATGACTATACAGTGGAAATGATAAATAGATTCAAGGGGCTAGATCTGAAAACCAGAGTGCCTGAAGAACTATGGGCGGAGGTTCATGATACTGTACAGGAGGCAGTGATCAAGACCATCCCCAAGAAAAAGAAATGCAAAAGGGAAAAATGGTTGTCTGAGGAGGGCTTACAAATAGTTGAGAAAAGAAGAGAAGTGAAAGGCAAAGGAGAAAAGGAAAGATATACCCATTTGAATGCAGAGTTCCAAAAAATAGCAAGGAGAGATAAGAAAGACTTCCTAAGTGAACAATGCAAAGAAATAGAGGAAAACAACATAATGGGAAAGACTAGAGATCTCTTCAAGAAAATCAGAAACACGAATAGAAATTTTCATGCAAAGATGGGCACAATAAAGGACAGAAACGGTATGAACCTAATAGAAGCAGAAGATATTAAGAGGAGGCAAGTATATACCAAAGAACTATACAAAAAAGATCTTCATGATGCAGATAATCAAGATGGTGTGATCATTCACCTAGAGCCAGACATTCTGGAATGTGAAGTCAAGTGGGCCTTAGAAAGCATCACCATGAACAAAGCTAGTGGAGGTGATGGAATTCCAGTTGAGCTATTTTAAATCCTGAAAGATGATGCTGTGAAAGTGCTACACTCAATATGCCAGCAAATTTGGAAAACTCAGCAGTGGCCACAGGACTGGAAAAGGTCAGTTAGAAAGGCAAGGCCAAAGAATGCTCAAACTACCGCACAATTGCACTCATCTCACACGCTAGTAAAGCAATGCTCAAAATTCTCCAAGCCAGGCTTCAACAGTATGTGAACCGTGAATTTCCAGATGTTCAAGCTGGATTTAGAAAAGGCAGAGGAACCAGAGATCAAACTACCAACATTTGTTGGATCATTGAAACAGCAAGAGTTCCAGAAAAACATCTGGTTTATAAACTATGCCAAAGCCTTTGACTGTTTGGATCACAATAAACTGTGGAAAATTCTGAGAGAGATGGGAATACCAGACCACCTGACCTGCCTCCTGAGAAATCTGTATGCAGGTCAGGAAGCAACAGTTAGAACTGGACATGGAACAACAGACTGGTTCCAAATAGGGAAAGGAGTATGTCAAGGCTGTATATTGTCACCCTGCTTATTTAACTTCTATGCAGAGTACATTATGAGAAACACTGGGCTGGATGTAGCAAAAGCTGGAATCAATATTGCTGGAGAAATATCAATAACCTCAGATATGCAGATGACACCATACTTATGGCAGAAAGTGAAGAAGAACTAAAGAGACGCTTGATGAAAGTGAAAGAGGAGAGTGAAAAAGTTGGCTTAAAACTCAACATTCAGAAAACTAAGATCATGGCATCTGGTCCCATCACTTCATGGCAAATAGATGGGGAAACAGTGGAAACAGTGAGAGACTTTATTTCTTGGGGCTCCAAAATCACTGCAGATGGTGACTGCAGCCATGAAATTAAAAGATGCTTGTTCCTTGGAAGGAAAGTTATGACCAACCTAGACAGCATATTAAAAAGCAGAGACATTACTTTGCCAACAAAGGTCCATCTAGTTAAAGCTATTGTTTTTCCAGTAGTCATGTATGGATGTGAGAGTTGGACTATAAAGAAAGGTGAGCATCAAAGAATTGATGCTTTTGAACTGTGGTGTTGGAGAAGACTCTTGAGAGTCTTGGACAGCAAGGAGATCCAACCAGTCCATCCTAAAGGAAATCAGTCCTGAATATTCATTGGAAGGACTGATCCTAAAGCTGAAACTCCAGTACTTTGGTCACCTGATATGGAGAGCTGACTCATTTGAAAAGACCCTGATGCTGGGAAAAATTGAAGGCGGGAGGAGAAGGGGACGACAGAGGATGAGATGGTTGGATGGCTCCCTGACTCAATGGACATCAGTTTGCATAAACTCTGGGAGTTGGTGATGGACAGGGAGGCCTTGCGTGCTGCAGTCCATTGGGTCACAAAGAGTTGGACATGACTGAGCGACTGAACTAACACCATACACACAAATAAACTCAGGATGGATTAAAGACCTAAGTGAAGACCAGATCCTATAATATTCCTAGAGGAAAACATTGGCAAGACACACTTTGACATAAATCCCAGCAATATCTTTCTGGATCAGCCTCCTAGAGTAATGGAAGTAAAAATAAACAAATGGACTCAATTAAACTTAAAAGCTTTTACACAGCAAAGAACACCATAAGCAAAAGAAAAAGGCAACCTACAGAACAGGAGAAAATATTTGCAAACGATGAACCCATCAAGAGATTAATTTCCAAAATATACAAATAGTTCATATGGTTCAATATGAAAAAACAAATAAGACAATCAAAAATGGACAGAAGAGCTAAATAGACATTTCTCCAAAGAAGACAAACAGATGGCAAAAAAGCACAAGAAAAGATGCTCAACATCACCAATTATTAGAAAAATGCAAATCAAAACTACAATGCAAAAGAAAAAAAAACTACAATGAGGTATCACCTCATACCAGTCAGAGCAGCCATCATCAAAAAGTTACAAATAATAAATGCTGAGAGGGTGTGGAGAAATAGGAGCCCTCCAACACTGTGGTGTAGCCACTGTAGAGAACTATACGGAGATTTCTTAAAAAAATAAAAATAGAGCTACTATATGATCCTGCAATCCCGCTCCTGGGCATATACTTAAAGAAAACCATAATTTGAAAAGATCCCTGTAGGCCTATTTACAAATACCAAGGCATGGAACCAACCTAAATATCCATCAACAGAGAGAAGGATAAAGAAAATGTGGTGTGTGTATATATGTAAAATTTTACTCAGCCATAAAAAAGAATGAAGTAACGCCATCTGCACAACATGGATGGACCTAGAGAGTATCACTGGAGAAGGAAATGGCAACCCACTCCAGTATCCTTGCCTGGAGAATTCCAGGGACAGGGGAGCCTGGTGGGCTGCTGTTCATGAGGTTGGACATGACTGAAGCAGCTTAGCTGCAGCAGCAACAGAGAGTATCACACTAAGTGCACAAAGCCAGACAAAGACAAATAACATATGATATCATTTATATGTGACTCTAAAAGAAAAGATAATGACACAAATGAACTTATTTCCAAAACAGAGAGAGACTCACAGATACAGAAAACAAAACAAAACAACATATGGATACCAAAGGAGAAAGAAGAGTACAGGGAATGGATAAATTAGGAGTTTCAAGTTAACATATAAACATTACTGTGTATAAAACAGATAACCAACAAAGACCTAGTATACATAGGGAACTAGCCTCGATATTATGTAACAACCTATAAGGGAAAAGAATCTGATAAAAATACATATAAGTGTGTAACTGAATCACTGTGCTATTCACCTGAAATTTACATGATATTATAAATCAAGTATAATAAAAATTTTACAGGCATAATCAGCTTTTCTATCAATTTTGGGGTTAGCGTGGAGATTACAATTTTGAGAAACCTCGTCCATTGTACCAAAGTTCTTGATAATGTTGTTCTTTCTTTTTCTGTTACTATCTTTATAATCTCTCTCTTTTTTTCTTTTTCTCTAAGTGTGCCTCTCAGCAGTAGGATGTGATGGTTAAGAGCATGGCCTATGGAGCCAGATTTTCCAGGTTAGAATTCTGGCCCCACCACTTAGTGGCCTGATGACCTTAATTTTTTTTTTTTTTAATCTATTTGTGCCTCCACTTCCTCATCTGTGAAAAAGGGATGAGAATTATATGTATTTCCTAGGGGAGATGTGACAACTAAATACATATAGTGTTGAAAGCAGCAACTAGGAAGCAGATTTTATTCTATTAGTATTAAACTAATCATTGGGTCTCTTGTGGGTTAAAGTGTTATTGGTCTGAGTTAAACTTGCATAAATACTTAGCTAAGGAATGGTTCTCTTGGTAGGAATTTCAGATAACCTATCAAGGTATATAGTTGAGAGCATCAGATGCCATTGTTTTACAGCTAACCTATAGCTTGGCTGAAGCATATGAAATTGTGAAGAATGGTAAATTTTAATTACAACAAAATAACCAAAATTAAGAGATATTTAAAACATAATTACCCATGAATTCATTACTCAAATGAAGAATTACTTCCAGTTTTCCATACTTCCCTCCCTTGTCTCTACATTAGGGCTTGGCAAGCTATGGCCCGTGGGCCAATTCCAGCCATCATCTGTTTTTTGTAAATAAAGTTTTATTGGAACACAACCATTCATTTACACACTGCCTATGACAGCTCCCATGCTACAATGGTGGAGGTGAATAGCCCCGATAGAGAATGTAGGGTTATAAAACCTAAAATATTTCCTATCTCGTCCTTGATAGAAAAAGCTTCCCAAATTCTGCTCTAGTTGTATACACATTTTGTGTTGTTCTAATAAAAATATATGTACAATTTATATTTTGCTTTGTTCACTTAGCATTCTATAATGTACATACTTCACACATATGGAAAATGAATCCTACACTGTCTGAAGTTGCAAAATTCTCTCAATGAATAAATTCAGAGGGAAAATCCTCAGACCGCTATCTGTCTCCCAGTGGAAAGTTTCACATCCATGCTTTTTGGGACCAGTGCATATGTGCACAGTCATGTCCGACTCTTTGTGGACCCCATGGACTGTAGCCTGCCAGGTTTCTCTGTCCATGGAATTGTCCAGGCAAGAATATTAAAATCCTGAGACCTCTATCTCCCAGTGGCAAGTCTCATATCCATGCCTTTTAGATCCAGTAGAAGCCAAATATAAATAATGCTGGTGTCTACCTGCAGTTCCTCAATAAAGACTTCTACCATTTGACTACTGATCCCCAAGAAATATTAGATAGGAAACCCCCTCACT
Organism: Cephalophus harveyi; assembly: GCA_006410635.1. Classification (NCBI taxonomy): domain Eukaryota; kingdom Metazoa; phylum Chordata; class Mammalia; order Artiodactyla; family Bovidae; genus Cephalophus; species Cephalophus harveyi. Next base: position 166,695 of record SJYT01000736.1, on the reverse strand, counting down.
TTTTTTATAGCCTCACTTCTTACCATCTGCTTTCTCCCATGAACTCCAGTTACTCCAGAACCTGGGTGCAGGAATCCTGGCATCATCCACCATAGTCCTCATTCTTACAAAGTGTATGGCACATTCCAAAGGGAGTGCAGATTCCCAGCTCCAGTGCAGGACTTGGTTCCGCTTCACGGTGGTGCTGTAGTTCTCCTAGAAATAAAGAGAAAAACTTGGAAGCATATAGCCATGCAGTCCTGAAAAGTGGCTTGGCTGGACTTATCCTAAAGCACACACCTACGAGTCTACTCTAACTCCAGGATATGGACAAGCTCAGTCTGTTTCCAGTCAGCCAGCTCCTGTGCTCTGATGGTACAGCAAGGAACAGCAAGGAACAGCCTCCTGCCTATTGAAAACTTGGCTCCCAATCTCTTTGGGCCTCCAGTTCTAGGGGGATCACATGAACTAACTGAGAGAGAGAGAACAGACACTACTTGAGTCTTAGGGGGAAAAGATCAGAGAAAGAAGGTGTATGCACATTTCTGGTCACAAAAGCATGCTGAGAAAATTCTTGCAAACTAGAGAATTAATTGAGGTACCTTTTTTAAAATAAGCAAGATTGATAAGAATTTTCTAATATTCATCAGATCAAACTTCAGTAGAGCTGGCAGTCCTTCATGGTACCCAGGAGTTCCACTGTCGCCCAGAAGTTAATAGATCACTTGCCATGATCCCCTTGGTTTGTGCCTCTTGTCTTTTCAGATGTGCTGGCTGCATGGACCACACTGCCTTCCTTGAGCTCCAACCTTCACAATCTTTAGTACCCAGAGATGTCAACCACATAGGCAGAACTTCCACTGTGCTCTTGGGAAGCTTGTCCAGGTTGAAATGTAATTTGCTTTTCCTGCATAGATTTCAGTCTTCATCTTTCTAAAACACTGGTATTTTCATTCTTAAATTCAATAAACTTCAATGGCTCCTTTTACACTTTACCCTGTCATCCAAGGCCATTTGCTGTCTGACTCCAACCTGCTTCTCCCTTGCAGGACTCTTCTCTCAAGAACCAGTGGTTTGCCCGCATGCTGCTGGACCAGCTTTGTGCCTTCGCATATCAGTGTTTCCTCATGTCGTGCCCCCACCTCCCGCCCCCGCTCTGATTTGGGAATTAGTCTCAACCTTCAAGCCCATTATACCCATCTCTGTGAAGCTTTTCTTACTCTTCCCTCTGGTTTCTTCCCACCCCCACCTCTCCCCAAGCTCCCTTGCACGTGATGGTTGTTGCTCAGTCTCTAAGTCGAGTCCAATTCTTTGTGGCCCCATGGACTGCAGCAAGCCAGGCTTCCCTGTCCTTCACTGTCTCCTGGAGTATGCTCAAACTCATGTCCATTGTGTCGGTAAGGCCATCCAACCATCTCATCCTCTGTTGCCCGCTTCTCTTCCTGCCTTCAGTCTTTCCCAGCATCAGGGTCTCTTCCAATAAGTCGGCTCTTTGCATCAGGTGGCTGAAGTACTGGAGTTTCAGCTTCAGCATCAGTCCTTCCACTGATTATTCAGGGTTGATCTCCTTTAGGATTGACAGGTTTGATCTCTTTGAGAGTCCAAGGGACTCTCAAAAGAGTCCTTCTCCAGCACCACAATTCGAAAGCATCAATTCTTTGGCACTCAGCCTTCTCTATGGTTCAACTCTCACATTCATACATGATTACTGGAAAAATCATAGCTTTGACTATACGGACCTTTGTTGGTAAAGTGATGTCTCACCTTCTTTCTTTTTTTTTTAACTTTTTATTTTGTATTGGTGTACAGTCAATTAACAATGTTGTGGTAAGTTTCAGGTGAACAGTGAAGGGACTCGGGCATACATATGCATGTATCCATTCTCCCTCAAACCCTCCCTCCCATACTTCCTTATCTCTTGTAACAGTTTTTAAAGTCTATTTTGTCTGATATGATTATTGCTACTCCCACTTTCTTTTGATTCCCATTTGCATGGAATATCTTTTTTCCATCCCCCGACTTTCAATGTGTCGGACACGACTGAGCGACTGAACTGAACTGAATCTCAACTACTGTCAGGAGTTGGTGGCATTTCATCAACGGTCAAGCCCCTGATATGAATATGGTACCATAAAAGTAGGGACTGGGCTTTATTCTTCTTCTTGGACCACAGCTCCAAGCACCGAAGCTCCTCAGTGGGATGCCTGCTTTCTGCCCCCACAGCTGTAAGACAAGGACAACACATACTTTGCCCTTCCTGGGGAAAACTGAGTTTGCATCCATTTTTTAAGGGCCAATGGCAAGTCCTTCAGTGAAGAGGAGGGGGCAATACTTACATCACATGCCACCTGGAGCTGCCAAACTTGGAGGCCTTCCCTCCACTGTGTCTTCCCCTCCCCCAGCTGTCAGCCTTATATGGTGCCCTTGGCAGAACCAAACACTATTCTGGAAGGAGAACAGCTTAGTCCACCTGAAGGGCATCTAATCATGCATGTCCTTTTCCACTCTAAGCAGAATTCCCATTTGTAAAGCACTTCCATTGTTTCAGTTTATGGTATTCCTATCCCTGTAAAGGGCTTCCCTGGTATCTCAGGGGGTAAAGAATCCACCTGCATTGCAGGAGACCCCAGTTTGATTCCTGGGTCAAGAAGACCCCCTGGAGCAGGGATAGGCTATCCATTCCAGTATTCTTGAGCTTCCCTGGCAGCTCAGATGGTAGAGAATCTGCCTGCAATGTGGAAGACCTGGGTTCGATTCCTGGGTTGGGAAGACCCCCTGGAGGAGGGCATGGCAACTCACTCTAGTATTCTTGCCTGGAGAATCCCCGTGGACAGAGGAGCCTGGCAGGCTCCATCCCTGGGGTCACAAAGAGTCCGAAATGACTGAGCGACCGAGCACAGCACAGTACATCCCTATAAAACATTGTTCTTAACAAGTTTTGTGGTCCTGACCCATGCAACTTTTACTATGTAATGTGCACAATCTCGGGTACATTTTCTCCATTATTTAAAAACTAGTACAAAAAATTGGCTGTTAGTCAATCAGTGACCTTGCTATAATGTGAACAAGCCACAGGCTGCATTTCGCCTCCTATATCCCTCAGGAATTCACCCACTGCTCTCCTCCCATTGTTATCACGTACTCCAGGCCCCTCTCCTCTGGATCAATCCCATTGCTCAACTGAAACTGGTTACACTTCACCTCCTCCAATCCTCCCAACTTCTCCCCACTGTGGAACCAGAGTGGTTTTAATCAGATCTCATCACCCCTTCTCACTGTTCCCAGGATAAAAAAAACACCTGAGCATGATCCGCAGAGTCACACGTGGTCTGGCCCTGTCCTGCTCACCCCACGTGCCCCATGCTTTTAAGCCTGAAAGCTCCCAGCCCCTTTCACTCAAGGCCTCTGCTCACCCCAGCTGGATCTTCCTGGAACATTCCTCTCCATTCTCCATGCTAAATTAGCTTCTAATCTTCTTTCCTACTTTGAGTCCAACTGTCCTTCCTCCAAGCTGCTAGAGAAGGTCAGGCCTAATCTCAACCCATAGCCCACTGTCAGCAACCTGCACTCCTCACACCTAGGACACTTTAACTTTGTGATCATCTCCTTAGTTTTGCTCAGCATTGAGAGCCCCACGCCTTGAACAAGCCCTGGACCTGAGCCCACAGTCTAAAACTATGTGCTAAATGATTTCATCAGTTCATTAATATGTCACGAGTTCTGTTTTTCCCAGACCCTTTTTGTGTAGATTCTGTCTAACCACAAAGTTGTGTTTTGTGGTCTTTATAGCCATGTTGTGGAGGAGATAAAACTTTCCTTGAATGCATCAATTCAGTGACTTTTAAAAATGTGATGACTTGTGTTTGGACTGTTTTCATTCATTGAAGTGGCAAGTTTAATTTGGCCCTGGCAGACATCAGTAAGTCATGAAAAACTGGCATTTACATGATGCCCAAGTGAAGTCACTGATCCATTCCCAAGAAGTGAGCTTATTCCTCCCTGATTCAAGCTCCAGGCCTCCTTCCAAGCTTGAGTGGTTACTCTGCTCTGCCTTCCCCTGCCATGGACGGAACCATAACGCGTGTGACTAGAAAGGCCAAGGTGAGACTACGCGGTGAGTTCTGAGTGGTCGGCGCCAGCCAGGATCCAGCTCAGCGTCCCTGGACCAGCTGCAAGCACCTGGGTCAAGACACTTGTCCTTTGGTTTATTTGTTATTGTTATTTAGTTGCTAAGTCACGTCCAACTCTGTGACACCACGAACTGTAGCCTACCAGGCTCCTCGGTCCTTCACTATCTTCCAGAGTTTGCTCAAACTCATGTCCACTGAGTCCCACCCAGTCACCCCCATTCTCCTTCACTCAATCTTTCCCAGCATCAGGTTCTTTTTCAATGAGTCGGCTCTTAGCATCAGGTGGCCAAAGTACTGGAGTTTGAGCTTCAGCATTAGTCCTTCCAGTGAATGCTGCTGCTGCTGCTGCTAAGTCGCTTCAGTTGTGTCCGACTCTGTGCGACCTCATAGACGGCAGCCTACCAGGCTCCGCCATCCCTGAGATTCTCCAGGCAAGAACACTGGAGTGGGTTGCCATTTCCCTCTCCTATTTAGGGTTAATTTCCTTCAGGATGAACTGGTTTGATCTCCTTGCTGTCCAAGGGACTCTCAAGAGTCTTCTCTAACACCAAAATTTGGAAGCATCGATTCTGTGGTGCTCAGCCTTTTTTATGGTCCAGCTCTCCATCCATACATGACTACTGGAGAAACCACAGATTTGACTAGACAGGTTGGCAAAGTAATGCAGTCTAGGTTTGTCACAGCTTTTCTTCAAGGAGCAAGTACCTTTAATTTCATGGCTGCAGTCACCATCCACAGTGATTTTGGAGCTTTTTCCCTATCTATTTGCCTTGTTTTATTTATTTATAATACATATTGAATTTAATATAAATTTATAAATTTAACATAAATAAATATATTTATTTATTATTATCTATTGGCTTATTTGGGAACACACAATCGGAGCCATGAGAACAGAAAGCTGCTCCTTCTCAGCAAGAGTGAGGTTGCATTTCAGGGACCTGCCCTATGAAGGGAGATTATGGTCCAGATAGAAGCAGCCTCTCTCAGATGGCTTTCTGAACCTTAAGTAGAGGGGACCTTAGGTCTATCCTTGACTGCAGGCCCAAGAGGTTCAGATAACAGCTTCTCATGGCCTCATCTGTTCTAGGATGCATGGCGACTGATGACTGGGAAAGACTGCATGTGGCCATAACCCCCACGTGGAGCCCAGGGCTCCAGTCAGAAACAGAGCTGCCTGGAGAGGGGCTGTTCCTTCCTCGGGCTATGGAGGGTCCTACACCATCCAACCCCAGCAGGCAAAGGGAGAGAGTTCTGTGTGTGTGTGGTCAGGGGTAGGTCATTGCAGGTTTTCTGAAATTGTCCCCTTGGTGTTGCTGTGTGTGTCCTGGACTATCTTCTCAACTGTGCTGTAAACTATTCAAGTCAAAGCTGATTTTTCTTTACCTGTTCCTGGCATCTGGCATAGGCAGGTGTGATTATCTTTTGTCAAATGAATAAGTGACATAAAAAGAAAAAAGCAGCATCACAAACCTTTCTGTGTCCTAGGGATCAGGCTGGGCTGGATGTTATGGGAACCATATAATGGACAAGGCAAAACTCTACCCTCAAACACCTCCAGCCTTGGTTGGTTACAAGTAGATTTCAGCAGCAAGAAACCTACTTAGCAAGAAAGAAAAAGGTTTCTCTTTTTACCTTGAAAAGAGAACTAGTACCTGAATCAAAGGTCTAAACAGATGTGAACAACTGTCAGTTCAGGCTTTCCTACCATTATTTTCTTAAGGCAATGGGACCCCACTCCAGTACTCTTGCCTGGAAAATCCCATGGACTGAGGAGCCTGGGGGGCTGCAGTCCATGAGGTCGCTGAGTCGGACATGACTGAGTGAGTTCACTTTCACTTTTCACTCTCATGCATTGGAGAAGGAAATGGCAACACACTCCAGTGTTCTTGCCTGGAGAATCCCAGGGATGGGGGAGCCTGGTGGGCTGCCGTCTACGGGGTCGCACAGAGTCGGACACGACTGAAGCGATTTAGCAGCAGTAGCAGCATGGCAACAAAAAGAACTATTTTTTAGAAGAATAAAGAATGGGATCCACCTGGTCTATGGTTAATGATACTTTCACTAATGGGGTAAAGTGCTGCTGCTGCTGCTGCTGCTAAGTCACTTCAGTCGTGTCCGACTCTGTGCGACCCCACAGACGGCAGCCCATTGGGCTCCGCCATCCCTGGGATTCTCCAGGCAA
>SJYT01000736.1:0-160012 GCA_006410635.1 Cephalophus harveyi | reverse complement strand
AAGTGCTGCTGCTGCTGCTGCTGCTAAGTCACTTCAGTCGTGTCCGACTCTGTGCGACCCCACAGACGGCAGCCCATTGGGCTCCGCCATCCCTGGGATTCTCCAGGCAAGAACACTGGAGTGGGTTGCCATTTCCTTCTCCAATGCATGAGAGTGAAAGGTGAAAGTGAAGTCGCTCAGTCGTGTCTGACTCAGTGACCCCATGGACTGCAGCCTACCAGGCTCCTCCGTCCATGGGAGTATCCAGGCAAGAGTACTGGAGTGGGATGCCATTGCCTCTCGGGGGTTAACTGCGTTTTTCACAAATTCCTCCAGCCCTCCACTCAAATTTCTTTTCCCTAGGCAATTCTTAGCCTCAACATGACCTCTGTTCAATGCTGTGCTAGGCCCAAATCAAGTGTATCCATCGATAATACAAAAAATATGACAATACAAAAATTATCCCTGTGAAAGGGATAGTGGGAGGAAGGGCTGGGGAGGGAATAGCTGTATACAAACACCGCTGTTGTATGCAGTCTAGAAAAATGGTACAGATGAACTCATTTGCAAAGCAGAAATAGAGACACAGATGAAAAGAACAAATGTATGGACACCAAGGGGGAAAGAGGGGGTGGGATGCATTGGGAGACTGGAATTGACATATATACATCCTACGTATAAATACATAGCGAACAAATACCTGTAGGACAGGGAACTCTACTCAGTGCTCTCTGAGGACCCAAATGGGAAGGGAATCCAAAAAAGAGGAGATATATGCATACGTATAGCTGTTTCACTCTGCTATACAGCAGAAACAAATACAACATTGTAAAGCAATTATACTACATCTCAATAAATGTGTTTTTTTTTTTAAATCAAAAACCAGGGAATACAATGTAAGTGTTTCTGAGATCTGTGTCTCCTGGCCTGTAGTCCTAACAAACTCCAAATAAACTACTGTCTTTGGCCTTACAAAAAAAAAAAGGAACATCAAATAACTCTCATGGTAGGAAGCTGCCCTTTGAGGGACAGAATTATAGACCTGGTATCAACCTTAAATCAACAGTCAGAACGATATTTAGGCCACTCATTCAGATCTCAAAGGTGATCATGATGGATCATAAAAGTAACTGGAACCTTTAAAGTTAGTGACCTTTATGCTTTACTAAAGGAACTGACCCTCTGGGTCCCTGTATCCATGCCTCCACTGCCTGAGAGAACAGTGGCTGTCCACTAGCAAATAGAGGTCCCCACCAATAAAACATCCGTATTTCACTTCCCTCTAGGCAAATTCTCTGTTTCCCTTCAGTGAGAAAATACTTCACTGTCCTTCAACCTCCCATGATAATAAATGATCATGATGTGGGCATAGATTACGAGGGCTCCCTGGACCATAAATGGTCATTGAAAGAAACCACCAAAGTGCCCCAGTGCAGCAAATGAGAAAGCAAAACAGACATAACCACGACTTAAACCAGACTAGAGAACATCAATCCCGAAGAATTCAAAGGCAAAAAGAGTATGAGTTCAGGATTTTCTTAATTTAATTTGCTATAGAAAAAGGCACATGTGAGGAAACAAAGGACATGGTAAGTTACTCTCCGACAAGGTCCATGGAAGACCTCTTTGCTGGGTAGAAGAAAAAATGCTAAAACGTTTTCTTCCTTGTATTTCAGCACAGTATTAATAAAGAAACTGCCTGAGAGCCACACTGACATGAGAATTGCCAAACTATTACATCTGATTTAGGAAAATCTTTGGTAGGCAGAGAAGAAAGAAGGAAGAGGAATAAGATAGTTGATCATGGATTTTTGGAATCCAGTCTTCACAAGGATAGACCCCAACAGCTTTCATAGAGAACAGAGAAGAACTGAGAAAATAATCTATTTTTATAGCACAACCCACCCAACCTACCAAACTAAAATTGTCATGTTAATTTGTCCCGGATCCTCTTAACTAAAAACACAGAATTGTGATTATTTAGAACTGTTCTGAGTTGCTAAAATGATTCCAGATTGGGATTTTGGGGAAGATGTCATGAAAGACAAATCATGGTGTTAGAAAAGGACTTTTAAAATACTGAGCCAAGAATAAAAATACTTACCGTCCAGATGACATTGGATGCTTTAAATCTACTGATCTGTATCTGAAAAATCATTTTTAATTCCTGATGATAATCAAGGTTGTGAACAGTCCATTGTAAATGCAAACACTGCTTTGCAGAATTGATGGAAACGTTCAGTGATTCAGGAGTTAATGGTAAAGTTTCAGACAAGACTGAAAGACCAAAACACGATATGAAGAAACATTTAATAGGCGTATGATTGAATAATCACAGGTAATTAAACTGTTCAATATCATCATTGTTTAGCTTTGGAAAACATTGCTCACATATACACTCTAGAATTAGACACTGAAAAGCTGGAGGGAATTTAGAAATCACTCAGCAGATGAAGAAATTAAGCCCTAGATGAATGAAATGAGTTGCTCAATGATACACAGCAAATTAATATATTGACAGTTACTTTTTTTTTTTTAAATCAAAAACCAGGGAATACAATGTAAGTGTTTCTGAGATCTGTGTCTCCTGGCCTGTAGTCCTAACAAACTCCAAATAAACTACTGTCTTTGGCCTTACAAAAAAAAAAAGGAACATCAAATAACTCTCATGGTAGGAAGCTGCCCTTTGAGGGACAGAATTATAGACCTGGTATCAACCTTAAATCAACAGTCAGAACGATATTTAGGCCACTCATTCAGATCTCAAAGGTGATCATGATGGATCATAAAAGTAACTGGAACCTTTAAAGTTAGTGACCTTTATGCTTTACTAAAGGAACTGACCCTCTGGGTCCCTGTATCCATGCCTCCACTGCCTGAGAGAACAGTGGCTGTCCACTAGCAAATAGAGGTCCCCACCAATAAAACATCCGTATTTCACTTCCCTCTAGGCAAATTCTCTGTTTCCCTTCAGTGAGAGAATACTTCACTGTCCTTCAACCTCCCATGATAATAAATGATCATGATGTGGGCATAGATTACGAGGGCTCCCTGGACCATAAATGGTCATTGAAAGAAACCACCAAAGTGCCCCAGTGCAGCAAATGAGAAAGCAAAACAGACATAACCACGACTTAAACCAGACTAGAGAACATCAATCCCGAAGAATTCAAAGGCAAAAAGAGTATGAGTTCAGGATTTTCTTAATTTAATTTGCTATAGAAAAAGGCACATGTGAGGAAACAAAGGACATGGTAAGTTACTCTCCGACAAGGTCCATGGAAGACCTCTTTGCTGGGTAGAAGAAAAAATGCTAAAACGTTTTCTTCCTTGTATTTCAGCACAGTATTAATAAAGAAACTGCCTGAGAGCCACACTGACATGAGAATTGCCAAACTATTACATCTGATTTAGGAAAATCTTTGGTAGGCAGAGAAGAAAGAAGGAAGAGGAATAAGATAGTTGATCATGGATTTTTGGAATCCAGTCTTCACAAGGATAGACCCCAACAGCTTTCATAGAGAACAGAGAAGAACTGAGAAAATAATCTATTTTTATAGCACAACCCACCCAACCTACCAAACTAAAATTGTCATGTTAATTTGTCCCGGATCCTCTTAACTAAAAACACAGAATTGTGATTATTTAGAACTGTTCTGAGTTGCTAAAATGATTCCAGATTGGGATTTTGGGGAAGATGTCATGAAAGACAAATCATGGTGTTAGAAAAGGACTTTTAAAATACTGAGCCAAGAATAAAAATACTTACCGTCCAGATGACATTGGATGCTTTAAATCTACTGATCTGTATCTGAAAAATCATTTTTAATTCCTGATGATAATCAAGGTTGTGAACAGTCCATTGTAAATGCAAACACTGCTTTGCAGAATTGATGGAAACGTTCAGTGATTCAGGAGTTAATGGTAAAGTTTCAGACAAGACTGAAAGACCAAAACACGATATGAAGAAACATTTAATAGGCGTATGATTGAATAATCACAGGTAATTAAACTGTTCAATATCATCATTGTTTAGCTTTGGAAAACATTGCTCACATATACACTCTAGAATTAGACACTGAAAAGCTGGAGGGAATTTAGAAATCACTCAGCAGATGAAGAAATTAAGCCCTAGATGAATGAAATGAGTTGCTCAATGATACACAGCAAATTAATATATTGACAGTTACACAAAAGGATACTTTATTGAACAATCTAAATAGTTTAGAAATTTATAACAAGGCTGAATTAAAAAAGAGGGCCTTTTTCTATAAATTTCATAGTTGTGGACATCTAAAATGAATATTTTATGAACTATTTCATAGTTTACAGGACTTCCCTGGCAATCTAGTGGTTAAGACTTTGTCTTCCAGTGCAGGGGATGTGGGTTCAACCCTTGGTTGAGGAGCTAAGATCCCATATGCTTTGTGGTCAAAAAAACCCAAACAAATATTTCTTAGTTTATTAAACAGCTATAAAGTGAGAACAAGTCCCATCTCTAGAGGCTATTGCTTAAATCGGAATGCACTGAACTTAAAACACGTCTGGCAAGAATTCACTGGGCTCTTTGGATGAGATTACACACCTAGTGTGAAATGAAATAATCGTGACAAGGTTTCTATCTCAAGGAAGGAACCTAGTGGAGAGACACAAGAGACTTCTATGAAATAATGAGTGATTGCAAGTTTAGAGTGTTTAATAGTGGGATAGAGTCTGTCAAAGAGGAGAGATTCAAACATGGGACAGATTTGCTGAGGTCAGTGAGCTGGAAAACAGCTCAGAGAGAGGATTTGCCCTGATGGAGTAACTGGAATCACCGCTAATGCTGGGAGAAGAACAAAACATCACTTTTTACATAAGTAGAGGAAATGCCATACAGATTCAAAAAGAAATGTGTATTGTTGAATCAATAGGCCTGGTTGGTTTGAGGCCATCTAAAGTACACTGGAGAAGGAAATGGCAATCCACTCTAGTACTCTTGTCTGTAAAATCCCATGGATGGAGGAGCCTGGTAGGCTACAGTCCATGGGGTTGCAAAGAGTCGGACACGGCTGAGCGACTTCACTTAAGTCACTTAACTTAAAGTACACTGGGAATGGTGCAAAGGTATTGAATAGATGAAGAGTGTATTGATAAAATCAACTGGCAGCTGATGGTTCATGGTGGAGCACATATCTTTTTAGCATTCATTTTTCTAGTTCTTTGGGGATTTCCCCCTAGTGATCTGAGACTCTTTGGCACCTAGTTTAAATGGTAAGAGATTACCTTCTTTTGAGAATAACAATGGCATGAATCTCTAATACTGAAAAAAACCTTCCCAAACTGTCATCCTGCATGTGCTGCTTTTCTGATGCTGTGTGCATGCGCTTGCTCTTTGTGGCCTCATGGGCTGTAGCCCTCCAGGTCCTCTGTCTGCAGGATTCTCCAGGCAAGAATACTGGAGTGGGTAGCCATTCCCTCTTCCAGGGGATCTTCCTGACCCAGCGATGGAACCCACATGTCCTGCATTAGCAGGCAGATTCTTTACTCCTAAGTCATCTGGGAAGCCTGTATTTTTCTCACAAGGAGGTAAAAAATAACAGCAACAATAAGATCGAGCACATAAAGTTTATCAGGCATGGTGCCAGGTGCTTTGCATATTTTTTCTCCTGAAATGCCCATTGTAAAACTGAGACAGTCATTTTTTATAGATGAGAAAACTCAAGTTCGATAGCTTAAACAATGTACACAAAGCGACATGGAACTTAAGAATGGATCTCTTTAATACCAAGCCTTTATTGCACTGCTCCCAGCTGTGAAGGCAAGAACACCTCGCCCAATCAAAGGTCACATGGACTGGAATGTCTGAGAAGTGTGGCTCCCATCATGTCCTGCCAAGTTCAGGATACAGATGATAAGGATGGGGCTCTGGGCCTAGCCAGAGAAGTTGATAAGTATTCTTGGTGGATACAAGCATGAAGTTCTCCATGTTAATGGTCCACCTGATAGACAGCGTCAGGATCTAAGTAAGGTTTTATCCTCAGAGTTTAGAAAAAAAAAACTCAGAAAATTCATTCTATGGAGGCAAAGTTAACAAGAATGGCCATAAAATCCAAGTTATTAGCCATTAACAACTATTTTCCCAGAAAGATATCCATCCTTGGTGAATTTTATAGATCAGATGCTGGGAATGGTTAGGATACCAATTAGAATCTTAGTCTGGACTCCCATGACCTTGGACTTGGCATTTGGTCCCTAGATATGATGCCAAAGCATGAGTCAAAAAACAAAAAAAAAAAAAAAACAGACAAATGGAACTTTATCAAAATTAAAAACTTCTGTGCATCTAAGGACACTGTCAAAAGGGTGGAAAGAAAAACTAAAAATGGAGAAAATATTTTGCAAATCACTCATCTAGTATCCAAAATTTATAAAGAACTCTGACAATAGCTAAAAGACAAACAACTCTATTTTAAAAACAGACAAATGACTTGAATAGGCATTTCTCCAAAGATGTACAAATGGCCAATAAGCACATGAAAAGACGTTCAACATCATTAATCATTAAGGAAATGAAGATCAAAACCATAATGAGATACTATCTTATACTCACAAGGAGGGTTATAATTTAAAAACTGGAAATAAGCATCAGTGAGCATGTGGAGAAATTAAAACCTTTGTATATCAAGGCAAGAGTGTAAAAAGACTTTGGAACTGAAGACAACATTTTGAAAGTTCCTCACAAAGTTAAAATCACCATATGACCCAATAATTTCATTCCTATGTATATATTCTAAAGAACTGCAAGACTTAAATATTTGTACACAGATGCTTGTAGCAGCACTATTCACAATAGCAAAAAGGGGGCAACAACCCAAATGTTCACCAGCAGACGAATGGACAAACATACTGTGGTATATTCAGAACCTGAAATACAAGCGAAGACTCTACACATGGACATCAGCAGATGGTCCAAACCAAAATCAGATTGATTCTATTCTTTGCAGCCAAAGATGGAGAAGCCCTATACAGTCAGCAAAAAAAAAAAGACCAGGAGATGACTGGCTCAGATCATGAACTCCTTATTGCAAAATTCAGACTTAAATTGAAGAAAGTAGGGAAAACCACTAGACCATTTAGGTACAACCTAAATCAAATCCCTTACAATTATATAGTGGAAGTGACAAATATATTCAAGGGATTAGATCTGATAGAGTGCCTGAAGAACTATGGATGGAGATTTCTGACATTGTACAGGAGGCAGTGATCAAGACCATCTCCAAGAAAAAGAAATGCAAAAAGGCAAAATGGTTGTCTTAGGAGGACTTACAAATAGTTGAGAAAAGAAGAGAAGCTAAAGGCAAAGAAGAAAAAGAAAGATATACCCATCTGAATGCAGAGCTCCAAAGAATAGCAAAGAGAGATAAGAAAGCCTTCCTCACTGATCAATGCAAAGAAATACAGGAAAACAACAGAATGGGAAATAGTCAGTGGCAAGACCATCCCCAAGAAAAAGAAATGCAAAAAGGCAAAATGGTTGTCTGAGGAGACCTTACAAATAGCTGAGAAAAGAAGATAAGCTAAAGGCAAAGGAGAAAAGAAAATATATATCTATCTGAATCCAGACTTCCAAAGAATAGCAATAAGAAATAAGAAAGCCTTCCTCACTGATCTATGCAAAGAAATAAAGGAAAGCAATAGAATGGGAAAGACTAGAGATCTCTTCAAAAAATTAGGGATACCAAGGGAATATTTCATGCAATGTTGGGCAAAATAAAGGAAAGAAATGGTATGGACTTAACAGAAGCAGAAAGTATTAAGAAGAGGTGGCAAGAATACACAGACAAACTATACAGAAAAGATCTTAATGACACAGAAAACCACAACGATGTGATCACTCACCTAGAGCCAGACATCCTGGAATGCGAAGTCAAGTGGTCCTTATGAAGCATCATTATGAACAAAGCTAGTGGAGGTGATGGAATTCCAGTGGAGCTATTTCAAATCCTAAAAGATGATGCTGTGAAAGTGCTGCACTTAATATGCCAGCAAATTTGGAAAACTCAGCAGTGGCCATGGGACTGGAAAAGGTCAGTTTTCATTCTAATCCTAAAGAAAGGCAATGCCAAATAATGTTCAAACTACCACACAATTGCACTCATCTCACACACTAGTAAAGTAATGCTCAAAATTCTCCAAGCCAGGCTTTAACAGTACATGAACTGTGAACTTCCAGATGTTCAAGCTGGACTTAGAAAAGGCAGAGGAACCAGAGAGCGAGTTGCTAACATCTGTTGGATCATTGAAAAAGCAAGAGAGTTCCAGAAAAACATCTACTTTTGCTTTATTGACTATGCCAAAGCCATTGACTGTGTGGATCACAATAAACTGTGAAAAATTCTGAAAGAGATGGGAATACCAGACCACCTGACCTGCCTCTGTATTCAGGTCAAGAAGCAATAGTTAGAACTGGACATGGAACAACAGACTGGTTCCAAATTGGGGAAGGAGTACATCAAGGCTGTATACTGTCACCCTGCTTATTTAACTTCTATGCAGAGTACATCCTGAGAAATGGATGGGCTGGAAGAAGCACAAGCTGGAATCAAGTTTGCCGGGAGAAATATCAATAACCTCAGATATGCAGATGATACCACCCTTATAGCAGAAAGCCAAGAAGAACTAAAGAACCTCTTGATGAAAGTGAGAGAGTGAAAAAGTTGGCTTAAAACTCAGCATTCATGACATCCTGTCATGAATGACATCCTGTCATGAAACTAAGATCATGACATCCTGTCCCATTACTTCATGGCAAATAGATGGGGTAACAATGGAAAGAGTGAGAGATTATTTTGGGGGGCTCCAAAATCACTGCAGATGGTGACTGCAGCCACGAAATTAAAAGACACTTGCTCCTTGGAAGAAAAGCTATGACAAACCTAGACAGCATATTAAAAAGCAGAAACATTACTTTGCTGACAAAGGTCCATACAATCAAAGTAACAGTTTTTCCAGTAGTCATTTATGGATGTGAGAGTTGGACCATAATGAAAGGTGAGCACCAAAGAACTGATGCTTTTGAACTGTGGTATTGGAAAAGACCCTTGACAGTCTCTTGGACTGCTAGGAGGTCAAACCAATCAGTCATAAAAGAAACCAGTCCTGAATATTCATTGGAAGGACTGATGTTGAAGCTGAAGTTGCAATACTTTGGTCACCTGATGCGAAGAATGGACTCATTAGAAAAGACCCTGAAGCTGGGAAAGATTGAAGGCAGGAAGAGAAGGGGATGACAGAGGATAAGATGACTGGCACCACCAACTCGATGGACGTGAGTTTGAGCAAGCTCCAGGAGTTGGTGATGGACAGGGAAGCCTGGCGTGCTGCAGTCCACGGGGTCGCAAAGAGTTGGACACGACTGAGCAAATGAAGTGAAGAAAGAATGAAGTACTGATACATGCTACAAATCAGGGGAGCCTTGAAAGCGTTACACTAAGCAAAAGAAGCCAGATACAAAAGTCTCGTATGGTATGGGGTTCAATTCACATGGAATATCCAGAACAGTTAAATCCACAGAGAGATAAAGCAGACTGAAGGTTGCCAGGGGCCGAGGGAGGGAGCAATGGGGATAACTAATTAATGATTACAGTGTTTTCTTTGGAGACAAAAAAAATTTTGGAACTATATAGAAGTGGTAGATGCAAAAAATTTTGAACGTATTAAATGCCACTGTAATCATAAATTGGTAATTTTATGTTATGTAAATGTCACATCAATAAACATTATTTTTAAAATATACATGAGCATGATAAAAATATTCAACCAATACAGATACTGAATTCCCTACCAATTCCACTCTCACTCCACTGCCAAGTTTAAATTATAAGTTTTTCCTGACCTTTTTATACATTTAAAAAATCACATTGAACTATAACCCCATTTTATATTTTTTAAAGCACCTCTGTTATTTTAAAAAAGCTATAAAGAAAACTAAAACTAAAATGTTAACAGTCAATATTTTTGGATGGTGAGGTTGAGTGATTTTAATTTTTAACTGGAGGATAATCACCTTACAACATCATGTTGGTGTTAATTTTCTTGTTTTATGTATGTTTTATGTATGTTTTCTGTACTTTGCAAATGTTCTCCAGAAAACATGTATAACTTTCAGAACCATATAATATGCTAGATTTTAAAAGAAATATTCCTTTAAGATACCCAGTTCATTTCACTAAGAGGACACTTCAGAATGCATAATTTAGTCTTCTGAGTTGATTTGCACCAAAAGGCTGAGTCCTAGTTATACTTCTATGTTTTACTCCCCACTTAATAAATTGGCATTCTGATTCTTAACAAGTTTGGGCAGAGGGAATTAGTTATCATGCCCCATTCATTCAAAGGTAAATGAAATAAGTTGGGATTTCTAAACATTCAAAGCCCAACAGGGCAGTCATCCTCTATCATTATTTGATTAGAGGTTTTATCTCCTTTGTGAATAAAATGTCTCAATTTTTTAGTTAAAGACAGCAGAAAGCAACAGCTGCTATTCATTCTCTCCCTAAACCTGTGTGGATGGGCTGGAAGAAGCACAAGCTGGAATCAAGTTTGCCGGGAGAAATATCAATAACCTCAGATATGCAGATGATACCACCCTTATAGCAGAAAGCCAAGAAGAACTAAAGAACCTCTTGATGAAAGTGAGAGAGTGAAAAAGTTGGCTTAAAACTCAGCATTCATGACATCCTGTCATGAATGACATCCTGTCATGAAACTAAGATCATGACATCCTGTCCCATTACTTCATGGCAAATAGATGGGGTAACAATGGAAAGAGTGAGAGATTATTTTGGGGGGCTCCAAAATCACTGCAGATGGTGACTGCAGCCACGAAATTAAAAGACACTTGCTCCTTGGAAGAAAAGCTATGACAAACCTAGACAGCATATTAAAAAGCAGAAACATTACTTTGCTGACAAAGGTCCATACAATCAAAGTTATAGTTTTTCCAGTAGTCATTTATGGATGTGAGAGTTGGACCATAATGAAAGGTGAGCACCAAAGAACTGATGCTTTTGAACTGTGGTATTGGAAAAGACCCTTGACAGTCTCTTGGACTGCTAGGAGGTCAAACCAATCAGTCATAAAAGAAACCAGTCCTGAATATTCATTGGAAGGACTGATGTTGAAGCTGAAGTTGCAATACTTTGGTCACCTGATGCGAAGAATGGACTCATTAGAAAAGACCCTGAAGCTGGGAAAGATTGAAGGCAGGAAGAGAAGGGGATGACAGAGGATAAGATGACTGGCATCACCAACTCGATGGACGTGAGTTTGAGCAAGCTCCAGGAGTTGGTGATGGACAGGGAAGCCTGGCGTGCTGCAGTCCACGGGGTCGCAAAGAGTTGGACACGACTGAGCAAATGAAGTGAAGAAAGAATGAAGTACTGATACATGCTACAAATCAGGGGAGCCTTGAAAGCGTTACACTAAGCAAAAGAAGCCAGATACAAAAGTCTCGTATGGTATGGGGTTCAATTCACATGGAATATCCAGAACAGTTAAATCCACAGAGAGATAAAGCAGACTGAAGGTTGCCAGGGGCCGAGGGAGGGAGCAATGGGGATAACTAATTAATGATTACAGTGTTTTCTTTGGAGACAAAAAAAATTTTGGAACTATATAGAAGTGGTAGATGCAAAAAATTTTGAACGTATTAAATGCCACTGTAATCATAAATTGGTAATTTTATGTTATGTAAATGTCACATCAATAAACATTATTTTTAAAATATACATGAGCATGATAAAAATATTCAACCAATACAGATACTGAATTCCCTACCAATTCCACTCTCACTCCACTGCCAAGTTTAAATTATAAGTTTTTCCTGACCTTTTTATACATTTAAAAAATCACATTGAACTATAACCCCATTTTATATTTTTTAAAGCACCTCTGTTATTTTAAAAAAGCTATAAAGAAAACTAAAACTAAAATGTTAACAGTCAATATTTTTGGATGGTGAGGTTGAGTGATTTTAATTTTTAACTGGAGGATAATCACCTTACAACATCATGTTGGTGTTAATTTTCTTGTTTTATGTATGTTTTATGTATGTTTTCTGTACTTTGCAAATGTTCTCCAGAAAACATGTATAACTTTCAGAACCATATAATATGCTAGATTTTAAAAGAAATATTCCTTTAAGATACCCAGTTCATTTCACTAAGAGGACACTTCAGAATGCATAATTTAGTCTTCTGAGTTGATTTGCACCAAAAGGCTGAGTCCTAGTTATACTTCTATGTTTTACTCCCCACTTAATAAATTGGCATTCTGATTCTTAACAAGTTTGGGCAGAGGGAATTAGTTATCATGCCCCATTCATTCAAAGGTAAATGAAATAAGTTGGGATTTCTAAACATTCAAAGCCCAACAGGGCAGTCATCCTCTATCATTATTTGATTAGAGGTTTTATCTCCTTTGTGAATAAAATGTCTCAATTTTTTAGTTAAAGACAGCAGAAAGCAACAGCTGCTATTCATTCTCTCCCTAAACCTGTGAACCAAAGGGAGATTTAGGAAGTGAACTAAAGGGAGACTTAGGAAAATGAAAAGGCGGAAACCTTATGGAATGGGGGGGAGGGGGTTGGATTGTTTTTAATAACTGTGTAGAGAAGCAGAGTACATACAGAATCAGCCCACCTCTCCTAGCCCCCATTTCACCTTGCTTGCATGGTATGGTCATCTGTTGCTGTCAGCCTCACTCTAGATTCACATTTCCGGGAGGGCAGAGTCTTACGCATCCTGAAATGAACTCTAGTCCCCAGAACTTGGCACAACGTCTTACCCACAGCAGCTCTCAAATGACAGAGATCCAGCACAGCACCAGCACGATCTCAAGTGCCTGCCTGACCAGCAGCCCCTCACCAATAACTCGTCTTTCCTGGCGGTCTCTTCTTCCCATTGCAGCTTTTCCCACCCCATCTTTGAACCCTGATCACAGCATGCGCCCATAGCCTGTTTGGTGTGTGTCTCCCTGCAGGCCGTGAGCTGAACAGAGGTGGCACTAAGTCTTATTCATCTTGCTGAAATCAAGACTGTAACGCCCCTGTCACAGTGCAAACACTGTGACTGATTACTGAATTAGTGAGTCACCTACCCTGTATCACCAGTATCAGGAAGCTCTAGAAGGCTGTCCTGTGATGCTTTAGACAAAGAGGAGCTTGACTCAGGTACTCGGTAGACAGCAGTCAGAAATAGCTGAGTGGAAAGCAATCTAGGACATCCTTGGGAAACTGTGGGAAATGCCAAGGTAAAGTCAGAGAGACAGAGACCTCGGAGGTGATTCAGTCCAGTCCCAGTGTTTTTCAGAGGAAGAAACTGAAGCTAAAAAAAAAGGAGTGACTTTCCCAAGGTCACAGAACCCAACAGGGACACAGGGCTCTTGGCCTAGCTCTCAACAACACAGTATTGCAGTGTGGCCAAAAAGAACGGGCTTAGAAACAGATAGCGATAACTTAGTCACAGGCTCTCTTACTTTCCCCACCAGTTTCTCCAACTGGTTCCAACACACTTAAGGAAACAAACTGTGGCCCATTCATAAGATGGGAGAGCTTGCAGCCATAAAATATGATGTTATTTCTAGAAAAACTAACATTAAAGGTAAAAACTCTCATCATATATTGTATTATTTTAATATATATATGCTAAAGTAAACTTATTAACGTATACGTATTTTAATAAGTATATATAATTTCCTAGCATATACACTTATGTTATATATAACACATATATATTTATATTACATATACTATAGTCTGTATACTTTATATTAACTATACTTTAATAAGTATACTATATAACAAATCCCATTCTCCAGAGCAGAGAATGGTGGGCTATAGTCCTTAGGGTCACATAGAGTTGGACACGACTGAAGTGACCGAGCATACCCACACGCACCTTCACTGGGTAAGTTCAGTTCAGTTCAGTCGCTCAGTCGTGTCCGACTCTTTGCGACCCCATGAATTGCAGCACGCCAGGCCTCCCTGTCCATCACCAACTCCCGGAGTTTACCCAAACTCATGTCCATCGAGTCAGTGATGCCATCCAACCATCTCATCCTCTGTCGTCCCCTTCTCCTCCTACCCCCAGTCGCTCCCAGCATCAGAGTCTTTTCCAGTGAGTCAACTCTTCGCATGAGGTAGCCAAAGTACTGGAGTTTCAGCTTTAGCATCAGTCCTTCCAAAGAACACCCAGGACTGATCTCCTTTAGAATGGACTGGTTGGATCTTTTTGCAGTAGCTTAGAGACAAATACTATTTCTTTAGCTATAAACAGCATTTCAGCACTTAGCATATTACCGTGGTGGCAACGGCCTCTCAATGAATTAGGACATTCCAACTTGTTTTAACTCTGATCACATAGTCCATTTCTACACACCAAGTACAGAAAGAACTCCTCTGCCAATGGCAATGGATCATATATTGATCATGAAATGCTGAAGGATTAAGTCTACTGACAAGTTTCCATTGGCCAAGAAATCAGGGTTAAGGTGTAGCTTACTAAAATGAGCCATTAAGATCAGGAAGGTGGAGACTAAATTACTCACTGCTACTCACCAATTCCCGGTAATTCCCAAATAAAAATAACCTGTTCATTTTTCTCCAAAGCACCAATTATCTTTTTTTTTTCCTGTGTGATTTTTGTTTCTTTATTGTTCTTTCCACTTCTTACCTTCACTTTGGTAAGTTCTCAAGGGCAGCAATCCCAAGAGGAATGTTGTCTGCAAGACTGCAAAGAGAGCCATAGGGTCTCGTCTCCTGAAAGATAAATTACAAAGAAGAGAAAT
Organism: Cephalophus harveyi; assembly: GCA_006410635.1. Taxonomy (NCBI): domain Eukaryota; kingdom Metazoa; phylum Chordata; class Mammalia; order Artiodactyla; family Bovidae; genus Cephalophus; species Cephalophus harveyi. Next base: position 145,204 of record SJYT01000736.1, on the reverse strand, counting down.
TTAATTTTAGATGTGAGCAGGTTTCTTTGAACCTACTGTGGAAGATAATGGCATTAAAGGCTTCCATTCTGGGACTTTTCCTGGTGGTCCTGTGGTTAAGAATCCACCTTCCAATGTAGGGGATCAGGGTTAGAATCTTGGTCTGGAGAACTAAGATCCCACATGAGGTGGGGCAACTAAGCCCTCGAACCGCAATCAAAGATCATTCATGTTGCAATGAAGACCCGATGCAGCCACACAAATAAAAACAAATAGGTAAATTTTAGAAGGGCTCCCACTCTCCTTTCCTCCTTATATCCACACCCCTTGTCACTGTGAATTTGGAGTCCTCTTCCACCCCCACCCCACGATGAGCTGATTTTCCTGCTGCATCTGACCTGCTCTGGCTCATAAATGAGGCAGAAGTGACAGTGTGTCCTCTTGCAGCCTAGGCCTCAAAAGACTTTATGTATTTCCTCTTGCTCGTTTGTGTTTCCGCCTCTGGCGTAAAAAGCACATTTCTGGGCTATTCCATTGGACCCAAAAGGAGATGAGTAATACAGGAGGCAGAGGTGAGTCACCTGCGCCGCTCCAGCCGGGCCAGCCGAGGTCAGAAAGCAGCAGGCCACGCCCCAGTCCAGGGCAGCTTTCCCAGATGGGGCGCGGAGGCTGTGTGGCAACAGGTAATGCCGTCACCAATCTCTTCACACCAGGCAAAGTCTGGTGAAGAAAGATAAAGCAGAAAAACCCAGCCACACTCTCAGAAGAGCTCCATTCGAATTGATTCCTTGCAGGGGAGTCCTCTCCCCTCATCCCTGTCTCTCTCCTTAAAACGTCAGCTGAGAGAAACGCACACGTGTCTCGGCAGAGGACAGGCAGAGTGGCATTGTTCTTGTTCAAGAGAACTTCCGGTGCTCTTGTCTTCCAAGAGGGTTATGAACTACTGGCTAAAAGAGCTCTGCTGATTCATCAGGTCCTCTGACCGTTGTACAGTGTGAGGGCACAACGAATAAGCTGGATGGTCTCAAGAAGGCTAATATGTTCTTCACTTAATAATAAACACGTTAGTCAGGGGAAGTACTGAATTTCACTTTTCTACTGCAAACTCTGACTCATCGCAGAGAGAAGCAAGAAAAATTCAAAGTCAACTTTTACCTCCTTCTAGTCTGCTTCGGGTCATCAAAAGCTAGATGTTCTGTGAACCAGATCATCCATTTTCACTGCCCACACTATCCATTTGCTTTCTTCAAACAGCATTTTACAAGAAATTGGAACAATAGTGAAGACAGGAAGAGGGTAAACCAAACCAATTACTCTCGAGTGGTCATATCTGCTTACACAGGAGCAAAAGTCTGCAAACGACAGCTTTTCTTCCTGATCCTTTAAGCACTGCTTTCCACTACTTCAACTTTTGACAACAGGTCATTCACACCCTGCTGAAACCTCTACAGACAACTTCAGATGGGTTCCTACTACAACTGAATATCAAAGCCGAGAGGAAGACTGACTCAAAAGAGTTTCTGCTGAAAACCAAAGTGAAGGCAAAGGAAAATGCCACAGTGGGGTTTTGACACTCACTGTGCATTTAAATTTCCACCCAATCCTGGTCTACAGCACAGGGTCCCATCCTCCTAGCATGTACGTCACACAAGGAACACAAGGACCCACCACAGTGAGAAGAGCGTGCGTGCTAAGTCGCTTCAACTGTGTCCCACTTTTTGCAACCCTATGAACTGTAGCTCGCCAGGCTCTTCTGTCCACGGGATTCTCCAGGCAAGAACACTGGAGTGGGTTGCTGTTTCCTTGCTCATCCCCTCAATTCAAAAGCAGGTAATTCCAGGGGTAGGACGCATGCTGCCTTGTGTCCCCCGCATGAAAGGGCTATTTAAGATGCTTCTTAAAAGGTGGAGTCTCAGAAATCAAATATTTACCAAGTCACAAAAATTAAACCAGTCATGGGGCAAAGAAACTTAAAACTAGGAGTTAGAGGCCACCTACCAGTTAAGCGTAACCGGAAACTAAAGAACACAAGTTGTCATATAACAGAATTGAAGGTATGGTAATTTACAAAGGACGTAGGTATATGGTCTGGGTAGAATCACCAGGACAGTCCTGTCTGAAGCCCTGCCCTTTCCCACCATCTCACACATGGCTGGTCGTGAAGCTGGGGACCTCAGCTCCAGCTGCCATCGGATGTCCTGGTTTTCTTTGCATCAGTGCTCACAGGTATGGTTTTACAACCCACTGGACAGGCGGCAGCTGTGACCCAGTGGTCACCGCCTGCACAGAGCAAAGTGGTTTTGTCCTGTGCTGTGACTAGGCAGCCACCATCCAGATCCTGCAGGCTCCAGACCACTCAGGACGTTTTGCAGAAGGACTAGGAGTCCTAGCTGTTGTCTGAAAATCTTCCGGTAAAATCAATAACGTTTATCGAAACCTGCAGAACAAGAGTCATGAGGGAGACCCTTCCAGGGAGCCCTGTGGCGCTCCTCCCTGCTATGGAGCCCCCTCTGGGAAATGCCCTGTGAACAGGTTTCCTGCAGGCACAGAGCCTGACACCGTGGGAAAAACACAGACACCAGGAACTCTTATCCAAGGCCCAGGTGACTGGACGCACAGCCCACGCGGTTCCCCTCCACCCTTCCTACGTCAGTCTTCCTCGGGTGATCCAATTCTGAGTGCATCAGCTGCTTCCCTGTGAGACCCCCACAATAGAGTGAAAAGGCCGGAGGTGAAGGGTGAGCTGTGCAAACATACTGAGGTGCTCAGCGCTGGGCATAGTCAAGACACGACACAGAGCCGGGGCTTGGAGGGGGCAAGGAGCAGAGTGACAGGAGAAATCAGACAGCGCCCAGAAAGGGAGAGCGGGCAGGGAAAACACTTTAGAAGCTTTGGCTTCTGCTCAGAGTGAGATGGGAGCTGCTGGTGAGTTTTAAACAAAGGAGTAACGTGGTCTTGCACAGGAAGGACCCTTAATGAGAAGAGATTGAACGGGGCAAGAGTGGCAGGAGCAAGCTCAGGCCCTGGTCCACGGGAGACTGACGCTCGCTTAGACCCTGGGGTGGAGGGACGGCAGCGGCAGTGGGAAGGGTGATGAAATTCGAGAGAGATTTTACAGACAGAGCTGGCAGAACGTGTGGGGCGTTGACAAACTGAGACATCACGGATGGCTCTCAGAATTCTGGACTGCGTGCCTGGAAAATGGAATCACCGTTAACGGAGAAGCACAAGAAGGATTTAGTGGGCTGTATCAAGGACTGAATTTGTGACATCTTAACTTGAGATGCTTACTTGATATTCAAATGAGATGTCAAGTAGCCAGCTAGCTACACAGTGTGGAGTCCATGGAAGGGGTCCTGGCTCAGGGGGACAAACCCAGGGGTTTTCAGTGCACACGTATAAAGCCACAGGACTGGATGATCTCCAAGAGGAGAACAGACAGAAAAGAGGTCCAAGCATGTAGTTTTGGGGCACTTCACACTGTGTACCATGCCCCCTGACCAGATCAAAACAAAAACCTGGGACCAGGCTAGGCTCTCCTACATCACCTCAAGGATGAGGGCTGGTATGTCCGGCATCAGCTGGCCGCTGGGCACGTTCCTCCATGGGCACTCAGGGCTTGGTTTTTCCTCCAAAGCTCTGCTTAATTCCCCAGTCCTCCCATTCATTCAACAGGCTTTCTCTCTACACTGTGAGGGAGGAGCAAGGCTGCATCCAATTTGCAATGAGAAAAGGAAGTCTGGGAAGTACGAGGTGGCAGAATTCACACAGGAAAAATACTTTTCTGCCTCAACTGCATGACTTTGTCCTTACTCAAATCTGTTCTCTCTCTTTTTAAAAACTTTTTTATATTGGGGTATAGGCAATCAACGCTGTTTTGACAGTTTCAGATGAACAGGGAAGGGACTCAGTCATACACGTACGTGTATCCATTCTCCCTTAAATTCCCCTCCTATCCAGGCTGCCACCTAACATTGAGCAGTTTCCTGTACTATTATGGTAGGTCCTTGTTGGTTATCCATCTTAAATGTAGCAGTGTATACATGTCCATCCCCACCTCCCTAACTGTCCCTTCCCCTCCGCATCAGCAATGTTATTTCTCTCTTTTTTTTAATTCCTAGTGTTTTAAAATTGAAATATAGTTGATTTACAATACTGTGTTAGTTTCAGGTATATAGCAGGCAATTGGGCTACACACACACACATATATAGTCAGATTATTTTCCATTATAGGTTATTACAAGATATTGAATATAGTTCTCGCTACACAGTAATTCCTTGTTGCTTATCTATTTTATGTAGATAAGTTTGTAGTGTATAGTTTGTACCTGTCATTAGGACTATAGGATTAATGGATATAGACCAAATCTTTTCTTTATTTCTGTTTTTCAGATCTCCATTATTCCCACCCGGACGATGAGTGCCTGAGGACAGGCTTGGATCTTATTCCCCTTTGTCCATCACAGTTCCAGAATATAGTTGCTACCCAGTCAATATCCATTTAATGAGTAAAAACTTGTACCAATTTTCTTGCATTCTTTCTTCTTTGTGTTAAATTTTAATTAAAATAGATTCCTTTTCAGGCCTGTCTACATTTTCTGTTGTCAAATGTTGCCTAATTCATACATGTCTTTCACTGACATTCCTTCTCTGGGGGGAAAATGGGAAGAAAGAAAAGAAAAATCACCCACTTTTTTGTAGAATTTCTCATTCAAATCTTGTCTCTTTGCAAAAAGAAGATGGCCTTTAAACATCCCTCAGTATAAATACTACATGTATAATAAAAGCACGGATTTTGAAAAATCTGTCCCTCTTCATCAGTGCTTCTTGTTCGGTCATTACTGAAATATTTATTCCTGGGAAGTTTCCCCAGTGCAAATAATCCCCATGAGAAGCAGTTTAATCAGTCATTTGCTTCCAAAGAACATGGGTGTGTTGCCAACCTCTTCAATACTGGCTCGGTGCCCTGATGATGTTATATGCAAATACTATTTTAAAGAAAGAAGCTGTTGAAACAGGATACGTGCCCAGTGTGTGTACCTTATGGAAGAGTTCTACATGGGAGTACAAACAGTTGCTCACTTCTTGGAGAAACCCCACATTTTCCAGGTCTCATTCTTCTTACAGCTTTTAAGAGCCCTGCCTTTGAATGGAGTTCCCTGGTGGCTCAGAAGGTATAGAATCTGCCTGTAATGCAGGAGACCTAGGTTCAATCCCTGGGTCAGGGAAGATCCCTTGGAGAAGGGAATGGCAACCCACTCCAGTATTCTTGCCTGGAGAATCCCATGAACAGAGGAGCCTGGAGGACTAAAGTCCATGGGGTTGTAAAGAGTCGGACACGACTGAGCGAGTAACATTCTGCCTTTGAAAAGGCCTCCACTGTTACAGCGTAGGGCTGGTAACAGAGTAATTTCACTCCAATTTCACCATCCCTTCCTCCTCCAGAGGTATGCCCAGGGTTCAAGCACTTCTCCCTTGCTCTCTAAACCTACCCAGGTAAGTGTTTCTACCAGTTTTGTAAGATCAGTCCTCAGTTATGAGGCTCAACTGACTTACACACTGCTCATTTGCTTTTTAAAAACAACATTTAGTTGTGATTCCAGCTAGGAGTAAAGGTGAGTCTCTGCTGTATGTGAAGTCAAAGAACTGCAAAACCTGGACCCAAAGAATATGCAAGCATTTGGTAAATGCCAAAGGTGATACTTCATTTGAAAAAATACATTATTCCCCCAAATGGTACTAACCCAGACATGTGTGGGAAAAGGAAGCTGTAATAGTTACGTACAGATACTCTGACATAAGACTACTGAGAGTCAATCCCCCTTTCAGCACTTACTAACTATATGACGATGGGCAAGTTACTTAAACCACCTGGGCTTTCATTTTCTTTTTCTGTGAAATAAGATTAAATAACCTACCTCATAGGATTGCCATGAGGATCAAATGAGATTATGAGATCATATACATAGTAAGCCCAATTAATGTTAGTTTGATCATTATTGGTAAAGCTTCATTTCCTTCAACAAAATAAAATCCAGATGAACAAAGATAAAAATGCAAGATCATTAAATTTACTAGAATAAACAGAGAACCCATACAATTCAACATCAAAAGAAAAAAAAAAAAACCACACAATTAAAAAATGGGTGGACAGCCTGAGTGGACATTTTTCCAAAGAAGACATACAGATGGCCAACAGGCACAGAAAAAGATGATCAACATCACTAAACATCAGCGAAATACAAATCAAAATTACAAGGAGATATCACCTCACAACTGTAAGAACGCAAATGCTGATGAGAATGTGGAGAAAAGGAAACCTCTTGCATTGTTTTTTTTTTTTTTAATTTTAGCTTTAATTGGAGGATACTTGATTACAATGTTGTATTGGTTTCTGCCCAACAATAAAGTGAATCAGTCATAAGTATACATATCCTCTTGAATTGTTGATGGGAATGTAAACTGGTGCAGCCACTATGGAAAAGAGCTTGGCGGTTAGTCTAAAAATTAAAAACTAGAACTACCATGGAAGTGAAAGTGTTAGTCGCTCAGCCTTGTCCAAGCTTTTGCAACCTCATGGACTGCAGCCCACAGGCTCCACTGTCCATGGGATTCTCCAGGCAAGAACAATGGAGTGGGTTTCCATGCCCTTCTCCAGGGGATCTTCCTCACCCAGGGATCAAACCTGGGTCTCCTGCATTGCAGGCAGACTCTTCACCATCTGAGCTATCAGGGAAGCCTGCTATGAAGAAGCAAATTCATCTCTGAGTATTTATCTGAAGGAAACAAAAATACTAATTTGAAAAGATATAAGTACCCCTAGTTCATTGCAGCATTATTTATAATAGTCAACCTATGGAAGCTACCTAAATGCTCATCAATAGATAAATGGATAAAGGAGATGTGGCACATATACATAATAGAATATTACTCAGCCATAGAAAAGAATTAAATCTTGGAATTTGCAATATCATGAATGGAGCTACAGATTATTATAAGTGAAACAAGTCAGAGAAAGACAAATACTATATGATTTTACTTGTATGTGGAATCTAAAAAATGAACATAGGTTATTTATAAACAGAAACAAAGTCAAAGATACAGAAAACAAACAGGTGATCACCAGAGGGAAGGGGGGAGAAGAGGAGGGAAATGGATGAGGGAGATTCAGACGCATAAGCTTCCTGTTACAAAATAAATGAGCCACAGACACAAAATGGACAGTGTGGTGAATATAGTCAATAACAATGTAATATCTTTGGTGACAGATGACTAGGTTTAATCATGGTGATCATTTAGAAATGTATTGAAATACTGAATAACCATGTTGCATACCAGGAACTAACATAGTGTTGAATGCTGATTACACTTCACAAACAAACTATTATGAAAAAAAGATTAGATTTGTGGTTATCAGAGGCAGAAGGTAGGGGTAGGGAGAACTGGATAATGCAGTCAAAAGGTACAAACTTCCAGTTATAAGATAAATAAATACATGGGATGTATTTACATATAAGATAAAGATCATTAACAGTGTTTCATGTTATACATGAGAATTGTTAAAAGAGGAAAATCCTAAGAGTTCTCATCACAAGGAAAAATTTTTTCTATTTCTTTAATTTTGTATCTAATACAAAATTAGATACATAGGTGAATAATACATAGGTGAATATTTGTATAATCTGCCAAGCATGACGTGAAACCAGGAGCAAAAGTAAAGACTGTTGTAACAATCAAATGAACACTGAAAATATTTTAGACATATAATAGGTCCAAAACCAAGCTGGGAACAATAGTTTCAATATTCATGTCACAGGGTTATGTCCCTAATATATATAAAGCTCTTAGAAATCAATAAGAAAAAGATAAGAAACTCTGAAGAAAAACTGATAAATGACATGATTATGTGATTTATAAAAGAGAAAGAAATATTAATAACCAAAAATAAAAAAGGAAAACTAGAGACTGTCACTAATAATTAAATACATGCAAATTAAAGCTGCAATTGCTTATATCTGTGTGTGTGTCTGTGTGGTGTCCAATTGGCAAAGCTGACTTAAAAGACTTAATACTTAGCATTGGTAAGAGTTTGAAACAGTAAGCACTGCTACTCATTGAGGCAATGACCAAAATCATCCCCAAGAACAAGAAATGCAAGAAGGCAAAATGATTGTCTGAGGCCTAACAAACAGCTGAGAAAAGAAGAGAAGTGAAAGGCAAAGGAGAAAGGGAAAGATATACACATCTGAATGCAGAGTTCCAGAAAATAGCAAGGGGGAGATAAAGCCTTCTTAAGTGAACAAAGCAAAGAAATAAGAGGAAAATAATGGAATGGGAAAGACTAGAGATCTCTTCAAGAAAATTACAGATACCAAGGGAACACTTCATGCAAAGATGGGCGCAATAAAGAACAGAAACAGTAGGCTGACCTAACAGAAGCACAAGAGATTAAAAAGAGGTGCAAGAATACACAGAAGAACTACGCAAAAACAGTCTTAGTGACCTGGATAACCACGCTGGTGTGGTCATTCACCGAGAGCCAGACATCACGAGTGTGAAGCCAAGTGGGCCTTAGGAAGCATTACTACGAACAAAGCTAGTGGAAATGACAGAATTTGAGCTGAGCTATCGCAAATCCTAAAAGATGATGCTGTGAAAGTGTTGTACTCAATATGCCAGCAAACTCAGTGGGGCCACAGGACTGGAAAAGGTTAGTTTACATTCCAATCTCAAAGAAGTGCAATCCCAAAGAATGTTCAAACTACCATACAATTGTGATCATTCCACATGCTAGCAAGGTCATGTTCAAAATCCTTCAAGTTCAGCTGCCACAGTACATGAACCAAGAACTTTCAAATGTACAAGCTGGATTTAGAAAAGGCAGAGGAACCATAAATCATATTGCCAACATCTGCTGGATCATAGAAAAAGCAAAAGAGTTCCAGAGAAACATCTACTTCTGCTTCATTGACCATGTTAAAGCCTTTGACTTCACAACAAATTCTGGAAAATTCTTAAAGAGATGGGAATACCAGACCACCTTACCTGCCTCCTGAGAAACCTTTATGCAGGTTGAGAAGCAACAGTTAGAATTGGACATGGAAAAATGGACTGGTTTAAAATTGGGAAAGGAGTACATCAAGCCTGTATACTGTCATCTTGCTTATTTAATTTATATGCCAAGTACATCATGTGAAATTCCAGGCTGGATGAAGCACAAGCTGGACAAGATTGCCAGGAGAAATATCAATAACCTCAGATATGCAGATGACACCACCCTTATGGCAGAAAGAGAAGAGGAACTAAAGAGCCTCTTGATGAAAGTGAAAGAGGAGAGTGAAAAAGTTGGCTTAAAACTCAACATTCAGAACACTAAGATCATGGCATCTGGTCCCATCACTTCATGGCAAATAGATGGGGAAACAATGGAAACAGTGACAAACTTTCTTTTCCTGGGCTCCAAAATCAATGCAGATGATGACTGCAGCCATGAAATTAAAAGACACTTGCTCCTTGGAAGAAAAGCTATGACCATAATAAAAGCTATGACATATTAAAAAGCAGAGACATTACTTTTCCAACAAAGGTCCATCTAGTCAAAGCTATGGTTTTTCCAGTAGTCATGTATGGATATGAGAGTTGGATTATAAAGAAAGTTGAGTGCCAAAGAATTGATGCTTTTGAACTGTGGTGTTGGAGAAGACTCTTGAGAGTCCTCTGGACTGCAAGGAGATCAAACCGATCAACTCTAAAAGAAATCAGTCGTGAATATTCATTGGAAGGACTGATGCCGAAGCTGAAACTCCAACACTTTGGCCGCCTGATGTGAAGAACTAACTCATTGGAAAAGACTCTGATGCTGGGAAAGATTGAAGGCAGGAGGAGAAAGGGACGACAGAGGATGAGATGGCTGGATGCTATCACGGACTATATGGACATAAGTTTGATCAATCTCCAGGAGCTGGTGATGGACAGGGAAGCCTGGCATGCTGCAGTCCATGGGGTCATAGAGTTGCACACAACTGAGCAACTGTACTGAACTGAAGTTATAGCAGAAGTGATGCAGTGATACGAGTGAAACTAGCAGAAGAAGAGACAAAAATAGATCAATGAAATAAGATAGAATCCTCAAACAGTCCTTATATAAACAGGAATCTATTTTGCTGTAAATAATAGAATTCAAACAAATTGGAAAAAAGTAGTATGATTATAAACAAACCATATTGAATCAACTATAGCTTCCCAGGCCAGTTGGTACAGCAGTAAACAATCCACTTGTCAATGCAGGGGATGCAGGAAATGTGGGTTCAATCCCTGGGTCTGGAAGATCCCCTGGAGAGGAAATGGCAACCCACTCCAGTATTCTTGCCTGGAAAATTCCATGGACAGAGGAGCCTGGCACGCTACAGTCTGTGGGATCGTGAAAGAATCAGACAGAAGTGAGCACTCAGAGCCTCACTGGATCAACTGCTTAAAACTTAAGAAAAAAGTGTGACATTTTACCTTTCATCTTATACAAAAATCTGGTATTTTGAAAAGCTAAATATAAAACCAAAGTAATAAAAGTATTAGAAAAAAAAAAAAGCTTAGAAATGATTTTCAGGTGAAAAAGGTCTTTCTAACCTAGACAAAGCACGCAAATGATTAGATTGCAGTCGATTACACAAACATCTAAAACTTCCTTGCAGGACTTTCCTAGTGGTACAGTGGATGGGAATCCACGTGCTAATGCAGGGGACACTGGTTCCATTCCTGGTCTGGAAAGAGCCCACATGCAACGAAGCAATTAAGCCCATGTATCACAACTACTGAGCCTGTGTTCCAGAGCCCATGAGCTGCAACTACTGAAGCCCGTGCTCTGCAAGAAGAGAAGCCACCACAATGAAGAGCCGGCACACCACAAGGAAGAGCAGCCCCCACTCACCACAACTAGAGAAAAGCCCACGCAGCCACGTAGACCCAGCATGGAGAAAAATAAAATAGTTACCTTTAAAAACAAATAAATAAAACTTATGTGCAGCAAAAGATATTTAAAAATAAAAGCATTATGAATGAATAAGCAAAGTGTGGTAGATACAAACAATAGAAAATCATTCAGCTTTTAAAAAGAAGGAAATTCTGATACGTTCTACAACAGAGATGAGCCTTGAGGACACTTTGCTAAGTGAAATAAGCCAGCTACAAAAATGCAAAAGATTATATGACTCCTCCATTTTTATGAGGTACCTGGAGTATTCATAGAGACAGAATGTAGAATTATGGTTGTGAGGGGCTAGGGAGAGAATGGGTAGTTATCATTTAATGGGTACAGCATTTCAGTTTTGCAAGATGAAGAGTTCTGGAGATGGATGGTGGTAATACTTGCACAACAATAGGCACGTCCTTAATAACACAGACCTGTGTACTTAAAAACGGCTAAAATGATAAATTTTATATTATGTATTTTACCACAATAAAAAAAATTGGGAAAAGGAGCTTTACACTAGAAGAAATATTTGCATCCTCTGTAAGAGACAACAGATTAAGACACTGAATACCTGTAGAGCTTCTGCATTAAACAGAAAGAAAACAACTCTATAGAAAAGTGAGCAAAGGACGTGCACAGGTAATTCACAGAAGAAACACACAATCCATAAACATTTAGAGATATTAGACTGCAGCAGTAATCAGCAAAATGCAAATTAAAATGTCTTACTGAGTTTCACTCATTCACCAGGAAAATTTAGATAAAAAAAGATAATACCCAGTGTTAGGAAGGATGAGGAAAACAAATTCTCCGTGTGCTGAGTTTAAATTATTCACAGTACCTGGCGGGGGGCAGGAGGGAGGTGGGTCAGCTGTGCAATTTGAAGAGTTTTATCCACCAAAGTGAAAAATGGATAAACTGTTTGATCCACAAATCTCTCTCTTAGGATATTACACTCAGGCTTAAGCACAAAAGTGAATGCCCAATTTTCCCTGAAGCACTGTTGCTAATGCTGAATAATTTTAATTAACTGCTATGTCCATCAATAAGGGAAAGGGTGAATAAATATCTCTAGCTAACATAATTAGAAATAAGAATAAATATTATTACTTTAGAATGTAGCCATTAATAAAAGAGGCACATACAGACATGATAGAGGTCTAAGACTTGGGGGTGAAAAAGTAAGCTGTACAATGATAGTAAGATCTCATTTACATTTATTAAAACATAGTATATATACATGGGGCTTCCTGGTGGCTCAGAGGTTAAAGCGTCTGCCTGATTCTGCCCACAATGCAGGAAACCTGGGTTCGATTCCTGGGTCAGGAAGATCCCCTGGAGAAGGAAATGGCAACCACTCCAGTATTCTTGCCTGGAGAATCCCATGGACAAGAGGAGCCTGGTGGGCTGTAGTCCACGAGGTCGCAAAGAGTTGGACACGACTGAGCGACTTCACTTTCACTTTTCATATATACATATTGGAGAAGGAAATGGCAACCCACTCCAGTATTCTTGTCTGAAGAATCTCATGGACAGAGGAGCTGGCGGGCTACAGTCCATGGAGTCGCAAGAGTCGCACACGACTTAGCGACTAAACCACCACATACACATATATTTGCAAATGTATACAAAAAAAAGTCTTGGAATAATAGGTACGAACCTGAAATTTCCCTCTTCTGAGTGAGAATAGGAGTGACAAAGGTAGTTCTACATTTTCCCCCCTCTGCTTCATATATATATTCATTTATTATTTGTATTATTTTTAAAACATAAAAAATAAAACAGATAAACTAGAGTAAATAACTTCTGAAAACCAATAGAAGGTTGTGAACCCAAGGACACAGCTTCTATAAAAGAAATCTGTGCTACAGAACTATGAGGAATCCTGCTTGGAGGGGAGGGAATTTCTCACAACTTCTTATCTGTCTTGTATTTCCCAATTTCATATATTTTGTTCAAAAAGGACTTCCTCCAGAGAAAGCAGGGCCAGGGCTCAGTGTTCCTGTAAAGAGAGCAAGATGACACTTGCTCAGCTTTCCTTCTGCTCGAGCCTACGATATTCCCACAAGGAAAACACACTCTTTCCTCTCGTCAAATCACAGTACCACCTCTTTCAGAACCATGATTGTTTTCCTGATTTGGTTCCTTTTTCAGGACAAATGGGCTACAAAAAACAACACAGACTCTGGAACACCTCTGAGCACCACTGCAGGTGTCCCGTCTCTCAGGTTAAAGAGGGAGAAGGAAAAACCCAGTGTGTAAGTAAGTAGTCTCCCCAGTGTGGCTCCAGTCCCCACTGGACACCTAAGACAGCCGCTTCCTCTCAAGGTGGCCGCTGATACAGAAGGTTTAGACACATTTGCTGAGACAACAGGAGGCAGAACAGGTACCGCAAGGAGGCAAGTTACAGCTGAGAATTAGCCCTAGCCAACAATGAAATGTTAGGTGGTGAGCTCCCTGCCACTGGAGGCATTCTAACGACACTGAAAGCTATCAGCGGAGGCGCCAAACTCAGCATGCCCTTGAAGATTCTGAGTAGGTAACTGAGCCTGGTGTCCCGTGCTTTTAAAGACTCCAAGAATAATTCTGAGGCACAGCTAAGTCTGGAAATCCCTGGCCACTATGACTATTTGGTGCCCTTCAGATTCAAGGGTCTCTGAGTGCAGATTAAAGCAGCTCAGGAGAGAGGCATAGCACTCTCAGGAGAGTGCTACAGTAATGAAGCACCATGCATGGGGGGCGGGCGGGCGGCACCCCACAAAGGGTCCTCAAGTTTGAGACACAGACAGTGGTTACCGGCAGCCTCCAAAGCCAAATCCTGACTCTGTGACTTGCTAGCTGTGTAACCACAGACAAGTTGCTGAACTTCTCTGGGCTTCAGTTTTCTCACTGATAAAATCAGAGTGGGAAAACTGTTACCCACCTCAGTGGTGAAGCTTAAATCATTCTCGTGTATGTACAGTACTTAGTGCCTGATCCATAGTTAGTGTGAACAGTTATTATTTCGAAGAGGAGGAAACAGAGGCTGAGGCCATAAGTTAACCTGACCCACGTCCTAAAGTCAGTTTAGACTTGAGAATAAGACCCACAGCTTCTTGCCTTCTAGCTCAAATTAAATACACGGCATTCAGTTCTGGCATAGCCTCTGACTACATTGATCCCTCTTGAGCTGGAGAATAAACTTGTTCAGAGTCTTCAAGCTTGTCAGTTACCAGGCACCGTTGCCCCGTGGCGCTGAATACTGTGCCTCCAGCCGCAGGACAGGCAGGCGGGACGGATGGAGGCACGAGCGGGCCACAGGCTGGCAAGAAAGGGCTCTCGGTGCCCCGCGACGTCACCGCCACCGAAGCCAGCTCTATGGTCTTGGAGAAGTTACTGGACCCCTCCGTGCTTTTTGCTAGGAAAGGGCTGTCTGTAAAAGGGTGAGAGGCGGCGCGGTTACAAACACAAGGCTTCCATCGCCCAACCAGCCAAGTCGGTGCTCCTTCCATTCGCTTGGCGTCTACCTCAGACACCGCCGCGTCCCCAAGAACTTTCTGGGCTGCACCTGCGTGTGAGCGCCTCTGGCTTCCAGGTGTAGAGGGAGGCGGAGGGAGGTCGCCGACCGAGAGAGGCAAGACCGTCAGGTAGGCGTTAAAGGAGCGCGAGGGAAGGCTGGAGACCGCAATTAACGCCCCATAAACTTTGGGGTGCTGGGAACGAGGTAAAAGTGGGTCAAATGGGAATTTTAACCCCACAAATATCCCCCGACTGCCTTGCGAAGGACGCGGTGGGATGGGGGCCATAAATGCAGGCTGGGCACTGTCGTGGCGACCCCAGCGGCGTGCGCTCTGGCAACAGTGAGCAGTTGCGCACCCGGGCGCGGGTCACCGGCGCGGACCCCTCGAAACGCCTTCTCGGGGCAGAGTGAGCCCCCCAGCCCAAGCAAACGCGAGGCCTCGGGGCACCGAGCAGGAGAGCAGGGGGCTGAACTCCGGGCCGCGTCCAGACGGCCAGGGCCGGCGGAGAATCCGCGGAGGGAGGCGGCGCGCGCGGAGGCGAGCGGGGCGCGCGGTCGGGTACTCACCCCGCGGGCCGAGGGCTCCGCGAGCCGGGCCGGGTCGTCGGCGGCGGGGCTGCCGAGCCGCGGTGCGAGGCCCGGGCGAGCGCGGGTGCGGACGTGCAGGGCCGGCCCCGCGCCCGGCCTATGAATCAGCTGCGGGGCGCGCGCCCAGGGGCGGGAATTACGGGAAAGACGCGGGGGAGGGCAGAGGGCCGAGGACTTTTGCAATTTCCCGTCTCGCTGCGCACTCTTGGCACTCCTGGGACCCACAGGAATTCTCTTCCTTTGGGTCCCCCGGGGGGAGAGCGGATGGGACCCTGAAGAGGTGCGGGACCCCGGGCCTCGGCGGTCGGGCGGGGACCGGTGGGAAAGGAAGTGGACGAGGCCTGGGAAGGAAAAGTGGAAACCAAAAACGGCGGGCCGGGCACCCGGGTGGGGGGGCTACGGCCCCCGCAGGCCGGCCACCCGGGCGGGAGCAGCGCAGAGCGAAACGGGTGGGATCCCGCGGGGCCACTTGTTATCCCGGCCTGGAGGCACAACCCCTGGGCTTCCCGGCAGAGATTCTTTGGGCACAGACAATCGCTCCAGGCAAACTTCCGACTGTGTGGAGTTCAGAGCAATAAAATTTGAGTTCTAGGATCCTGGTTCGCGTTCCTGCCTAGAAACTCCTTGGCAGACACAGTTGTCCTTGAATTAACTGTCCCGTAGCCTTACACAAAGAGCTATGTGTGCTATAACGTGGCTTACTTTTTCTCTTAATAATGCCATTTAATCTTTGAAATACGTATTTCAAATACAGGGCCCTTGAAATGCGTATCTGCCCTCTCTTCATAGTTACTCGGGGGCTTACCTGGTGGTACAGTCGGTAAAGAATCTGCCTGCAATGCAGAAGAGCCTGGTTCCATCCCTGAGTGTGGACGATTCCCTGGAGAAGGAAATGGCCACCCACTCTAGTATTCTTGCCCGGGAAATCCCATGGACAGAGGAGCCTGGCAGGCTACTGTCCATGGGGTTGCAAGAGTTCGACAAGACTTAGCCACTAAACCACCACCACCACCATACTTATATGGTGGACTAGCTAAAGGCACATCCACCTGGGATCTAGTACGGAAACCATCTAAATACGGCTGCTGTGGTGCCACCCTTGGATCCAGAGGGAGGTTGGTGGGGCTGGGGTGTTGGGCAGGGGTGCCCTGCAGCTCTGCGGTCTTGTCCATGGGACCTGGCTCTGGGAGACTAAGCCTGATGAGATTCAGGTGCTGCAAATTATCACAGTGATTGGGAGAACTAGGAGTAATGGAGGAGGACCACCCATGAATCATATCTTAAGAGTCACTTCTTGAATTGACTGAATGGCTCAAAATGTCAGAATACGTCCAAATGATTTTACGTTTAAAGCCCAAATGCTTTTATGTTTGTCCATGGTTATTGCTCCTCCCAGTGCCATCCCAGGGAAAGAGTTCTTTTTAGATGGGTTGTGTCTGATGATGCAACGAAGACCATAAATATTTAATGACAATGAAGTTAAAGGTACTCTTGTCTAAATAAATGTAAGGTACTTTGCCACACCTCTCATTAAGAGTTTTAAAGAGTCCATTAGTTTAGCCATCTGGCTATGTAAGCTCTGTCACACCAGGTCCTGAGGGTGAGGAAGGCTTTCTGATTGACTTTTTCATAGAGGAAAAAAAAAAAAAAAAAAAATACAGAGTGTGATGAATTTCTGCAAAGTGAGTCTTAACTTGCTTTGGGTTCCTCTAACAATTGAAAGAAACTGAGTTGCAAAATATTCCCTGCTGTTGGTTCAAGACCCTCTAGTTCCCCTGGTGAAATTCTAAATTGGCCCCCTTACACAAAGGTCAAGGAGAGGCAGACCTATTGAGATTTGTTCAGTTCAGTTCAGTTGCTCAGTGTGTCTGATTCTTTGTGAAGAGGTGGCAAGAATACACGGAAGAACTGTACAAAAAAGATCTTCACGACCCAGATAATCATGATGATGTGATCACTAATCTAGAGCCAGACATCTTGGAATGTGAAGTCAAGTGGGCCTTAGAAAGCATCATTACGAACAAAGCTAGTGGAGGTGATGGAATTCCAGTAGAGCTGTTTCAAATCCTGAAAGATGATGCTGTGAAAGTGCTGCACTCAATCTGCCAGCAAATTTGGAAAACTCAGCAGTGGCCACAGGACTGGAAAAGGTCAGTTTTCATTCCAATTCCAAAGAAAGGCAATGCAAAAGAATGCTCCAATTACCGCACAATTGCACTCATCTCACATGCTAGTAAAGTAATGCTCAAAATCCTCCAAGCCAGGCTTCAGCAATACGTGAACCGTGAACTCCCTGATGTTCAAGCTGGCTTTAGAAAAGGCAGAGGAACCAGAGATCAAATTGCCAACATCCGCTGGATCATGGAAAAAGCAAGAGAGTTCCAGAAAAACATCTACTTCTGCTTTATCGACTATGCCAAAGCCTTTGACTGTGTGGATCACAATAAACTGTGGAAAATTCTGAAAGAGATGGGAATACCAGACCACCTAACCTGCCTCTTGAGAAATCTGTATGCAGGTCAGGAAGCAACAGTTAGGACTGGACATGGAACAACAGACTGGTTCCAAATAGGAAAAGGAGTTATTCATGGGGTCGCAAAGAGTCGGACACGACTGAGCGACTGAACTGAACTGAACTGGACTGCAGCATGACAGGCTTCCCCGTCCATCACCAACTCCCGGAGCTTACTCAAACTCATGTCCATTGAGTAGGTGATGCCATCCAACCATCTCATCCTCTGCTGTTCCCTTCTCCTCCTGTCTTCGATCTTTCCCATCATCAGAGTCTTTTCAAATGAGTCAGTTCTTCACATCAGGTGGCCAAAGTATTGGAGTTTCAGCTTTAGCTTCCGTCCTTCCAATGAATATTCAGGACTGATTTTGTAGGTGGCAGTTTAAATAAGCAAGGAACTTACATAGGAGGCTTGTCTCCCATGGTAGCGAGATGTATACATCTCCAAATCTCCTCCCCCACCTGCCAGAATCTTAAAAGTTATATAGAAGCCTTAATGAGGTTCAGTCTTGTGTACAGACCCCATGATCTCAACAACACATTGTTCTGTCAAGGTTGCATCCTTGAAAATGGCTCCTGGTACAGATACAGCCAGCAGAACATATATTCCAAGGACAGGGGAGGGGATAAGGAGGCTCTGATTGTTTGGGGTTGGAGGGTCAACCAGAGGGGACATCCTCTCAATGATCCTTCAACAGGTGTCCACATAAAATTCACTTATTTTGTGCACCATTCTAATTCCTTGCATATACTCCTCTTTCTAGAGACTAGTTAGTATAGCACCTGCAAATCTGTGATCATTCCCTTAGGATGATGTACTAGGTTGAATAGTTTCCTCCAAAAATTCCTGTCCACCCAGAATTTCAGAATATGACCCTATTTGAAAATATAGGTTTTGCAAATTTCATCAAGTTGAGACTGGATTAACCAGAAGTCTGTTATTCTTATAGGAAGAGGAAAATGTGGACACAGAAACCCAGGAGGAACACCATGTGATTCCTGAGGCAGAGATTGGAGTTACCCTGCCTCAACCCAAGGAATGCCAAGGATCGCTGGCCAGCAGCAGAAGCCAGGAGAAAGGTACAGAGAAGTATGGTTTTCAGCACAGTTTAATATATTGTCCAAACAAAGAACATTAAACAAGCCAGGGGTACATTCCTTTAAGGTTTCAAAAAAAAAAAAAAAACAGATCAGCACGTACACAGGGAGTTAGTATGGCCTTGGCACCTGGAAAGGGAGTCTTGTTATTGAAGGAGTATCAGCCCTGGTATCCCAGGAATGGAGGCATTTAATGATGCATTTAATCTTTATTTTTAGAATGGACATTTTTCCGGTCAGTGCTCCCTTTTCTTTCATAATTAAAGCAGATGGACAATGTTTTTTTTTTTTTTCTGATTTTTTTTATTGAAGGATAATTGCTTTACAGAATTTTGTTGGTTTCTGACAAACATCAATATGAATCAGCCATAGGTATACATGTGTCCCCCTCCCTCTTGAACCTCCCTCCCTCCCACCTCCCTCCCCACCCCGCCCCTCTAAGTTGTTACAAAGCTCCTGTTTGAGTTCTATGTGTCAGAGACAGGCTGTTTTAGTTAGCATTAAATTCAGGTTAACTTGTGTATAAGCCAGAATGACTTCCCTAAATACCTCAATATGCGAAAATGTCCTTTAATCATTTGCCTGTCCCTTTTCATTCTCCATCTGTCTCCTAGATGTTGGCCTGACCCAGGGCTCCATCGTTGACTCTCTCCTCTGAATCCACAGTCTCCCGAATGATCATGTCCATGCTCCTGATTTCCATGGTCACTTATGCTCTCTTGAACCTTGAATCTTCCTCTCCATTGCAATTATTTCATCTGAACTACAGACCAACTTATTTGTACATCAAAATCAATATGTTCAAGTTCAAATGCTTTACTTTTCCACCTTTGATTCTCTTATATTAAGTGAATGCCCCAACCTTTAACTCAGATACCAAATCAAAAAACCTGGGAATGATTCTTGATCCATTCTTCCTCATCTTTCACCAGAAAGTCTCATATATGTAACTATTGTTGCCAAAATCTTGGCCCCCTGTCCACCGGTGCCAATAAAGAATATGGAAACAGAGTTTGAAGGAAATAGAAAAATGGCTTTATCTTTGCCCGGCAAAGGGGAATACGTAGCAGGCTAGCACCTCAAGTACTGTGCCCCATCTCTTGGGAATAGAGAGAGGTTTTATATCCTCATGAAGGTCTAGCATTTTTAATCTTTCTTTGCAAAGTTTCAAAACAACTACAGCTGGCCTGAGGCAACTCAGCAACCAGGTCTGGTTTCCCTGAAATAATTGGCCCATGGCCTTTTTTCTGAAATGCAAAATGCTCCAAGCGATTGTAAGGGAACAAAAATGCCAAGTGTGGGGTATAATCCGTACGGAGTCAGAGAGTAATTAGCTTTGTGAAGGATAAGCCCAACTACAAGTGTTTGTTAGTAGTAACAGCTAAAGAATGACCGAGATTGTTTAACTCTTGCAAGCCTGTTTGGCTGGTATGTGCGAAAGGCCGTTCACTCGTTTCCATTTTTGCTGCAACACTATGGCAGGAGAGACATGAGTGGAATGTTAGCCTCACCTGATCCAGTTTCTCAGGGGAAATACAGTTCTATAAGTATCAGGAATATTACATAGATCTGTCTATGGATGTAGATGTGGAAGAGGGCATGGCAACCCATTCCAGTATTCTTGCCTGGAGAATCACCATGGACAGAGGAGCCGGGCGGGCTACAGTCCATGGGGTCCCAAAGAGTCACACACGACTGAAGCAACTTAGAACGCGCATAGATATAGATGTATGAAATCATCTGTGTAAGCTGTGAAATATAAATTATTATTCTATTTGTTAAACTGCTACAAATATCTGTAATTACGTATTTGGCAGTATTTGCTAACCAGACTGATAGAATTTGAAGGAATTGGGAGTTTTCTGAAGAAAGTGACTTCATCAAGTGGATGATGATTTACAATTACCTTCATGGATAAGAATTCTCTATTTCTTTTTGGATGTTATCACATTTGATATATTAAAGATTCACTTTTAGGTTTTAAAGCATGCTTCTGTGGTTATGATTGTTGGTGACACAGGCATTATTTCTAAGAAAACAATGGAAATTAAAATGTTATTTGGTAAATGTATTCTTATATTGTGAAAAACAAAACAGGAATTTTGAAAAGTTTCTAATCTAAAATATATCATAAATCTTGATTAGCTAACAGACAGTTATTTCCAAATGTGTATATTTTTTTAAAAAATCAAAAGCAAACAAAAAAGGGAGCTGACAATGACAAAGCAAGATGTTAAATGTTATAGGGCCACATGGAGCTTTCACATTTTAGAATTTCAGAGGATTCCTTTAAGTACGTGAGTATGAATTGCTTTCCTTCCGTGTCTGTTAAGTGGATTTAAGTGAGGGATAATAGCATCCTTAATAGTTCTCAAGGAGTTTCTTGCTTGAACTAACTGTTAGTGGAAGATTGGTTGAAGGATTGATTGCTTCTACACATTCCACCCTCTCCTGCGTATTCTAATAGTTTTCACACCTTATTCCAGAAATCATCAGAAACCAGACCATAGTAGTAGTGTTAGTTGCTCAGTTGTGTCTGACTCTTTGTGATTCCAAAGACTGTAGCCTGCCAGGGTCCTCTGTTCATGGAATTCTCCAGGCAAGAATACTGGAGAGGGTTGCCCTTCCCTTCTCCAGAGGCTCTTTATGACCCAGGGATCAAACCCAGGTCTCTTGCACTTCAGGTGGATTCTTTACCGTCTGAGCCACCAGGGAAGCATTTTGGATCTTTTTTCTTTTTTTTCTTTTTGCTCCATGGGCTTTAGAGATACTGCTGAATATGTGTTTGCTTGGATAACTGCTTTTATTCTTTTGGCCTGTGGTTATGAGGATTAATAAAAATGAGCATAGTAATTAATACTACAGGACAGAACATTAATCCAGTCAGGAAGGAAGTACTTTGAGGGAAAGTCAGGTGGGAAGTTTGGAAACTTTTGAAAATGATTTGCTAAACTTGACCTAAAATAAATCTATAGTCATGTTCATATTGATATTTAAACAGCATCTCTTATTGAGAGCATGTAGTTGGAAGTTTTTTTAAAAGTACATTCTCTGCATTTTAATTTGATAGAGAGTGTTAGCACACTTACATTTAAGGTAGTTATTGATATGACTGAGTTAAACCTATCACTTTACTATATGTTTTCTCTTTCATTCTCCCTGCTTTTTGTCCTTCTGTTTCTCCTTTTCTGCCTTCTTTTACATCATATGAATTTTTAAAAGAATTTTATTTTAAATTTGCCTTTTGGGTTTTTGTTGTTCCTCTTTACAGAACTTTTTGGTATGTGGCCTAATGGATTAAGATTTACATCTTTAATTTTTACTGTTTGCTTGAGATATTTTGGAAAACTCAGCAGTGGCCACAGGACTGGAAAAGGTCAGTTTTCATTCCAATTCCAAAGAAAGGCAATGCAAAAGAATGCTCCAATTACCGCACAATTGCACTCATCTCACATGCTAGTAAAGTAATGCTCAAAATCCTCCAAGCCAGGCTTCAGCAATACGTGAACCGTGAACTCCCTGATGTTCAAGCTGGCTTTAGAAAAGGCAGAGGAACCAGAGATCAAATTGCCAACATCCGCTGGATCATGGAAAAAGCAAGAGAGTTCCAGAAAAACATCTACTTCTGCTTTATCGACTATGCCAAAGCCTTTGACAAGATAAAACTGGCATATAATATGTATTTTAAAGAAATTAAGAGGAAAAATAGTCTTTTATATTTACATGTTTACCTTTACCCCAGTGTTCTTCAGTCTTCCCAAAGATCCGAGTTTTCATCTGTTCTTGTTTCCCTAAGCCTGAAGGATTTCCTTTAGCATTTTTAAATGCAGATATGGAGATATACTCTCTTAGTTGTGTGTGTGTGTTTAATGTCTTTACTTCATCTCATCCAGCTTCCCTGGTGGCTCAGATGGTAAAGAATCTGCCTGCAACGTGGGACACCCGGGTTGGATCCCTGGGTTGGGAAGATCCCCTGGAGAAGGAAATGGAAACCCACTCCAATATTCTTGCCTGGAGAATCCCATGGACGGAGGAGCCTAGCGGGCTGTAGTCCATGAGGTCCAAAAGAATCAGACATAATTGAGTGACTGACACTTCACTTCATCTCATACTTGAGGGATGTTTTTGCTGGGTATAGGATATTCAGTTGACAGCTTTTACCTTTCAAACTTTTAAAATGTTGTTCTGTGATTTTCTGATCTCTGTTGTTTCTGTTGAGGTCAATTATTCAAATTTTTATTCCCCTGTATATATAATCTGTCATTTTTCTCTGGTTGCTTTCAATATTTTTTCTTTCCTTTTGATTGTCAGTATGACAATAATGTGTTTAGAGATTTTTTAAAAATTAGTATCATTATTCATCAGGCTTGACATTTGTTGAGCTTCTTGAATTTGTAAATTTATGTCTTTTACCAAATTTGAGAAATTCTCAGCTAGTGTTTCTTCAAATTTTTTTCTACTCTTTTATCTTTCTCATCTCTCTCCTAGAATCCAATTACTCATATGTTAAACCTCTCCCTTCATATAGTCCCAAATACCCTGGAACTTTATTGTTTTCACTTTTTTTCTTTGTGTTTTTTAGACTGGAAAGCTTCTATCAAACTTTATTTAAGCTTATTGACTCATCTCCTCTCATCTTAGTTTTGCTGTCAAATTCATCTACTAAATTTTGTATGATAGGTAGTATATATTTCAATTCCAAATTTTTTCTTTTTTATATATATTTTCTATTTCTTTCCTGATATTTACTATCCTTTAGCTCATGCTGGGCATATTTTCCTTTACCTCATTGAGCATAGTTCTATTTACTGCTTTTAGAGCATGACTTGGTTATTCTAACATCTAGACATCTTAGAATCAGGCTGTACTGACTGTGGCTCGAATGAGAATGTATCGCATTTCCTGGTTTATTTATTTTTGGATTGTCAAGTAATTTTGGATTACAACCTGGACATTGTAAATATTATGTTATGAAAATGAGTTCTATTACATTCCTCCAGTGACATTGGTTTTCTTTTTTAAATGGGCAGTTAATGTGGTTAGGGACTTCCCCATGGCTCAGCAGTAAAGAATCTACCTACTGTGCAGGAGGTGCATCAGATGTGGGTCCAGTCCCTGCATTGGGAAGGGAGGAAGGAGGAAATGGCAACCCACCCCAATATTCTTGCTGGGAAAATCCTATGGATAGAGGAGCCTGCGAGCTACGCTCCATCATAGGGTCACAAAAAGTCAGGCACAACTGAGTGACTGAGCAGCTGCAGAATGTGGTTAGACTCAAACTGCAAACAAGATATTGATTGCAGTGAGGTGAGGTGAGGTGAAGTCGCTCAGTCGTGTCCGACTCTTTGCGACCCCGTGGACTGTAACCTACTAGGCTTCTCCGCCCATGGGATTCTCCAGGCAAGAATACTGGAGTGGACTGCCATTTCCTTCTCCAGGGGATCTTCCCGACCCAGGGATCGAACCCGGGTCTCCCGCATCAGAGGCAGACGCTTTTAACCTCTAAGCCACCATTGATTGCAGTAGTAGCAGCTCAAATCCAAATTCACTGTTTTTTTTTTTTTTTTTTGGTGAGGGGCTTGCTTTTATTTAGGCTGTTTTGAATTCTGTCTTGCACAGTCATGATTCATAGTTTATCAATGATGTAAGTTTAAGCACAGAATATAAGCTTTTTCCTCTCTAGCTATTTCTTTTCTGCAGTTTCTCTCTTTATATCCAAACAGTGTGTTTGCATCAAACTCTGACCTCTGATTCTTCAAGCCAGAAATATTGTAAACTTTCTAACAGACTTTTAGTTATCCTCACACTGCACAAGACTTGTGGGGTCTCAGGCTAAGGGCCATAAAATATGGGAAACTTACTCCATACTCTTTCCTTTGTTCCAACTGTTAATTCTCTTCCAGAATCTTACTGTTTTTGTCAGTTCTCCACTGCTTTTTATGTGTTTTTTATTTGTGTTTTTCCTAGTGTTTGATTTTGTTGTATGTAGGAGAGGCAGTTTAATGAGAACTACTCAGCTATGACTGAAAGGACACTCCCTACAGTTATATTTTGAAGTACTGAATGATGAAGTTATTGGGAGAAGATACAAGAACCTAATTTTTTTTTTTTTCCACTTTCCTAGGGTAGATTTCTCTCTCCAATAAAACATTCTTCTGAAACAATCCAGTTTTTCAAAAGATTCAAATATTTTTGCCTTAGACGTCAATCTGGAAACTGCTGAAAGCCTGCTAGAATTGTGTAGTGAAGTCGCTCAGTAGTGGCTGACTCTTTGCGACCCCATGGACTGTAGCCTATCAGGCTCCTCCCTCCATGGGATTCTCCTGGCAAGAGTACTGGAGTGGATCGCCATTTCCTTCTCCAGGGGATCCTTCCGACCCAGGGATCGAACCCCGGTCTCCTGCATTCCAGGCAGACACTTTAACCTCTGAGCCACCAGGGAAGGCTAATCTATTAACTTAAACGTCACGTTAGAATAAAAATTTATGAGTACTAATAACATGATGAAAAAGTAACAGTGTTAGTCTCTCAGTTGTGTCCAACTCCTTGTGACCCGATGGGCTGTAATCTGCCAGGCTCCTCCGTCCATGGCATTCTCCAGGCAAGAATATTGGAACAGGTAGCCATTGCTTTCTCCAGGGTATCTTCCCAACCCAGGGATCGAACCCGCATTTTCTGCATTGCAGGCAGATTCTTTACCGTCTCAGTCACCAGGGAAGCTCATATAACACAATACTACTAAGGAAACAGTTTGGGGAATGAAAGGAGGATTGGTGAAACTTGTCCTTGAGTTTCCTGTGAATTTTGTTGAAATGCCAAAAACAAAATTTATTTGAGGGAGTTATGGTAAGGTTTATCTTTATCTGGTGGTTCCATTTGTGTTTAAATTTCATCTAGAATAAAATGAATACTTCCTAAAGTTATTCACCTTTATATCCAGTCTTGTCAGCTTTTAAAATGTAGGCTCTTTCATTCAATTCTAACATAACAGCAATTATTTGATGATGCTTAGTCACAGTGGAATAAAACTCAGGTTATTTCCACATTCTCAGGGCATTTTTTGAAAACAGGCCAGGGAGAAATGTTCATTCAAATTCAATACAAAATAGCCAAGCTAAATTTTATAACCCAAGAAGGAAAAAATGTTATTAAATTAATGTTACTATATTTTGTAGCAAAAATAATCATAAAAATTGTTTTCTTAGAAATTATTGGAACCTGATGCCTAAAGATGAAAGTATAAATATTTCAGAAAAGAATGAATACAGACCATTTCCTTTGAAAATACCCCTTCTTTTCAGGAAGAAAAAGTAATAATATTCACTTAGCTGGAAATGTAGACTTACAAATATTCATAGTTGCAAAATTGTAACACACACACAGATGCTCATTAGAAAAACACTGTGGGGGAAATGGGGTGATGGTAGGAAAACCATTGTAATAGCAAAAACTAGTAACAAACGGAAGATCATCCAATAGAAGGCTACTGAAAACTCTATGATTCATCCTTTCAAAGGAAAGGAAGGAAGATTATGTGCTTTATCAGCTGCTGTGGAAATATGTCCAAGATATTCAATTAAGTGAAAAAAGAATCAGAAATGTATCTGTGGTATGTCCATTTATCTATTTAATTTGTTAATGTTTATGGCATATATGCATGAGCCTGTTTGGAGGAGGATTACAAGACATTTGGTGACTGTGGATGTTCTTGAGGAGAAGGGCTACGAATGGGGGGTAATGTATAGGGAGGGCTTGTAGTTTTTCATTTTAGACCTATCTGTGCAGATTCTTTTTTTTATCATTTGTTTTTATTTTTTATGGTAATATCTTTAAAAATCAAAGAATATGAGGAGCCATATTTGTTATTTTGGTGGGAGGGGTTGTTCTGTTCAAGTTATAATCAATTATAGTCTCTTTAGGGATATAAAAGAAATAAAATTAATCTCCTCTGGGGAAGACAATTGAGGGACAGAGGGGATAGTTTTAACTTCCTTTTCGTATCATTTGAATTTTTATCCATATAATTATGTTACTTAGTAAAATATTAAATTTTTTAAAAATGCAATGATTAACAACAACAAAAATGAGACACTGGTCTGAAGTGTTGTCTGTGAGCTCTACATGTCAACCAGTGGGCTTCATCCAGAGTGAACAGACAGAATTGCATTCCATGCAGCCTGAGTTTGCATGCATGCTATGCAGCATTTGTCTGAGAATATGGGCTCTTGGCAGCTGTTTTAGACTTTGGCTTCTTAGAACTGGGGGAACTAGAGCCCCTAACCCACAGGGAGTTGGGTTGGGGCACAGACCCTCCCATGGAAAAGTGGGCCCTGTTTCAGAAAGTCTATGGCCAGACGCCTCAGCTTCAGGTGTTGTCCCCCAGATAATGCTGTTTATCTCTTTCCATACATTCTTTTTTTATTTATTTTAATTGGAGGTGGTGGTTTTTGCCATACCTTCACATGAATCAACCATGGTGTACATGTGTTCCCTGTCCTGAACCCCCCTCCCACTTCCCTCCTCATCCCATCCCTCAGGGTCATCCCAGTGCACCAGCCCTGAGCACCCTGTCTCATGCATCAAACCTGGACTGGCCATCTATTTCACATATGGTAATATACATGTTTCAATGCTATTCTCTCAAATCATCCCACCCTCGTCTTCTCCCACAGAGTCCAAAAGTCTGTTCTTTACATCTGTGTCTTTTGCTGTCTCACACATAGGGTCAGTGTTACCATATATATGTGTTAATATACTGTACTGGTGTTTTTCTTTCTGACTTACTTCACTCTGTATAAAAGGCTCCAGTTTCATCCACCTCATTAGAACTGATTCAAATGTATTTTTTTAAATAGCTGAGTAATATTCCATTTTGTGTATATACCAGAGCTTTCTTATCCATTCATCTGCCACTGGCCATCTAGGTTGCTTCCATGTCTTGGCTATTGTAAACAGTGCTGTGATGAACATTGGGGTACACGTGTCTCTTTCAATTCTGATTTCCTCGGTGTGTATGCCCAGCAGTGGGGTTTTTTCCATAGATTCTTATTCTTTACAGAGTGAAATAAGTCAGAAAGAGAAAAGCAATTATCGTATACTAACGCATAAATATGCAATCTAGAAAGATGGCACTGATGAACCCTTTTGCAGAACAGCAATGGAGACACAGACATCAAGAACAGGCTTATGGACATGGCTGGGGGAGGGGGAGAAGCAGAGGGTGGGAGGTGTGGAGAGAATAACATGGAAACATACACTACCATATGTAAAATAGATAGCCAGTGGTAATTTGCCAGGGCTTTGTAACATTCTAGAAGGGTGGGAGGTGGGAGGGATGTTCAAGTGGGAGGGAACATGGGTAAACTTATGGCTGATTCAGGTTAATGTTTGGTAGAAACCAATGCAATACCGTAAAGCAATTATCCTTCAATTAAAAATAAGTAAATTTAAAAAAACACAATAATATTACAAAAGTTAAAAAAATAGTTCTCTGTAGAGAACTATACAATTATAGGAAAATATGAAGAAGAAAATAATCACTATCTGCCTATTTAAAACAGGAAAAAAACTCCAGTACTATACTGCTTAGTTATTTTAGCAACATAATTGCATATGACCAATTTGTTGCTCTTTACTCACAGTAATGGAAAGTTGGAAGCAACTTGCAGGTCTTTCGCTCGCATATTTACTTCACTGGGCTCTGTGCAGCAACAGAAAGAGGTTTGTTTTTCCCTCAGTCATAGTCTGATGCTACTCGAGCTGTCTTTTCTGTTCCAAGTGGTGAGTCGAGGATAGAGGCTGCTTCCCGGTTATCACCTTGCATCTGGAACACGTGGCTTCCACACGTACTTGCAGCAACGAACGAGGGCAGGAGGTTGGCATGGGTTGACTTTAAGGCCAGGGCCAGTCACTTTCACCCAGATTGCACTAACTGGAACTCAGTCACATGGTCCAGCCAAACTGCAAGGAAGGCTGGGAAATGGAAGCAGCCCATGGTCCCAGGAAGAGGAAACAGGAGTTTGGGGGAGTGAAGACATTGTCTGGACACAGAGGAAGCTTATTATTATAATAAATTATGATATATCTTTGTAATAGAATATCATTCAGCCATTGAAAATCAGGTTTCAGAATGTATTTAATGAAAATGTAAAAATGAAAAGGCAAGATACAGAATTTTATGATTCTTGTTTTGGGAAAAACATATTTATACATTATATGTGTGCCTATAAATATAAACTAGAAGGAAATAAATGATATGTTCTTTGCAGTTATCTTTAAATGGAAGGGTGATAGGTCATTTTTTTGGATACTTTTGAAGAAATTGCTAATTGTCTTCAGTGATCATGTATTTCTTTAAAAAGAAGTATGTATAATCTGAAAAACTTTCTTTTAAAGTGGAAAAGAAATCCTTAGGTCATCTGAAACTAGAGCTGACACTTAAAATTCCCTTATAAGTTGCTGCTGCTGCTGCTAAGTCGCTTATGAATTTGAAGTTATGCTACTACGTTTGTTTTGAATCTGCAGAGGGCCGCTGTCTGCTTTAGGGCTTATTTTTCCTTTGGCATCGATGCTAGCCAAACTCCCTGTTTTACACATTAATTGTGGTCAGAATCCTATATTCCATTTATTCTTTTGGCAGGGAGAAGCCAAGTTGAAACCTATCTTTGTCGTAACACTTTTTGAGTAGCATCTATTTGCTGACCAGAGCAAGTAAGCAAACCCAGCCTGGCCTTGCAGGAGGTTTCCATCTACAGCAGATGGTGCTACCATAGCGACGGGCTCCATCACAAAACTAGGAAAGGAGAGCAGTTTTGCAGAGTGAGCAGTCCTTGTGAGGAGACAGCCACAGGGTTTGGAAGAGAATGGGGACTTGCACAGGGCGCTGTGCCTTCCGGTAGGACAGGGCTAGACAGAAACCATATTTCCTTGCACAGGTAGACTTTGTGGATTAAAAGAAAATACATAT
Organism: Cephalophus harveyi; assembly: GCA_006410635.1. Taxonomy (NCBI): domain Eukaryota; kingdom Metazoa; phylum Chordata; class Mammalia; order Artiodactyla; family Bovidae; genus Cephalophus; species Cephalophus harveyi. Next base: position 115,596 of record SJYT01000736.1, on the reverse strand, counting down.
CGGCTTTAACATCCATATAAGGCAAAGAATGGGGCTTCCCAGGTGGCACAGTGGTAAAGAATCTGCCTGCCAATGCAAAAGACACAGGTTCGATCCCTGGGTCAAAAGATCCCTTAGAGAAGGAAATGGCAACCCACTCCAGATTTCTTGCCTGGAGAGTTCTGTGGAAAAAGGAGCCTGGCAGCCTACAGTCCATGGGACTGCAAAGAGTCAGACACAGCTGAGCACGCACTCACAGGGCAAAGAATAATCACAAGATAGGAAGAGACAAAATACAGAAACTCATTAAAAACAGATGTTCTCCATATGTATTTTAAATCCATCATGTTAGAAAAATGTACAAAATTGATCATGTCCAGTGTTAGTGAGGATGTAGGTCAACAGTTAATTCTCAAATACTGTTGGGAATATAAGTTAGCCTTTGCATTATCAAATGTATTTGTCCTTGATGGAGAAATTGAATGTCTAAGGTAGCTCACTCAGCAGAAATAGTGTGGGTGAACGTGTAAAGCCTCTGCTGCCCACCTTCATAACCTAACCTGTGAGGTATGTTGTTCAGCCGCTCAGTAGTGTCCAACTCTTTGCGACCCCATGGACTGCAGCGCCCCAGGGACAGGCTTCCCTGCCCTTCACCATCTCCTGGAGTTTACTCCAACTCATGTCCACTGAGTCTGTGATGCCATCGATCATCTCATCCTCTGTCGTCCTTTCTCCTGCCTTCAATCTTTCCCAGCACCAGGGTTTGTTTCTAAAGATGCTCTTCCCATCAGGTGGCCAAGGTATTGGAGCTTCAGCATCAGCATCAGTCCTTCCAATGAATATTCAGGGCTGGTTTCCTTTAGGATTACCTGGTTGGATCTCCTTGCAGTCCAAAGGACTCTCAAGAGTCTTCTCCAACACCACAGTTTAAAAGCATCAATTCTTCGGCGCTCAGCCTTCTTTATGGTCCAACTCTCATATCCATACATGACTACTGGAAAAACCATAGCTTTGACTAGATGGACCTTGGGCAGCAAAGTAATGTCTCTGCTTTTGAATACGCTGTCTAGTTGTTACAACTGCCCTGTCTCTTGGCAGCCGTGGTAAGGTCCAAAGCAGCTCAGCAAACCTGTCAGTTCAGTTGGACAAACTACAGAAAGAATGAGACACGCAGGCGCCCTCTAGTGGCCACTTTTTAGAGAACAGGCTCTCCGAATGTTTCAAGCCTTCCCTTGCAGGTGGCAAGACCTGTCTGACAGGGCTGGGCACTGATACTTGGCCTCCCACCTTCCCACCCGCAGACTCTGGTACTAGCCAGGAACAGCCCTTTGGCTTGGCTTTACCTAAAATGAGTTCGGGGTGTTTCCAAGGAGCTGCAACTTCAAATTTCTTCCTACCAGTGTGCCAATTCAGACAGCCAAGAGACCTGGCAAAATCCCAAAGGTGCTGTCTTGTGTGGACCGCCACCCCCCCACCCCTCCCTGCTCGATAAAGCCCAGGGACACACCAATAAAGCAACTCCCCAGAACAACTTAGGTTTCCAATTACTTCCTTGAAAATATGCTAATTAACTTCACATTGAGTTATACAAGAGTGAGCAAGTAAGGAGAAGATGATACAGGCAGGAAAGAATGGGAGGCCCCTAGAGAGCAACACTGATATTTGCAGAGTGCCTACTTGGTGCCAGTTATCAGGGCTGCCACAGGTGCTGGGCCACCCACAGCTTGATGGTATTTCTGCACATTTGTAAAAAGTGGGTGCAGGGTTTGGCAGAGAGACGGAGCCTTTGTGTGAAGGCAGAAATGCTCTCTTCTCAGGCATAGGTACCTTCATGCTTAGACACAACAGTTTGGTGAGAGAAAAGGACTTGAGCTTAGTCCCCATTCACCCCCACCCCGGGTCTCAGCACTTTGGAAAGTACACCCGTGTCACAGGTGTATCAGCAACCTTGCATTTGTGATGCTGAAGGCATCTGGCCGAGGGAAGAGTAAGGCCTGAAAATCCAGGCCTGCTCTGCTGGCCAAGCCCCGAGTCATCTGTCAGTCTGGAGCCCTCACCTTTGTGTAGAAAGCACAAAGCTGCCTTATGCGCTGGTGGCCCTGGGTCTATGTTGTGTCATTCTTTAATGACCCCATAAGGCAGGCAGAGATAGGTTTCCTGTATAGCTAATGACGCAGACTTTTCCAAGATCTACAGAGGGGTTCAAGCACTGTTTCACATGGTCATGCTGCTGCTGCTGCTAAGTTGCTTCAGTCATGTCTGACTCTGTGTGACCCCATAGACGGCAGCCCACCAGGCTCCCCCATCCCTGGAATTCTCCAGGCAAGAACACTGGAGTGTGTTGCCATTTCCTTCTCCAATGCATGAAAGTAAAAAGTGAAAGTGAAGTCACTCAGTCGTGTCTGACTCTTAGCGATCCCATGGACTGCAGTCCACCAGGCTCTTCCGTGGGACTTTCCAGGCAAGAGTACTGGAGTGGGGTGCCATTGGCTTCTCCTCACATGGTCATATTTTGTTCTAAAATTTGCAAAATAAGATCATTGAACTGTAATCGCTTAAAACAATTGTCACAGCAACTTTTGGATACAGGTACAAAATTATCTCCATATTGTAACTGAGACACAGAAATGTTAATTAGCATTACTGTTACTGTTAGGCTTGGATTTGTTGCAAACTAATTGATATGAATGCCAGAAGATCATGGAGAATATTGTTTCTAAGGAGACAATATATTGTTTCTAAGGAAATATATTGTTTCTAAGAGGTTTGTGACATTCTACAGGACACAGGGATCAAGACCATCCCCCCAAAAAAGGAAATTCAAAAAACTAAAATGGCTATCTGAGGAGGCCTTACAAATAGCTGTGAAAAGAAGAGAAGCGAAAAGCAAAGGAGAAAAGGAAAGATATACCCATTTGAATGCAGAGTTCCAAAGAATAGGAAGGAGAGATAAGAAAGCCTTTCTCAGCGATCAATGCAAAGAAATAGAGGGAAACAATAGAATGGGAAAGACTAGAGATCTCTTCAAGAAAATGAGAGATACCAAGGGAAATTTTCATGCAAAGATGGGCACAATAAAGGACAGAAATGGTATGGACCTGACAGAAGCAGAAGATATTAAGAAGAGGTGGCAAGAATACACAGAAGAACTGTACAAAAAAGATCTTCACGACCCAGATAATCATGATGGTGTGATCACTCACCTAGAGCCAGACATCCTGGAATGTGAAGTCAAGTGGGCCTTAGGAAGCATCACTACGAACAAAGCTAGTGGAGGTGATGGAATTCCAATTGAGCTATTTCAAATCCTGAAAGATGATGCTGTGGAAGTGCTGCACTTAATATGCCAGCAAATTTGGAAAACTCAGCAGTGGCCACAGGACTGGAAAAGGTCAGTTTTCATTCTAGTTCCAAAGAAAGGAATGCCAAAGAATGCTCAAACTACCGCACAATTGCACTCATCTCACACGCTAGTAAAGTAATGCTCAAAATTCTCCAAGCCAGGCTTCAGCAATACGTGAACCGTGAACTTCCCGATGTCCAAGCTGGTTTTAGAAAAGGCAGAGGAACCAGAGATCAAATTGTCAACATCCACTGGATCATGGAAAAAGCAAGAGAGTTCCAGAAAAACATTTATTTCTGCTTTATTGACTATGCCAAAGCCTTTGACTGTGTGGATCACAATAAACTGTGGAAAATTCTGAAAGAGATGGGAATACCAGACCACCTAACCTGCCTCTTGAGAAATCTGTATGCAGGTCAGGAAGCAACAGTTAGAACTGGACATGCAACAACAGACTGGTTCCAAATAGGAAAAGGAGTACGTCAAGGCTGCATATTGTCAGCCTGCTTATTTAACTTCTATGCAGAGTACATCATGAGAAACACTGGACTGGAGGAAGCACAAGCTGGAATCAAGATTGCCGGGAGAAACATCAATAACCTCAGATATGCAGATGACACCACCCTTATGGCAGAAAGTGAAGAGAAACTAAAGAGCCTCTTGATGAAAGTGAAAGAGGAGAGTGAAAAAGTTGGCTTAAAGCTCAACATTCAGAAAACGAAACTCATGGCATCTGGTCCCATCACTTCATGAGTAATAGATGGGGAAACAGTGGAAACAGTGAGAGACTTTATTTTTGGGGGCTCCAAAATCACTGCAGATAGTGAATGCAGCCATGAAATTAAGAGACGCTTACTCCTTGGAAGGAAAATTATGACCAACCTAGACAGCATATTAAAAAGCAGAGATATTACTTTGCTGACAAAGGTCCGTCTGGTCAAGGCTATGGTTTTTCCAGTAGTCATGTATGGATGTGAGAGTTGGACTATAAAGAAAGCTGAGCACCAAAGAATTGATGCTTTTGAACTGTGGTGTTGGAGAAGACTCTTGAGAGTCCATTGGACTGCAAGGAGATCCAACCAGTCCATCCTAAAGGAGATCAGTCCTGGCTGTTCACTGGAAGGTCTGATGCTGAAGCTGAAACTCCAACACCTTGGCCACCTCATGCGAAAAGCTGACTCACTTGAAAAGACCCTGATGCTGAGAAAGATTGAGGGCAGGAGGAGAAGGGGACAACAGAGAATGAAATGGTTGGATGACATCACCGACTCAATGTACATGAGTTTGGGTGAACTCTGGGAGTTGGTGATGAACAGGGAGGCCTGGCGTGCTGCAGTTCATGGGATTACAAAGAGTCGGACATGACTGAGCAACTGAACTGAAGGAAACGGTGCTTCCAGGAGCATCCTACCAAGTCCTATTCATTCATGCCCCTGGTTCTCCAAATATCACCATCAATGAGAGACATTTTTGGATGTTATTTTAGATCAGATAAGAGGCAGAGAACAAAGCATGAGACCAGAGGTCAGACCAGAAAGATGTAGTGGCTTCCGTGAAGCCAGCCCTAGATGTTGGCAGCCTGGCTGGTCTCTGTTTAGGCTCTGGGTAAACTTGTAGGTTCTTTTCCTAAAAGGAACAAGAGAAGATGGATATTAGGAGGTTATTAGCAGTCTTTACCAACACGGCACCTGGTCCCATTACTTCATGGCAAATAGATGGGGAAACAATGGAAACAGTGACAGATTTTGTTTTCTTGGCCTCCAAAATCACTGCGGATGATTACTGCAGTCATGAAATTAAAAGACACTTGTTCCTTGGAAGAAAAACTATGACCAACCTAGATAGCATATTAAAAAAGCAGAGACATTACTTTGCCAACAAAGGTCCATCTAGTCAAAGCTATGGTTTTACCAGTAGTTATGTATAGATGTGAGAGTTGGACCATTAAGAAGGCTGAGCACCAAAGAATTGATGCTTTTGAACTGTGGTGTTGGAGAAGACTCTTGAGAGTCCCTTGGACTGCAAGGAAATCAAACCAGTGAATCCTAAAGGAAATCAATCATGAATATTCATTGGAAGGACCAATACTGAAGCTGAAGCTCCAATACTTTGGCCACCTGATGCGAAGAGCTGACTTGTTGGAAAAGACCTTGATCCTGGAAAGATTGAAGGCAGGAGGAGAAGGGAACGACAGAGGATGAGATGGTTGGATGGCATCACCTACTCAATGAACGTGAGTTTGAGCAAGCTCCGGGAGTTGGTGATGGACAGGGAAGCCTGGTGCGCTGCAGTCCATGGGGTTGCAAAGAGTCAGACACGACTGACTAAATGAACAACAGCAAACAACACCATTAGGCCCAGAATGGTTTGACTTAAAAACCTGAGTCCTGAGATCTGTGGGCATAATGTGAGAATTAATATGAACTGTAGGGCAAAGCAGGTGAGCAAGAGAGAGATAGACTTTGTCAGGAGGCAGTCGTGAGAGACAGGCTGCATGGGGCCAGGAGTGGGTGGAGCACAGTGAGCAATGGCAGCCATTTCAGGGGACTTGCTCACAGCTTTGGGCTCAGATAATCTGACAGAAATGATGCTGAATGGGCTTCCCAGGTGGTGCAGTGGTGAAGAATCCACCTGCCAATGCAAGAGATGTGAGTTTGACCCCTGGGTCGGGAACATCCCCTATAGAAGGGAATGGCTACCCACTGCAGTATTCTTGCCTGGGGAATCCCATGGACAGCGGAGCCTGGTGGGCTATAGTCCATGGGGTCACAAAGATTCGGACACGACTGAGTGGCTGAACTGACCTGAACTGAACTGCAGTAGTCTTGCCTGGAAAATTCCATGGACAGATGAGCCTGTCGGGCTACAGTCCATGGAGTCATAAAGAGTGGGACACAACTGCATGACTGAGCACACACAATCTGACAAGAAATTACACATGGACTTTTGAAAGTCATTTCCCTTGACTCACAAGAAGACTTGGGAGACCCAAGAAAAGACCCCTTCATTCAGAGAATGAGGAAAAGACAATGAAAAAACATGACAAACAGAGACATTGAGGCTATTCCTAGTCTCCAACTTGACCAATCCACCAGTGGGGAATGATCCACTATTACAAAGAACACACGGGTAGTAACCACATCCTCCCCCCTTCTCTCTCAATCAAGGTTCTGTAAAAAGTTGTACCACGGGAATCGTTGCCTCTACCTTTGCATCTTTTCACCATTCAAATGGAACAGCTCCCATCTGGTCTCCAGGGTTATCATTATTGCCCAATTCAATCGATTCTTTATATTTTTGCATGGTGTTTCTCTACATCATTTAATCTAAGTGATTAACCCTTGACTTCTTCATACGGCCTCTTGTCAATTTCTGGGTTACCAGGTTCTTCTAATTCTCTCTGACTTCATCTTCCATTCCCCCCACCCCACCCTAAACTCCTCCTCCTTGGAATGGTGTGTTAGAAAGAGTAAGTTGGCAAGTAAGTTCTCTCAAGTCTCATTGCAAACTCCTCCTAGGTTTCAATGGCTGGAAAGCTAAATAGCTACATGTCCCCAAGCCCCTTGCAATTATCAGTCCAGATATGTTCTAGATTTTGCCAATCAGGTGGGCTCACATGGAAACCTGGGGAGAAACATAAAGAATCAAGGAAACTTGGAGAAGAATTAGATCAAAGTATTTATCAAAATCTTAGGAAGGTTCCTAAGTCTAAAGTAGGTTAAGAGTCACTGCTTTACACAGTGGCTAGAAAATGCTTCTGCTCTTAGATTTCAGTTTCCTTGTGGATGTGGATGATTTTTATGTTACCACTGAAGCAATAATGCTGCATAACAGGCCATCACAGAGTTCAGTGACTCGCAGGAAGAACTCCTTGCAATTATTTTGCTCATAGTTCTGCTTCAGGCTGCTGGTCACCTGGGCTTGGCTTCAGGCTTGAGTAGGCTCAGATTTCCTCTGTGTGTTTTAGCGTTCTCCCTGATGGAGAGTTACTCAGGGCATGTTCTTCCCATGGCAGATCACAGAAGCCTAAGAGAAGCCAAATCACACAAGCCCATTTAAAGCTTCTGCTCTCATCCTGTCTCTTCTCATTTTTTGGCCAATGAGATTCACTTGGTCAAGTCCAAAGTCCCTATGGTAAGACAGTATCTTTGTTCCCTGGTGGCTCAGATGGTAAAGAATCTGCCTGTTATGTAGGAGGCCTGGATTCAATCCCTGTGTCCAGAAGACCCCCTGGAGAAGGGAATGACTACCACTCCAGTATTCTTGGGCTTCCCTGGTGGCTCAGTGGTAGAGAATCTGCCTGTAGCACAAGAGCCCCAAGGGACACAGGTTCGATCCCTGGGTTGGGAAGATCCTCTGGAGGAGAAAATGGCAAACTGCATGCCCCAGTATTCTTGCCTGGAGGATTCCATGGACAGAGGAGCCTGGGGGGCTACAGTCCATAGTGTCACAAAAAGCTGGATCCAACTGAAGCAACTTAGCACACACACATGGAGTGGGAGAAGGAAGAAATTCATGTTTTCAAAAAAAAGAACCAAAATCTAGCCCAACTTCCGATGTAAATATTGAGCTTAGAATATTTATCTTGGGCTCCAAACACTGCCTGTGGGATGTCTTTTCTGTGCTGGTGTTGCTTCCAAGGCTGCCTGCAAAGGTGCCCATGGCTACCTGTTTAGTAACTTCCAGTTTGTAGAACAAAGTAGGAAAAGTTAAAAAGAATGAGTTGACTTCTTCAGAGAAAGGGTGATCTAGAGAGGGGCTAGACACTCATGTGTGTGTGGACGACTAAAGATTCCTTTAAGTACTGATGGAAATTTAGCATTCAAAGCCTTCAGTGATTGGAAATTCTCTGGTGGTTAGAGCCTCGTACTGCTTCTACAGGGGGCGCGAGTCTAGGGGAACTAAGATCCTGCATGGTGTACAACAGGGGGAAAAAAAAGCCTTCAGTAATCAAATTTTTCAGTTTTCTGTCTCACAGTTCCTCCTCTCGAACCTTTTACTCTATGAGAATTACAACAAACAAAAATAAACCCCCTAGAAAAAAAAGAAAGGTCTTATGTGAATACCAATGTATTGTTAGAAAGAAATTAAATCTCTTTTGCTATTTAAAAACATAAAGTCAATGAACAGTCTGAAATAACTTATTATATGACTATGTTTTTAAATTAATCACCCCAATTAAATGTTAAAGTATTAATATTTTGATAAATTTTTCCTCTGGAAATTCATCTGATTTTGAGTTTTGTTTTTTTTTTTTTTCCCTGCAGAAGAGATAAATAAGAAAGTTAAGAAGGCTCTCACCAGTATTTTATCAGGGCTTCTGCTAGGGTGTATAAATGCTTCAGATGAAAATATGAAACCCCTGGAATAAGCTTTTCTGGGACAATCTATTTAAAAAAATAGATGTATTCCTTCTTACTCAGTTGACTTCTCCCAAATCAGTCTTCCCAGTTAAGCTGAGTCAGGAAAACCCCTGACTCAGAGGCGAGAGCAGCCCAAGGGTGCTCTTCCAAGGGGTGGAGGAGCTCAGCCCTGGAGCTTTCTGTGAGCAAAGGGTTAAGATCCCTAGGATGAAATCCCCTTGGTCTTTGGCCAAGTTTCGTTTCTTTACCTTTTCAAGGGGCTCCCTGTGCCACCCATCAGAGAGATGAATTTATTTCAATCCTCTAGAGACTACATCCATCAAAACCATCAAAGCTCCCCAGCTTCTCACCTAAGAGATATAATTTTATTTTTTACAAACTTTATATTATGCAACATTTCAAACGTATACAAAGTTAAAGAAAAATGGCATATAAAACCCATGTGTCAGGCATTGTTTATCACCCAGCTTAAACGATGATCTATTCCTGTCCAATCTTATGCCATTGCTATGTCTAGTCTAGTCACTGTCTTTCATTCCACTGGATTCCTCTGAAGCAAATCTGAAACATTCTGTCATTTCAATAGCAAATAATTTAGTACCATCTGTAAAAGATAAGGGTTCCTTAAAAAATCCAGTGGCATTGTCAGGATCAATATTACATACTAAATAAGCAAAATAGCAGAGCAGCCCCCTCCCTGAGATCCACTGAAAGTCAGCCCTCGGCACAGTGGTTTACAGCAAAGAAAGAAAGAGTAATAAAGGAAAGAAAATATAAAAGAAAAACAAATAAAAGCATAATATATAAATTGCCGTTAAGGAGAAAATTTGTTTTTTTTTTTTGTTTTTTTGGTAAGACACCATTTATAACTATTTTAAATAACTTCAACAAATGATTTTCTATGGGTATCAGAAGATAAACCACAGAGGCATTAATCTATAAAACTCAGCACTGACCATATCACTTCAGCTACAGTAATCAGAATAGCTTGATTATATTCATTTTAAATAAACTCAAAATAAGAGGTTTCATGCTCAGCTGCCAGTTTCTTAAATTCTCCCTATTACTATACTTGAATAATTTTCTAGGAATTATTCATCTTGAGAAAATTATCCTTCCCCCAATATCTTACTTAAAATGTCCTTTGAGCTCTACATTTTCCTGAAAAGCAACTTTCTTTTCCACTCATGTGTCAAGATACATTTTCATGCTGGTTTCACTAGACAGCTGTCAAACTTTGAGGGTTAACATTGTATCATTCTATGGTGGCCTCCCCAACAAGTTTCAAATGTTCAAATTCCAAGCCATTTAATGCCATTTTTGTTTTAATTTCCTTTCTTTTTTTTTGACCACACTGCATGGCTTGTGGGATCTCGGTTCCCTGAAGAGGAATTGAACTGGACTCACAGCAGTGAAAACGCTGAGTCCTAACCACTGGACTGCCAAGGAATTCTCCAATTAATACTATTATCATCAGCATTTACCAAATGGCTTATTAAAGATAAAGTGGTGGGGTGGTGGTAGGGTGGGTGAGTGTAGAATTGGAGAGGTTCAGAGTGATCAATAGCACATTTGAGCCCTAAGCATCGGAGGCTTGCCAACCAGTTTAAAAAAAAATCATCGCTGCAAATTTCCATTGCTGTAATACCTCTTTCTTGCTTTTCTTTAAAATTGTTTGATATTTATTGCAATGCATATATGTGCTCATTCTCTCAGTCATGTCTGACTCTTTACAACTTCATGAACTGTAGCCCACTAGGCTCCTCTGTCTGTGGAATTTTCCAGATCAGAATACTGGAATGGGTTGCCATTTTATGCTCCAGGGGATCTTCCGTTTTCTGCTCCAGAGGATCTTCCTGATCCAGGGATTGAACACACATCTCCTGCATTTCCTACATCAGCAGACAGATTCTTTACCACTGAGCAACCCAGGAAGCCGATAGCCTCTCAGAAATTATGAAGAGGTTGGCATGTGCTTTTATAATGAGGAATATGTCTTAGCACTGCTTCCTGCATCTTCCTCTGCCTTGCTGGTCCGCCCTAACACCCTGCCTTTTGCTGGACTCAGTTCCTTGTCTTAGTCTGTTTGGGCTGCTATAACAGAATAATGTAGTCTATGTGGTTTATAAGTGTGAGAAATTTGTTTCTCACAGTTATGGAGGATGGGAAGTCCAAGATCAAAGTGCTGGCAGATTCAGTGCCTGGTGAGAAGTTCCTGTCTCCGCACTATAACCGCACGTGGCAGAAGGGACAAGGGAACTCTCTAGGGCCTCTTTTACAGGGGCACTGATGTCACTGTAAGGGCTTCACCCTCATGACCTGGTTGTCTCCTAAAGGTCTTACCTCCAAATACCATCACTTAAGAATGATAAGGACCCAGGCTTGAATAGACTCCCACTGGCCAAATCAGGGGTACTCTGAAAAAGTAATTAATGATACTGTCAATAATAAACCACAGAATAAAATAAAAAACATGTAAATAAATAATGAGTAGATGAAAAGTTTGATAAGGAGTGATGTGTTTATGTATTTTTAAAATACCTTTCTAGAAAATACTTATTAACTACAAATGAGAAAAGTGCAACTGTACAGTGGAGGAAACTGGCAGATTTCAGGATTGGGGCAAATGGAAATTGTGTCTGTCTCATAGACTGGATGTCATCAGAAGCATTACTTCTGTGATGGCCCTGACAAAGAGGCAAAACATGAACCTAAAGATGAGAAAACATTAGGAAAACCCAAACTAAAGATTATTCTGGAAAATAACTGGCCTGTAATTTTCAAAAGTGTCAAGCTCATAAAAGTCAAACAAAGATGGAGGCACTATTACAGACGTAATGGAGACTAAAAAGATATGGCATGTGTAACACGTGACCTTGGACTGGATTCTTTTGCTGTAAAGGGCATGATTGGGACTAATGGTGAAATTTAATAGGGTCTGAGAATTCAGTGGTAATAACATATCAGTGTCAGTATTCTGATTTTGGTGGTTGTATTTGTTTACATAGGAAAATGCCCTTTGTCTGTAGAAAACATACCAAAGAATTTGGTGGTAATGGGGCTTTGAGTTGGCCATTGACTTAAATGGTTCAGGAAACAAATATTCTTCCTCTGTACCTTCAATTTTTCTGCAAGCTTGTGAATATTTCAAAAATATTAAAAATTAAGGCCATTAATCCTTATTTCCCCCCAAACTGTATTTTGTGCATAGTAAATGGTTTGTGGGCAGTCCTCTGGTATACACTGGCCTGGATGGGCTCTGAGGTCCCACCTCGCCAGAGTCTTACCATTTTCCCACTTCCCTGCTTATGTCCACTTTCCTTATTCAATGGAGTGGAGTGAGGGGAGTTCGAGATGGGGAGAAGGAAGAAGAATCACATTCAGAATGCGGGAGGCTTTTGACCACACCTGCAATTTTTCTCTAGATTTCTGGTCCCAAAGACACCCCACTTCACTAAATAAGCTATTTTTCAAATGAATGAGATCTCTCAAAAACTTTACCTTCCACGAACTGTTTCTAAGGAAACTGCTGAAAAGTGTGCTCCACCAAAACAGGAAGTAAACCGATATAGATGCAAACAAGAGATACAATCCAAGAAAGATATAAAGAAACAGCCAAAGTGATAGGAAAGAGAGATTTTAAGAAAACAGGAGGTAGGGTTAGAAATCATTCTGCCCAGATAATTGCAGGCCACAAGGCTCTAGAAGAGTTATCTTCAAGAAGATGAAATTGATGAAGCATTTAATTTTTTTGAATATATCCAGAGGAAATTTACAGAGGGAGTGTTCAGAAATAAATTAATAATAAATAGGAAAATAAGCAAATGAAAAAGAAAGACGTATATTACCTTTAAGCACAGAAAAATATGGATGGAAAAAATGATCATAGTTTTTTTACATTGCTAAACTTTGTCATTTAGGTGTAATCATAATAATGTATTTTGGAGAAGGAAATGGCAACCCATTCCAGTATTCTTGCACGGAGAATCTCATGGACTGAGGAGCCTGGGGAGCTACAGTCCATGGGGTCGCAAAGAGTCGGACATGACTGAAGTGACCGAGCACATAATAATCTATTTACTGAGTATTGATTTTAACTTTACTGGGACCATGAGTGAATGGACAGTGTACCCTGTGTGTTTGTGTGTGTACATGTACGTGTATGTGTGTGTATAGAAGACAGCAGCATCTGTCTCCACAGAGGAAAGTTGATGGATAATGTCTAAAACAGAATTATCATCAAAAAGTAGCAATGAAAGCATTTTTCCCTAGAGATATGAAGGGATATGTCACAGGAGTTGAAACTCATTGCCTCTGGAAAAATGGAAATAAGAGGGAGTGGAGGGGGGGTGTTCCTTCTGGTAAGAAGGTCAATAGAGCACCTGAGTCTTAACTACAGTTGGAGTTTATTGGAGATGAGTTATTGGGAAGTGCTTTGGAAATCTACGCTTGTGGAAGAGGCCTGAGTGAAGAGCACAGGAGCCTTTTCTTGCAGGTCAGCTCCTACAGGGAGACGGCAGCCTGGAGGGTGGGTCTGCAGTTAGTCACCACGCACACATGTTTATGCTTGTTTTACAGAAGTTGGAGAATAACACCTTCGGTTCTTTTAACCTTGCTTTAAAAAAAAAAAAATGATACATTATTGTCCTATATGTGCTTTAATTTGGTAGTTTTACACTCAAGTAGCCTGCCCATAGAAACCTCCTCCTTCTCCCTGCAAAAAAGATCTATGAAAATGACCTCACACAAAAAAGATCTGCGCATTCTTGCAGTGGCAGGGGCTGGGGATTAACTTTGTTAAATCCTGTCTTTTCCGGAGTTATTTGTCCACAGCAATCAAATTACATGATAATATCCCAAGGAATACACTTTAATAAACTCATTTAACTGTGGCTGGACTTTCTTCAGGAATGCAGGCTCCAATCACGGCATTTTTCTTAGAAGGAAACATGATTCCCTTTAGGAGGACGATTCCAAGAACTGACTGATTGTAGCCAAAAACAAGGTCTGCCTATACATGCCTGGTTGAGTGCTGTAAAATGCAAGCAAAACAAAACACACCTAACTAGAAAGAGGAGAAACATAGGGAGGAAGAAGGGAGAGGGTGGAGACTGTTTTGAACCAGGTTTGAAAGATGCAGTAAGCATCAGGGGTATTACAAGAGCCCAGATGGAAAACAGTTTTGTTTGTTTGAACATAAAAAGGCACAGAGTAGGGGATGACTTTACCCCTAGAAGGCTGGGGTTCAACTGGATTAGAGCACTGGGTTTCAAAGTAAACTGGCTGTACCTGTAGTGAGTCTGAGATCAGCCAGGGACTCTGCTTCCAAAGGAGCCAGCCAGCGTGGGAGAAAGACACGAGAACTGTCAAGCATGACTGAGTAACACCCAAGGCTGTCAGTCAAGATCAGATGGCTCTCAGTGTATCTGCAATTTCTCCGTCTGTGTTTAATTTGCTTGGTAACTTTCCCCATGCTGGGCTAACTTCATCCTTCACCCTATGAACAGAGACTGTCATAGGTTAGCACCTGTTGCAGTGGCTTGAGGTCAAGAGGGAGGGGCAGGTTGGAGAAGACAAGGTGGTCTCCTGAATCTAAGATGGCCCTCTAAAGAGGAGAAAAAAGTGTCTTTCTCTTTCCCCTTGACCCCTTAGGCAGGGATGAGGGAGATAAGTTGGAGTGAACAGTTCAACAAGTCCAGGGGAATTTCACCTCATGGGGCAGGAAGAGATGGTGGGGATAAACTTTACAGGTCTTAAGCAATTCCCCCATCTAAGTTAAGATTTTAAAAGATTTTAAATAGATACAAAAGAACATTTTAAAAATGTATATAGTAGCAAAATTATGGTAATGAAAACAGACGAGGGGAGGGGTTGCCAGGGGTTAGTGTTGGGGTGAGGTTGTGACTATCAAGTTTCTTTGTGGTGATGGAACAGTTCTGTATCTTGATTGTGGTTGTGATGACAAGAATCTATATATGGGATAAAACTTCATAGAAGTACACACACGCACACACACACACACGCACACACACACACACACACACACACACACACACACACACCGTACAGGTAAAAGCTAGTGAGATCTGAATAAGGTCTGCAGTTTACTTCATGGCATTGCATCAAGGTCAGTTTTCTGGTTTTGGTCATTGAACTATGCTTATGTAAGATGATGTCTTTAGGGGAAGCTGAATAAAGGATACATAGAAACTCTCTGTGCTCTTTTTGAAGTTTCTAAGTGAGTATGAAAAGAAAAAGTTTTTAAAAATTGGGGAGTTTTAATGATAATTCAATACAGATCCGTTGCCAACCACCCACTTTAAGAAGAAAAGTCTTCCAATATTTTTGGAAGCCTTCAAAGCACTCTTTCCCTTCCTTCTGCTCCTCCCTTTCTTCAGAGATACTACTGCTGCTGCTAGGTGGCTTTAGTCATGTTCGACTCTGTGCAACCCCATACATGGCAGCCCACCAGGCTCCCCTGTCCCTGGGATTCTCCAGGCAAGAACACTGGAGTGGGTTGCCATTTCCTTCTCCAGTGCATGAAAGTGAAAAGTGAAAGTGAAGTCGTTTAGTCGTGTCCAACTCTTAGCAACCCTATGGACTGCAGCCTACCAGGCTCCCGCTAGGCTCCCCCGTCCTGGGATTTTCCAGGCAAGAGTACTGGAGTGGGTTGCCATTGCCTTCTCTGAGATAACTACTACCTGGATCTTTATCTTCATTATCCCTTTGCTCTTCTTTATAGTTTTGTGTATTAATTGCTCAGTTGTGTGTCTAACTCTTTGCAGCCCCATGGACTGTAGTCCGCCAGGCCCTTCTGTTCATAGAATTCTCTAGGCGAGAATACTGGAGTAGGTAGCCATTCACTTCTCCAGGGGGTCTTCCTGACCCAGGGATGGAACCCATGTCTCCTGCATTGCAGGGAGATTCTTTACTGTCTGAGCCACCAGAAAAGCCCATAGAGTCATTGTGCTCATGTGCTAAGTCACTTCAGTCGTGTCTGACTCTTTGCAACCCTGTGGACTTAGCCCATCAGGCTCCTCTGTCTACGGGATCAAACCCATGTCTCTGACCCGCATTGGCAGGCGGGTTCCTTACCACGAGTGTCACCTGGGAAGCTTCTTTGTAGTTTTACCTCATGTATTTTAATCCCAAAACATACGTTGTCTAGTTTTGCGTGTTCTTGAATGCTGTATAAATGAAATCATTCTGCATGAGTTCATCTGGCTAATTGCTTTTTTAACTCAATGTTTCCTTTCTGAATTCCATTGTTGATGAGTGTAGCTTTCTGATTTGTTCATTGATGTATTCGCTGTGAACACACCATGATTTATTCATCCATTCTATTGTTTATTAACATTTGGTCTGGTTTCAGTGGTTTTTTTTTTTTCCAATTATAAACACACAGGGCTGCTATAAACATTCTTCTGCATCTCTCCTGGTTCACAGTGAAGAAGTATCTCCAGGGACTCTACCTTGGGGTGGAATTACAGAGTCAGAGAGTTTAGCCACTTTTCTGATTTACTAGATGATGCCAAATTATTTTCCTAAACGGTGTAACTATTGTTGTGTATTTTCAGTAATACTGGGTATTATCAGGGTTCTTACTTCTTGTATGTATAGTAACTGTAAAATGTTATCTGATCATTGTGGTTTTGTGTATTTGTTTCTAATTTCTAGTATTATTACCCATTTTCCATTTAATTTTGTCTGTTTATTTCTCTTCTGAGAAATACAAGTTTAACACTTTGTCCGTTTGTCAGTTGGGTTGTTTGTCTTTTTCTTATTGATTTATGGCAGCTCTTTATATATTCTGGAAATTAATGCTTTGTGTTGCAAAAACCTTCCAGTTTCTGACTTAACTTCTTACTTTCATTATGGTGTCTTTAAGGAACATAAAATCTTAATTTTAATATAGTTAATCTCATATTAAGGACCATTTCATTTAGCATATATTTTTGTAGCATATAATTTTTCAGAGAAATATTTCTAAACAAGAAAATCATAGAACTGTTCCCTTATATTATTTCTTCAATTTTCTAAGTACTTTTACATTTTTTACCACACCTGAATTTGGCTTTTATGTGTGATGTGAAGAGTTCAATTTTATTTTTTAAATATATGGGTAATTTGTTTTCCCCAGACCTACCTATCAAAAAAAAATGTGTATTTTCCCTAGGCATCTGTCAGGCTTTCCAGGTGGTGCTAGTGGTAAAGAATCCGCCTGCCAGTGCAGGAGTTGCAAGAGACTTGGGTTCAGTCCCTGGGTTGGGAAGATCTTCTGGAGTATGAAATGACACCCCACTCCAGTAGTCTTGCCTGAAAAGTTCCATGGGTAGAGAAGCCTGGGAGGCTACAGTCCATGCATGCTAAGTTGCTTTAGTTATGTCTGACTCTGTGCAACACTATGGACTGTAGCCTGCCAGGCCTCTCTGTCCGTGGGATTCTAGGGAAGACTACTGGAGTTGGTTGCCATGCCCTCTTTTAGGGGATTTTCCCAACCCAGGGATCGAACCCAAGTCTCTTGCATCTTCTGCACTGGCAGGCGGGTTCTTTACTACTAGCGCCACCTACAGTCCTTGGGACCACAAAGAGTCAGACACAACTGAGCAACTGATCACAGGCACCCGGGTATCTGTAATATCAGCTCTAGAAAAAGCCAGTCAGATCTCTGCGTATATCTCGATCTGATTCTGGGCTCTATATTCTGCTGTACTTCTTCATCTGTATCTTTCTTACTAATACCACACTATCTTAATTACCTTAACCCCAGAATAATTTTAATATCTGGAAGACAACTTCTCTCATATGGTTCTTCTTTTGGAGTGTTTTGTCTGTTCTTGTCCTTTGCTCCTTCATGTACATTTTGGAATGAACTTCCTGAGTTTCTTCAAAGCCAAGGGGAATTTCAATGGGAATTATATTGAATTCACAAAGGAACTAAAGAGCCTCTTGATGAAGGTGAAAGAGGAGAGTGAAAAAGCTGACATAAACTCAACGTTCAAAAAGCTAAGATCATGGCATCTGGTCCCATCACTTCATGGTAAATAGATGGGGAAACAGTGGCAGACTTTATTTTCTCGGGCTCCAAAATCACTGCAGATGGTGATTGCAGCCATGGAATTAAAAGACACTTGTTCCTTGGAAGAAAAGCTATGACCAACATAGACAGAATATTAAAAAACAGAGACATTACTTTGCCGACAAAGGTCTGTATAGTCAAAGCTATGATTTTTCCATTAGTCGTGTATGGATGTGAGAGTTGGACCATTAAGAAGGCTGAGCACCAAAGAATTGATGCTTTTGAACTGTGGTGTTGGAGAAGACTCTTGAGAGTCCCTTGGACAGCACAGAGATCGAACTAGTCAATCCTAAAGGAACTCAGTCCTGACTCTTCATTGGAAGCACTGATGCTGAAGTTGAAACTTCAATACTTTGGCCACCTGATGTGAAGAACCAACTCATTGGAAAAGACCCCATTGCTGGGAAAGATTGAAGGTGAGAGGAGAAGGGGATGACAAAGGATGAGATGGTTGGATGGCATCACCAACTCAATGGACATGAGTTTGAGCAAGCTCTGGGAGATGGTGATGGATAAGGAATCCTGACATGCTGTATGCAGTCCATGGGGTTGCAAAGAGTCAGACACAACTGAGCGACTGAACAACAATAACAACACAAAGTGATATATCTTCAAGTGTATATGTCTATGTACTTGACCATACTTTTCAGCCAAGTAGATCATTTGTACAGTATTATACTTCATTAGATCACTGGTGCCTGTCAGAGGCTGGGTGTTGGCTCAGTGTAGAGATATGAGAAGCCAGTGAGTTTTTTTCCACCTCCAATATATCACTGTCTGATAACAATATAGAAGAAGAACCTGTGCTTGATTTGCCACAGTTCAGTTCGGTTCAATTCAGTCGTTCAGTCGTGTCCAACTCTTTGCGACCCCATGGACTGCAGCATGCCAGGCTTCCATGTTCATCACCAACTCCCAGAGCCTACTCAAACTCATGTCCATCTCATCAGTGATGCCATCCAACCATCTCATCCTCTCTCATTCCCTTCTCCTCTCTCCTTCAATCTTCCCCAGCATCAGAGTCTTTTCTAATGAGTCGGTTCTTCACATCAGGTGGTCAAAGTACTGGAGTTTCAGCTTTAGCAGCAGTCCTTCCAGTGAATATTCAGGACTGATTTCCTTTAGGATTGGCTGGTTTGATCTCCCTTGCAGAAACTCTCAAGAGTCTTCTCCAACACCACAGTTCAAAAGCATAATTTCTAAGGCACTCAGCTTTATTTATGGTCCAGCTCTCACATCCATAAATGACTACTGGAAAAACCATAGCTTTGACTAGACAGACTTTTGTTGGTAAAGTAATGTCTCTACTTTTTAATACATTGTCTAGGTTGGTCATAGCTTTTCTTCCAAGGAGCAAGCATCTTTAAATTTCATGACTGCAGTCACCATCTGCAGTGATTTTGGAGCCCCAAGAAATAAAGTCTCTCACTGTTTCCATCATTTTCCCATCTGCCATGAAGTGATGAGACCAGATGTCATGATCTTAGTTTTCTGAATGTTGAGCTTTAAGCCAACTTTTTCACTCTCCTCTTTCACTTTCATCAAGAGGCTCTTTAGTTCTTCTTCACTTTCTGCCATAAGGGTGGTGTCATCTTCATATCTGAGATTATTGCTATTTCTCCCGGCAATCTTGATTCCAGCTTGTGCTTCATCCAGCCCGGCATTTCGCATGATGTACTCTGCATATAAGTTAAATAAGCAGGGTGACAATATGCAGCCTTGATGTACTCCTTTCCTGATTTGGAACCAGTCTGTTGTTCCATGTCCAGTTCTAACTGTTGCTTCTTGACCTGCATACAGGTTTCTCAGAAGGCAGGTCAGGTGGTCTTTGCCACAGTTTTCAATTAAAAAGAGCTGTTCCCTAAGTCAGAAGATCTCATGGATTGCAATTGCTGTTATACGAGTAAATCACTATAAGCCAATGAAGATTGTATTTCTGGGTATGCCTAGTATAAAACATTGCAACTAGACCTAGAAGAAAATGCTATATGGTGTAGCAGTCAAAAAGCCTTTTATATCTATCCATGTCTTCCCATCTTTAAGAAAATTGTAAGAATGTTTAATTAAGGGCTATTGATCCAATTTAGATGAGATTCTATAATTCTGCCATATGACTGCAGGGTGAGCATTAAAAATTAGAAAGAATGTGATACTCTGCTCTCAGGTCAAATTAATATTCATCTTCTTTTTTTCTGTTTAATTAGAGTTTAATTAGGGTTAAATAAATAAATGAAACCTAGAGGCACAACATATATGAAACTTGTCAAGCCATTTTCCAGCACTGGAACCTGACCACAATCTCATTTATCTTGATCCATGAAGTTCGGGGAAGCGTTGCACTTTGGCTGCAGCTTTAAAAGGCTTGTATGTTAATGTGTACCCCCTGTCTTCCAGAGATAAAGTGCTGTTTCATTGGCATTACTCACCATGTCAAGGCTTTCTGGTAAATTCTTCAGCCCCTCACCTTGCGGGAAAAGGCATCAGTTTACCACTTCCCAAGAAATGGGCTGTTCATAATGCTACGTTGTAATTTGATTCTTGTGAGGCATTGGTGGAAGACAATAATGGCCCAGAGCCGATGATAATATCTAGAGGCTGACCCTTAAGAGATGCTCCTTAAGACCCGTTTTCATTTGACTGTAGTGTCAATTCAGTTGACTAATAATGTCTGACTCTTAATCATATTAGTATGATTCAGAAAAAGCACCACTTTCAAACTGTCTAGATGTTTAATCCCAAATCGTGGTTGTGGTTTAGTTTCTCAGTTGTGTCCAACTGTTGCTATCCCACGGACTGTAGCCCACAGACTCCTCTGATCATGGCTTTCTCCAGGCAAGACAACTAAAGTGGGTTGCCGTTTCCTTCTCCAGGGGAATCTTTCAGACCCAGGGATTGAGCCCGGGTCCCCTGTGCTGCAGGTGGTCTCCTGCGTTACAGGTGGATCCTTTACCAACTGAGCCACCAGGGAATTATATAACAGTTTTTAGTTCTTTGGGAGCATAGAGTGACCAGGCAGGATTTTTGCAATCAAGAAACTTACAAACTAATAAATGAAAGAAAGCCTTATATGGCCATAGGACTGTTCAGGAAAGTTCGTTGAATCAACCTGAGATGGTACTGTGATTTGGAGAAGGATAGTAATAGAAAAAAAAAAAAAAAAAAAAACAACCCTGATCAGCTAGCAACATTATTTGAGCATCCACTGAGATAAACTGGTGGTCTACTTTTTCTATTTTTGGATGCTTTCTCCTAAAAAACTTTTAAAAATAATTTTATTTCTTTTTATTTATTTTTGGCTGTGCTGGGTCTTGTTGTTGCACAGGCTGCTCTCTAGCTGCGGTGTCTTCTCTCGTGGAACACGGGCTCTAGGGGACGCGAGCTTCAGTAGTTGTGGCTCCAGGGCTCTAGGGCTCGGGCTCAGTTGCTTTGAGGCTTGTGGGATCTTCCCAGATCAGGGACTGAACCCATATCTCCTGCATTGGCAAGCAGATTCTTTACCACTGGGCCACCAGGGAAACCCTGAAAAAAATGTTTTTTAAAAAACCTGTAGGTATACCTCCTGTTTCTGCTGCCACTGTGGGGACAGCCAGAGAAATTGCCACTGAGACCTGCTACAGAGGCACAGTGTGCTATGCTAATTAACAAAAACTGTTTCAGTGCAAGAAGACTCAGGTTGTTCCTTTCAATTCTAGGATAATTAAAAATTAGTTAATATTTATGAAGTGCCTGCCATGTGTCAGGCCTCATCTGAAGCATTTATATGGTTTATCTCATTTAATCTTCACCAAAACCTAATGAAATAAAAACTAGGATTATATTCATTATCTAGAAAACTGAGGCAGAGCTTAGGTAACAGAGAAGTACATGTGGAATTCAGGCATTTGGCCCCAGAGATCATGTTTACAGTCTCCAAGATCTCCTGAGCCTTTAGGCAAAGACTACCTTTTCCCAATGCAGTCATTAAGATTTTTTTTTTTTTTCAGAAGCTTTAGAGGCAACCTTGAGTCTGTTGGCCTCAGAGCTTTATCCATCTCAGATGGGAAGGCCAGCTCCAGCTTCGCCGGCAGAACCATGACGTCTGTGGTGAGGATGTGTCTACTCTCTTGATAAGCTCCCGATTTCCTCCTGGAGCTGGGTCTGTGGGAGCAGGGGCAGCCTCATCTGACTGAAAAGACGGCAGTGGGTACAGCAATGTCACAAATTTGCCATAATGTCCCTTCACTGATATTGTCCCAAGTTTCCCCATAGAATCGGTCTCTCATGAGCCTCCATTCCCTTCAGGATTCCCGGGCCTCCCCCAGAGCTAAATCTGACCTGGAGGAGAAAAGAAAAAGAAAAGAAAATAGGAGAAACAGTAGCTCTTTGTCATTTGAATAAAGTCTATAATGCAAGGTAGATTCAATAACATGAGGCAGAATCAACTTCTTGAAGCAAAAACTGCAGTCACAGCGGTTACTAGGGCAAAATGCAAGTGTGGAGCACTGAACTCTTACCCTCGTAAGTTTTTATTACAATTGCTTTTAGGCCACGTTCTCTCATTAGACGCTAATAAATGTTTTCCATCGTGTGCAAGAAAGGCTTTATACAAATTCCATTTCCCAGAACTCCGTGAATGAAATGGAAACCCCCTTTTCTGGGTGTGGAAATAACAACAACAAAAAAGCCCTAAAACCTCCTGGCACAGTGCTTCTCGAGTACCCTCTGGGGTGGCTAGGTGGCGCCGTAGGCTAATGCACGGGCCCGGCTCAGCTCTCAGGTGGCCAACTTCTATGGGAGGATTGGAAGGAAAAGAGGGAGGAATACAAGGGCTGCCGGTCTCCCCGTATCAGGTTCATCAGCTCAGCTCTACTCACAGCACGTGCCTCTGTCACTGTGAACTGTGTCCTTTCTCCCCGGCTTCGCCTCCCTGGTTGATCACCACTGGCAGGGAGGGGGCTTCTAGGCCCTGGGCTTTGGCTGTTCTTGAGGAAAAGTCTGCAGAATCTTAAACGTGGTCCTAAATCTCGTGTTTCTCTCCATTTGACTCTCCCAAAAGTCGTTCAAGAATCCAAGGAGGAGGGACCAAGCTCGTCCTGAAGAATGAAAGGAAGGACACCAGCTCCCTCTCCGATCTCCTGCGTAAGCTCAGGGTGTGGGCGAGTACAGCTCCTTGCCCTCCCCTGAGAGCCCTAGTATTTCCCAGCCTCCTGCAGCCCTGCAGCTCTCAGCCCTGCGGCTGGCTGCAGAGGAAGAGAGGGCCCTGCTGGAGGGAGGTGGGGCGCACAGGTCCATGAAACCCCTGGATGGTGTGGAGGACACCAGCAGACCTTTTGTCTTAAGGGAGAAACCCCTTTCCCACCCTGCCAGAGTCCTAAACTCCTAAAGTACTGACTCCTTTGCCTGAAGCCATTAAAGACTCTCCTTAAGACACAAATAGGATGGAAAGGCTTACCTTGGAGGAGTTGGTGGAGAATCCATTGCACAATGGTACTGCTCAGAGGGAACCCCAGGGAGGAACCAGCTGTGGATGGGCCCATGGGCTGCGCTGAGACAGGAGGAGATAGCCAGGCTGGAAACAGATGCCACTCGCTCAGCCTCTTTGTGGGGCTACAGCCTCCTTTCCACCTGCTCCGTTTGGGGGCTGGGAGTCAGATACTGATCACTGATTGCCAAGGCCGTGTGCCCTCAGGTTCTAGGAGAATCTGGGTTTCAAATAGTGCTCTGGTATTCCATAAGCGCACACATACCTGTCTGCTTATTCGTTCTGGTTTTGGTTCAGACACATTCCTGCTGCACCTGCTCCCCTGAAACCTGCCTTGTGCCTGGGGGACCCTGGCTGTGGTCTCTGGGCCTTGGGGGAGATGACAGGCTGCAGAGGGGCCTCCCCAAATGAAAGGTGATCTGCGTACGTACCAGAAAGGAAGCTCGTCACCAAACTTACACAAGCATCTCAAACACAAATAGGGATGCCAGTCACAGAGGGTATATTCCAGAAAATAGACAAAAAGGAGAAAATGCTGTATAAAAGTCATGTATTAGAAGTGAAAACAAGAACAAAAATTAAGTTTGAAAAGACATATAAAATATAGTCATAAGATCTCTATATAAAATATGTAGATGTCTATATCTATATAGACATACATTCATAAGAAGGTAGAGAAACCTAAAACCCCCAAACCCTAGAGGAGAGGGGTAAAAGCTGAAGATAAAGATGTACATCTATGAATTTTTATGACTACCTTGTGAGTTCACTTGCTGTCAAACTGTTCTGAAGACATTTATTTGAGCAGTTACAGAAACTCCTACGATGCCATGTTCATCTTGCTGCTTCTATCTTAACCTTGAAGAGTCTGTCGGCCCTCCTACATTTCTCTCTGTCATAGCCATGATGCCTCTTTTGGCAATAAACATCAGTAAACTTAAGTGCTATGAGTCATATTGTCAATTTTTAATTAAATCATGGTCTAGCTAGAGTTTGATTTATTTAGGCCTGAATTCATTTAGACCCTGGTCCACATAAATTTACATAGCTTATTTAACAAGCTCATGATTGTATAAATTGTAGACTCCTTTAAAATTTCTAACAATATAAGTTGTAAAAGCCTTTTCTTGTCAAGCCAAGAGTGGTAGAATATAATTTCCAAGGGTGGTGTTTTATTTTTAAACCGAGCATTATAAAAGAAATCTGTTGTATTCCTAAGTAAAGACATTTATGAGATCATTTAAAGATAACCATCCCATATGTTTTCACTCAGAGTTTTAGTGATATGGCAAAGTCTCATTATAACCAGTGGTGCTGATTTTTTTTTTCTTTCCCAGAATGGTTTCACACAGATGGTTGTAAATCCATACAGTGAATGTCTAGTAAAAAAAAAAAAAAAAAAAAACTCATCTGCTCAATTAAATATAGTAAATACCGCTTTAAACTGCAGTGAGTCATACGGATATCCACTTTCCTAGAATTCTGATTAAAAAGCATCATGGTTAATTAACGTTCCCAAGAAAGGGTCAGAGCTCACAGGAAATGAATGGGAAGGTGACAGGAGGAAAGGGTGGGGAGCACAGGACACTCTGGCTCGGGGCTGTTGACAAGATTGATTCCTGCAGCCAGAAACTGATAGCAGCTTCGGGGAGGAGAGAGATTGTGCTGCTCACCATTCACACGCAGATCTGACTGGACTGAAGGTGCAGGGGTGCAGAGGGGATGATAGAAAGGTGGAAAGAATGGAACTGCTAGACATAAAACAGATAAGCAAGAAGGATTTACTGTATAGCACAGGGATTATACCCAACATCATGTAATAACATATGCTTGCATGCTAGTCGTTCCAGTTGTATCTGACTCTGTGCGACCCCATGGACTGTAGCCCACCAGGCTCCTCTGTCCACGGGATTCTCTAGGCAAGAATACTGGAGTGGGTTGCCATGCCC
Organism: Cephalophus harveyi; assembly: GCA_006410635.1. NCBI lineage: Eukaryota > Metazoa > Chordata > Mammalia > Artiodactyla > Bovidae > Cephalophus > Cephalophus harveyi. The sequence goes on along the minus strand of SJYT01000736.1, from coordinate 90,422 downwards.
TCTTCTAGGTGATCTTCCTGATCCAGGGATTGAACCGATGTCTCTTATGTCTCCTGCATTGGCAGATGGGTTCTTTACCACTAGCACCACGTGGGAAGCTAATGGAATATAATCTGCAAAAAAGAAAAAGAAAAAGCTGAAAAACTTTGCTATACACCTGACTGTTTTTGTTGTTTAGTTGCTCAGTGGTGAATGACTCTTTGCAGCCTCCAGGCTCCTCCATGGAATTGTCTAGGCAAGAGTACTGGAGTGGGTTGCCGTTTCCTTTTCCAGGGGATCTTCCCAACCCAGGGATCAAACCCATGTCATCTGCACTAGCAGGTGGATTCTTGACTGCTGAGCCACCAGGGAAGCCCATGCATGTGATACTAATACAATTATCGTAAATCAACTATACTTCAATAATAGAAAAAGAACAGTATTTAGAAACCAAAAGAAAAAAAATTTTAATCTATATTCTTTATTTTTAGTTGGAAAAAAGGGAGATGCAACTAGAGGAGCTGATTGGGGTTCAGGGGAAAATGGCAGAGGGAGCCAGCAGTGGGGGAGATGCCCTCCACGGCTGATCTGATCTGGACCCTGCTTTCAAGTAGTTTTTGTGTGTTTGGAGTTTCATAGAACTTCTTAGTGTTAAGTATGATTGAATGGGCACAGTTGGCAATTCTGCACTCATGACTCAGTTGAATTTACGGCCTGTAGCCAGTCATCACGTAACCCTCAGAGGGAAAGATGAGTCAAATGCATCTTCTGCAAAAGGCAAGATGAAATTTGCTTTGTAGGGAGAAATTAGGGTGCTGCCCATGCCTGTGTTCAGGAGCAGAGGGTCAATGTTTGCTGCCTGCTGTCAGTGACCTGGGGACTGGGCAGGTGGGAGGAGCCGGTCACCCAGCATAGGCAGAATGCTCTGCCTGGAGGCTGTTGTCTTCTGGTTTGTTCTTCCCACTGCGTTACAGCCCCCACATTTCCGAACACACTATCAGGATGCAAGGTCCAACACAAGGTTATTTTTTTTTTTTTTCTGATGAATGTTTTGATGGACATGAAACATTTACAAAGGTCTAAAAATCAAAGCAAATTTCATTACATGCTTAATGACCTTATTTGTCAGAAAGAAATCAGGATTCTTCCGGGAAATCTAGAAAGGGTGGTTGTCATCCTTCTAGCAATTCCTGAAAACCCTCATGGATTATTAATTTTCCTGGAGGGAGGGGCTGTGATGGCCTATATTGGTCTGCAACACCAGAAGCATAGCTGTATTTGTTTCAAGAAAGAATGCTCAACTTCTTGTTTAAAAAGGTCATTCTTTATGTACATGATTGCACTTGTCTGGGCTTCCCTGGTGGCTCAGAGGTTAAAGCGTCTGCCTCCAATGCGGGAAACCCAGGTTCGATCCCTGGGTCGGGAAGATCCCTTAGAGAAGGAAATGGCAACCCACTCCAATATTCTTGCCTGGAGAATCCCATGGACAGAGGAGCTTGATAGGCTACAGTCCACGGGGTCACAAAGAGTCGGACACGACTGAGTGACTTCACTTTCACTTTCGGGGTGGGGAAGGGATGACTATTATATCATGCAATAAAATGTCAGGTATCGCAAATCTTTGAAGTTTGGGGCAGTTTAGCTAACTCCGAGGGATCCAGATTCATGAGCAAAATCCTTTCTTTCTCTGTGCCTGGCAAGACACTGACAACCCCATTGTGGATATAAGAAGAAGAAAAGTTGGGCTGAGAATTTAGTATCATCTGCCAACCCATTAGCAAACAATGGAAAGTCCCACTTGCATGTGAGACTGTTTTTCTGAAAATGACAGGTTTACTGTATGAAGTTAAGAAGCCAAGAAAACATGATTATGATGTGCCACAGGGGTCAAGACTTGTGTTCAAAACCCAACTCTACAACTGACTTGTTGTTTGGGGACAAAGCATATTATTTCTCTGGGTCTTAGTTTCCCAGGGGGACTGGGCTTTTTTTTTTTTTTTAATGATCAGTACAAGCCACCCTGCTCTAAACCACGTTCTGAGTCTTCCAAGTTTCTTTTGTTGTAGCTTGGATATATTCTAACAAGGATTTTGAGAACCAGTAATTGATATTTTCTAAATACCCCACTATTACTTATAGACTACATTATATATATTCTTTTATGTTATATAACAGTATACATTTATAGAATGTGTGTTGTCTATGTATATTTTGGATAGGAAAGTTACGAGCACATTGTAATGAGATCTTGATATTGACTTTTTTGAGTGCACTTGACAAGGAAAGCCATCCTTGACCCTCTTATGTACATACTAAACTTTCCTAGTTGGGCTGCCAGTAATCGAACAGAAAAGACAAAAGCGATTGTAATATATATTTAGATCAATACGGAAAAAAAAAAGGAGTTGACGACGACAAATAAGGGTAAAGATCATTGAAGAATGGATGGACTTAGACCAGTCTTGAGCCGGGAGGTTGTGCTGGGCAACAGCTCAGCCCGTTCCTGCTGAACCCCCAGGGATGGCTTCTTCTTTTCTGTTTCACCGGGACTTGAAAAGTAAGGAAGAATGAGCTTCCCTGGCTTCACTATTGTTTGCACAAACATGGCCCAGGGCCTTGTGAGCCCCTAAGCTGCTGCTGCCATCTCTGCCCTGGGTGGAGAGACACTTTCCTTTTTGTGTTTTTTTGGATCCTGATTTCTCTCACCTTTCCTGAAGTTACTATTCAATGCCTAGAATGATTCTTTACCCAAGAATTCTGTAAAGTCTTTTGCTTTACAGGGCCTGGGAGGGGATGCTGAAATCAGGCAGCTTGCTGGCTTACACCACCGTAGGTGCAAAAGTCCACCCCGTGGGCCTGTGTACATGTGTGGGTGTGAGCACATGTGTGCATGTGTGTATTGGGGGTGGAGGGAAATCCTTGGAGGATCCAGAGGGAACTTCCTGGGCCTTGAGAGAGTGTCTCTGATGGTTCATTTTATGTGTGGACTTGCTCTGCCTGAGATTGGGTCTCACGGTCTCTGAAATTGGGGAAGTCCCATTCCTATGGCAAACCTCTTTCTGTTTACACACACACACATCCTGTAGGTTCTGTTTCTCTGGAGAACTCTGACTAACAGCTTCATGTACATCCCTAATGCCTGACTCTTTTTCTTTATTTCCTATAGTCTTTTCTCTGTAAGTCCTCTTTCCCCGTCATGGCAGGTTGAATTCCCTGGGAAGGAGAGTTTATGGCACAGGAAGTTTATCAGGCGGTGTCCCTGAGACAACAGTTGTGAAAGAGCTGGAGCCAGATTGGGATAAAGGAGACATTGAACTTCAAACTTCCCCAGGAGCAACCTCAGCCAACCTTTGGGGAGCTCTGGAGCAAAAATGGCCTGTTGGAGTTGAACCCCACTGGGCTGGAAGGCCAGCCTCCATGCACCCACCTCAAGCAGTCAGTGAACATGGGCAGGCCCTGGGGTCAGGCATGCTCTGTGGCTGAGCTGAGCTGAAGGCTATCTGCTGTTGGCACTCCCAAGAGCTAGGGCAGCGAGCCCTCTCTTAAAGGGGCAAGCAGGTCACTGGACCTGTACAAGAGGCTGCTTGTTGTCCACTGAGAGACATTTCTCCCCCTTTTAAGTGCCTGATTTTATCTGGACACTAAGTTCCTAGAATAGAAACTACATTTCCCAGCCTCTCTTGCTACTAGGTGTAGCTATATGATTCTCTTTTGGTCAATGGATGTCAGCAGGTATGTGTATGTGCAGCCTCCGCAGCGTGGCCTTAAATGGAGAAGCAGGTGGCTTTCTTCTCCCTTTTTCCCTTCCCACTGATTGGAAGACAGATGCAGTGACCGGGACACCAGGGCCACCTTGACAGTGATGTTATTGGTAATGGAGATTGCACGTGGTAGAGTGGCACAGAGAAGGAGCCTGCTTCCCTACACCCATGAGTCACTTACCAGTCTCGCTCTGGCTGCCTCCAGCCTTCGTAATCATGATACACAGAGAGAGAATCTTTTTTTTCTTCTTCAAGTCATTCCGTTTTTTTTTTTTTTTTGCCATGCTACCCAGTATGTGGGATTTTAGTTCTCCGACCAGGGATTGAATCCACACCCCTTGCATTGGAAGCACAGAGTTTTAACCACTGGACACCCAGGGAAGTCCCAAGTCATTATAATTTTCTGTTTCATACAGTTGAAACTAATTCTGATTGACTTTCAAATTCCTGCTTCTATACCTTTTGCTAAGGGTAAGCCCAACACACCCTAGAAAAATCAGTCCTACATTATTTGGTACTTTCTTTTGTTTTGTGTTCTGTGTAATGGTCTTTCTGTTTGGGCTAACTTCTGACTGAACATCAAAAAGGGTGAGTTTTGGTCTCTGAGATGACTGGCTAAGGGAGGCAGTGTATGTACAGAGGTGAGCTTTGGCCAATAGAAAAGAAGGAGAGGGCTTCCACTCTGGTTCATGGCTTGCTCTCTCTTTGAAAGTTCAAAGTGAAATCTACCTCATCATAACAAGGATTCATTTCCCTTCAAATATAAGTATTTTATTAACACAAAAAGTCCTATTTTTCCTATCCACATACATTTGACTCAGAATACATACTAAATGCATGCTAAGTCGTTTCAGTCATGTCGACTCTTTGTGACCCCATGGACTGTAGCCCACCAGACTCCTCTGTCCATGGGATTCTCCTAGCAAGAATACTGGAGTGGGTTGCCGTGCCTTCCTCCAGGGATCTTCCCAACCCAGGGAGTGAACTCGTGTCTCTTATGTCTCCTGCATTGACAGTTGGGTTCTTTACCACTAGAACCACCTGGGAAACCCACATTTCACTCTACTTCATAAAAGTTAGAGTTGAGGGTTTTTTGTTTTAAGGGGAGGATTTGCCCCATCTTTGCCCTGGGTTAATTTGACAAATTGTGTTACAGTCATACCTCTGGATACTGTGGGTTAAGTTCCAGACCACAGGAAGAAAGTGAATATTGCAATAAAGAGAGTCACAGAATTTTGTTGGTTTCCCAGTGTATATAAAAGTTATATTTACACTATACTGTAGTCTATGGAGTGTTCCAGAGAAGGCAATGGCACTCCACTCCAGTACTCTTGCCTGGAAAATCCCATGGACAGAGGAGCCTGGTGGGCTGCAGTCCATGGGGTTGCTAAGAGTCAGACACGACTGAGCGACTTCACTTTCACTTTTCACTTTCCTGCATTGGAGAAGGAAATGGCAACCCATTCCAGTGTTCTTGCCTGGAGAATCCCAGGGACAGGGGAGCCTGGTAATCTGCCCTCTGTGGGGTCGCACAGAGTCAGACACGACTGAAGTGACTTAGCAGCATGGAGTGTTCAATAGCAGTAAGTTTAAAAACCCAATGTACATACAGTTAAAAATATTTTATTGCTAAAAAAATGCTAACCATCACCAGCAAGTTGTAATCTTTCTGCTGGTGGAAGGCCCTGCCTCAGTGTTGCTGGCTGCTGCTAAAGGTTGGGTGACTGTGGTAATTTCTTTTTTTTTTTAAGAGTAGAATTATCTTTTTTTAAAATTAATTTATTTATTTTACTTTACAATATTGTATTGGTTTTGCTGTACATTGACTTGAATCTGCCATGGGTGTACATGTGTTCCCCATCCTGAACCCTCCTCCCACCTCCCTCCCCATCCCATCCCTCTGGGTCATCCCAGTGCACCAGCCCCAAGCACCCTGTATCATGCATTGAACCTGGACTGGCAATTTGTTTCACATATACTAATTTACATGTTTCAATGCCATTCTCCCATACCATCTTGCCTTTGCCCTCTCCCACAGAGTCCAAAAGACTGTTCTTTACATCTGTGTCTCTCTTGCTGTCTCGCATACAGGGTTATCGTTGCCATCTTTCTAAATTCCACATATATGTGTTAGTATACTGTATTGGTGTTTTTCTTTCTGGCTTACTTCACTCAGTATAATCGGCTCCAGTTTCATCCACCTCATTAGAACTGATTCAAATGTAATTTCTTAAAATAAGGCGGCAATGAAATTTGCCACATCCATTGAGTCTTCCTTTCATAAGTGATTTCTTTGTAATATGCAATGCTGTTTGATAGCATTTTACCCACAGTCAGTAAGTTGGTGCAGTCGCTCAGTCATGTCTGACTGTTTTCAACCCCATGGACCACAGCATATCAAGTTTCCTTGTCCATCCTCAACTTCCGGAGCTTGCTCAAACTCATGTCCATCGAGTCGGAAATGCCACCCAACAATCTCATTCTCTGTGATCCCCTTCTCCTGCTGCCTTCAATCTTTCCCAGCATCAGGGTCTTTTCCAATGAGTCAGTTTTTTGCATCAGGTGACCAAAGTATTGGAGTTTCAGCTTCAGCATCAGTCCTTCCAATTCAGTACTGATTTCCTTTAGGATTGACTGGTTTAATCTCCTTGCAGTCCAAGGGACTCTCAAGAGTCTTCTCCAACATCACAGTTCAAAAGCATCAAATCTTCGGTGCTCAGCCTTCTTTATGGTCCAACTCTCACATCCATGCATGACTACTGGAAAAACCATAACTTTGACTATACAGACCTTTGTCGGCAAAGTAATGTCTCTGCTTTTTAATATGCTCTCTAGGTTTGTTATAGTTTTTCTTCCAAGGAGCAAGTGTCTTTAAATTTCATGGCTGCAGTCACTATCTGCAGTGATTTTGAAGCTGGAGAAAATAAAGTCTGTCATGGTTTCCATTGTTTCCCCATCTATTTACCATGAAGTGATTTTACTGGATGCCATGATCCTAGTTTTTTGAATATTGAGCTTTAAGTCAGCTTTTACCCACAGTAGACCTTTCCAAATTACAGTCAGCCCCCTCAAACTCTTCTGCTGTTTTATCCACTAAGCTTATGTAATATTCCAAATTCTTGTTATTTCAACAACCTTCATAACATCTTCACCAGGAGTAGATTTCACCTCGAGAAATTACTTTCTTTGCTCATCCATAGGAAGCAAATTCTCATCCATTCAAGTTTTATCATCAGAGTGCAGGAATTCAGTCACATCTTCAGGCTCCACTTCTTTCTTTTAATTAATTAATTTATTTATTATTCTTATTTTTTTTAATTGTTGGTTGCGCTGGATCTTCCTTGCTGGGCTGGCTTTCTCTAGTTGAGGTGATCAGGGGCTACTCTTGGTTGCAGTGTACAGGCTTCTCTTGTTGTGGAGCACAGGCACAGGCCTCAGTAGCTATGGCAGAGGGGCTCATTTGTTGTGGCTCACTGGCTCTGAAACGCACAGGCTCCAGTAGTTGTGGTTGTGGGCTCTAAAACACTGGGTTGGTAGTTGTTGCTCATGGGTTTAGTTGCTCTACAGCACGTGGAATCTTTCCAGACCAGGGATTAAACCAGTGTCCCCTGCATTGCCAGATGGGTTCTTATCCACTGTGCCACCAGGGAAGTCCCAGGTTCTTCTTGTAATTCTAGTTCTCTTTTTATTTTTACCACATCTGCAGTTATTTCTTCCACTCAAGTCTTGAACCCCTCAAAATCATCCATGAGAGTTGTCATTAAATTCTTCAAAAACTCCTGTGAATGTTGATATTTTGATCTCTTCCCAAGAATCAAAAATATTCTTAATGGCATCTAGAATGGTGAGTCTTTCCAGAAGATTTTCAATTTACTTTGTCCAGATCTACCAACGGAATCACTATCTATGGCACACAGAGCTTAATGAACTGTATTTCTTAGGTAATAAAACTTGAAAGTCAAAATTAGTCCTTGATCCTTGTACTGCAGAATGGATGTTGCGTTAGCAGGCACAAAATAAGGTTAGTCTTGTACATTGCCATCAGAGCCCTTAGGTGACCGTGTGCATTGCCAATGAGCAGTAATAATTTGAAAGGGATCTTTCTTCTAAGCAGTAGATCTCAACAGCAGGCTTAAGATATTCTGTAAACCATGTTGCCAACAGATGTGCTGTCATCAGGGCTTTCTTGTTCCACTAACAGAGCACAGGAAGAGTAGATTTAGTGTAATTCTTAAGGTCCTAGGATTTTCAGAATGGTAAATAAGCATTAACTTCAACTTTATCACAAGTTACATTGGCTCCCAACAAGAGAGTCAGCTTATCCTTTGAAACTTTGAAGTCAGGCATTGACTTCTCCTCCCTAGCTCTGAAAGCCCTTGATGGCATCTTCTTCCAATATATATTGAATTTTTCTGTATTGAATATCTGTTAGTTTAGTGTAGCCACTTTCATTAATGATCTTAGCTGGATCTTTTGGATAATTTGCTGCAGCTTCTATATCAGCAGTTGTAGCTTCACCCTGCAGTTTGATGTGACGACTTCTTTTCTTCACCCTCATGAACCAACTTCTATTACCAAACTTCTCTTCTGCAGTTTTCTCACCTCTCTCAGCCTTCACAGAATTGAAGAGAGTTAGGGACTTGCTCTGAATTAGGCATTGACTTAAGGAAATGGTGTGAGTGGTTTGATCTTCTCTCGAGACCACTGAAAATTTCTCCACATCAGCAATAAGATTGTTTCACTTTCTTATCATTCATGTGTTCACCAGAATAGCATTTTTAATTTCCTTCAAATTAAGAACTTGGCTACCTTTGACACAAGAGCCCTAGCTTTCAGCATATCTCAGTTTTAGACCTGCCTTTCTCATTAAGCTTGATCATTTTTTTGTTTTTGATTTAAAGTGAGAGATGTGTGACTCTTCTTTTCACTTGAACACTTAGAGACCATTGTGGGGGGTTATTAATTGGCCTAATTTCAGTATTGTTGCTCAGGGTATAGGGAGTGAGAGAGATGCGGAAACGGCCAGTCAGCGGAGCAGTCAGAGCACATATAACATTTATCAATTAAATTCAATACAGGTGTGGTTTGTGGCTCCCAAAATAATTACAATAGTAACATCAAAGATGCTCACAGATCACCGTAACAGATATAATAATAATGGAAGGGTTTGAACTATTGCAAGAATTACCAAGTGTGACACAGAGACATGAGGTAAGCAAATGCTGTTGGCAAAATAGTGTTATAGACTTGATCAATGCAGGGTTTGCATAAACCGGAAATTTATAAATTTGTGGAAATATTGTTAACCAGCAATAGACTCTCTCCCTCTCTCTCTCTCTCTATATATATATATATATATATATATATGAAATATATGAAATAAATGAGATAAGGAGTTTGGTCTTTAAAAGGAAAAGAAAATGCAAATTCCTTTGATGAAGACTTTTCAGAGCGAGGTGATTAAGATGATTGATTATACTCTGGAAGACTAGAGATGGGAACACAGATGGGGACAAAGGTTTGCCTTATACTCTGCCAAATATTTCTGAGTGGGAGGAGGCCAGATGACTACAAAGCAGGCTGGAAATACAACAGTTTAGGTATAAAATAGCTGGAACCATAAAGGAAACTAAAAGTGGGAATTACTAAGAAAAAGGCTGTGTTAATGTTTGTGACAAGGAAAGGGGACAGCTGATCTCTTTTAGGGTGGAGGGATTAAATCAAAGGAAAAAAAAAAAAAAAAGCTGTATTTTTTTAAAATGACCAGCATGGGGGTTGGGGTCATGGTGCTGAAGAAGGTGGAGGTGATGATGGGGAGAAGTTGGGGAGAGTTCTGCGCTCAGATTGTGAGTGGCAGGTGAGAGAAGCATTTCTGGAAAAGGATGCTTCTGGGGGCAGAACAGCGAGATGGTTCTATAGGCCCCAGGTTGGAAGGCCCGTGTCTGAGTCCCAGATCGATCTGTGTCACCTCAGCTCAGTGACATCATCTCTCCAACCCTTAGTTTCTGTATCTGTCGAGTGGGGCTAATTATAGGACTGGCCTCATAGGATCACTGTATTGGGTCAATGAGGTAGTGCATGATGAGTGTCCAGTCTGGCACATAATAAAGTCCCAATCAATGATAGCTTAAAAACAATGACTGGAAGAGGAGTCATACGATTTGGTCAGGTTCAGGCTTTCCTGAAAGCCCTTGTCATCATCAGAAGCAAATTGTGTCACCTCTGTAAGCTGAGATGGCCCATCAAGGTGTCATGGTTGCTCCAGCCAGTGATTTTCCTTCTTGGGTACATTTTGAAATTAACTAGGAGGTTTGAAACATGTCGATGCCTGGTTCCCGTTCCTAGAGATCCTGATTTAATGGTGTGGGGAATGGTTAGGCATCAGAATTTGGAAAAATCCCCCAGATGAGGCTAATGTGTAGCCAAGCTTGAGAATCTGTTTTATCCCTCTTGTCATTCCCTAATGGCCGCCCCTAATTGTTTCAGGTGTATTAGTTTTGTTTATTCAGCTTGCTGGCAAGGTCTTGTGGACTCACCTACATGTTGTCCTTTATTGCCTGGCAGAGTAAGAACCATGGGGGAATGGAAACTGAAAGGCTTGGATTTTTGATCTGGTATTTTCTGTCTGGCTGTAGGACCCTGGGTCACAGTAAGATTGAGCATGTACCAATGTCCAGACACTATTCCAAGAACTTTGCATGTGTTTGTTCATTTATCCTATCAGACTGATGAGATAGGGTACATTATCCTATCCCCTATTATTAGCCTCAGAGTTAATGATAACACACTATTATGAGAAGTTAGTAACTTACCCAGGACCACAGCACCATGTGTCCGGATGTGAACCCAGGAGGCCCGAGTGCCCACCATGAACCACTCCACCCTTCCCAGCTGATACCAGGCTGCTTTTGAATTTGTTCATCCCTAAGTGGAGCTGCTGGATCATCCTTGGTGTGGGGTGATGCTCTGATGACCCAACTCTGATGCTCTGCTGACCCAACCAGCACCTGGCAGAAAGTCATAGTGGATGATCTGGCACTACCCAGCCCTGGGCTGATTATTGAGTGAATCAAGGGCTTGAGCTCAGACCAGAATGAGGGCAAACAGACAAGGAGGACAGACACATGGAAGTCATGACTTAGGAGGGGGCTCTGCCCAAAAAAGTGACCTAGCTAAAGGAATGAAATTATGCTACCCACTGTGCACGCCATTATGTTTCAGCCAAACGAACGAGGATAGGGACGTGTTCAAGTCAGCTGAGACTAGTGTAGTCTAACGTGGACAGGTAAATTTCCCTGCATAAAGACTCTTGTCAGGAATTTGGGGGAATAGAGACTAACAGTGAGAGAAAAGATGAAAAAGTCTCTTGAGTGGATGTGGCCCCCAAAGTAAAATATAATTCAGCGTGACTGGAATTTTCCATGGCTGCCTGACGATGAAGCCTGATGTTCAGTTTTGAGGCGATGCCTGCTGTTCTATGTGTTAATGCCCTTCCTTAGCACTCAACTCTCCATAAAGTTACATGCAGAGTCTTTTATTAGCGGTGTTTGAGGGGATGAAGGAGTGGAGATGGTGTCAGTCATGGAGAAAAACAATGAGGAAGAGCGTAATGGTAGCAGGAGATAAGACAGAGAGAAAAAGTTTAGGGGAAGCAGGAGGGATCCACAGAAACTTAGGTCCCCTAGGAATGCTTAGATATGTTGAGTGAACATGGCTTAATGGAATTTAATTTAACATATGAAAGGACAGAAAAAATCCTACAATCTGAGGGACTAGGACACTCTGGAGGCCGACATGTGGGTTATTCAAGGACAAACAAGAAGTTGAGATGAAAGCGTAAAGTTTGATTTCCCCAGTGAAATACAGAGTAGTAAAATGGAGACTCCTTAATCTCAAAATGAAATAGATTTTGAGAAAAAGAAGAGAGGTGAGGTAGAGTAGGGGTTAGAAGACCCCTACTTAACCTCTGGCAGGGGTTAGAAAACGCAGCTCCACCTCAGATGTCTTAACAGGGGTCCTCAGTTCTGAGGAAAACCGGAATTATGAGTTTTCAGAATCTTGCTGTCTAGTCCACTGCAGGGAGAAAGGCTGACAAGAGTGGTCTAGGAGGTGACCTGGGCATAAGACTTTTAGAAGCTCCTCAGGGGGTCTAGCGTGCAGCCCAGGTTGGGAACCTCTGTCCCTTCAGGAGAGCCCCTGAGGACACAAGGGGACTTGTGGTTCTACACAGACGCATTTGGTTAAAGCTTGAAGCTGTCATGATGGCGGTCACGCTGGATTAGGTGAGCATCACGAAGTTAGTATTAGGAATTTCAAGTGTGGATAAATACCCAGCAGAACGATCATGACCTTTCTCGCATTAAGTCTTGGCAGGAACTTTTCCAGAGAGAAAATCTGCAGACAGCACATCTCAGTTGCTGGACGGTGCCTCGGATGCCCCGCATCCAGATGAAGGCAGCTGAGCACAGCGTGACTGCCTCAGAGGCCCGGGGAGGCTCCCGCTCTCCCCAGACGCCCCCTGCTCATATTGGGAATACAAGTCAAAAGCTTTAAAATTCACAGGAAGGAGATTCAACAATTATCTTATTGAGCCTCTGATGTTACAAAATTTTTAAAAAAAATCAAAATTGAGAAATGAAGTGTCTGGCTTAGGAAACGCAAGACTAGAGTGGGGTCTTAGAACAACCAGCCTATTACTTTTCTCTTAAACCTCTCTGCCCTTCCAATGCAGGGGTTAATACGTAGAGGTTTTCCAAGTGGTGCTAGTGGTGAAGAACCTGTCTGCCGGTGCAGAAGACAGGGATGCAGGGGTTCAATCCCTGGGTGTGGAAGATCCCCTGGAGGAGGGCATGGCAACCCACTCCAGCATTCTTGCCAGGAGAATCCCATGGACAGAAGAGCCTGGCAGGCTACAGGCCATGGAGTCACAAGGAGTTGGACATGGCTTCCCTGGTGGCTCAGAGGTTAAAGCGTCTGCCTCCGATGCGGGAGACCCGGGTTTGATCCCTGGGTCGGGAAGATCCCCTGGAGAAGGAAATGGTAACCCACTCCAGTATTCTTGCCTAGAGAATCCCATAGACAGAGAAGCCTGGTAGGCTACAGTCCACGGGGTCGCAAAGAGTCGGACACGACTGAGCGACTTCACTTCACTTCACTTCAAAGTGACTTAACATGCACGCACACCCTCAGGAGAAGTAATTGGGCTTAAATTCATATTCAAGTGTACATGACTAATATAAAAGTATTTTCTTTCCAGCAGGTTGTAACTGGGTATGATGAATAAAACTTTATAGAGACCTGAACATTGGAAGAGACAGGAAAGTATCAAGACTGATGGGAAAAGTCAAAGAAAGGGGACTGGGAAGGCGGGTGAGGGCAGAGCTGATTTCACAACTTAGACTAGAACGGACCTCCAGGGTGGAACATGACTTGAACCTCCCCACCCACCCCACCCCACCCTGGGACACTGTAAGAGGGAAAAGAATGCCTTTATGTTGAAAATGTTTATGAGTGGACACATTTTAAATTAATATGTGCCCAAACCACCCACCTACCCAAAGCTCAGAGGAAGCTCCTAAAGGCTGGCCCTGAGCGACTCCATCTCATTACCAAGAATCATTGGCAAGTAAGGCTATTTCTACTTCATCCAAAAGGTTTTCAGTTACCTTCAGAGTCAACAGGAAATTAATCAGCAAGTAGAAAATTGAAAGAAGATCTGCATCTCACTGTAGGAGTCATTAAAATAAAAGCAGATTTGGCAAAATGGCAAGTTTTTTTTTTTTTTTTTCACCCCACCCCACCCTGGGACACTGTAAGAGGGAAAAGAATGCCTTTATGTTGAAAATGTTTATGAGTGGACACATTTTAAATTAATATGTGCCCAAACCACCCACCTACCCAGAGCTCAGAGGAAGCTCCTAAAGGCTGGCCCTGAGCGACTCCATCTCATTACCAAGAATCATTGGCAAGTAAGGCTATTTCTACTTCATCCAAAAGGTTTTCAGTTACCTTCAGAGTCAACAGGAAATTAATCAGCAAGTAGAAAATTGAAAGAAGATCTGTATCTCACTGTAGGAGTCATTAAAATAAAAGCAGATTTGGCAAAATGGCAAGTTTTTTTTTTTTTTTTTCTTAATCTCTCTTCTACTTTCTTAATAAGTTGAAAATTCCAAAACTAAAAGCCTGAGGAACACAGGCTCCTTGGAGAATGGGGCACACAATGTCCTAGAACCTGCACCACTCTGCTGAGCATGCCAGCCCAATGGTCATCCAAATAGCTCTCCCCTCCTGCTCTCGAAAAGCCCCTGGAAACCCGACCACACGGTGACACAGTCTATTTAAAACTCCCTGGACACCTTCTCAGGCCATATCTATGTCCTGTATTGTTTGACTTGCCTCTCCCCTGTAAGCTCTTGGGAGAAAAGAGCTTTTTTATTTTTTACTTGTTTGGAAATGATTTTATTTGTTATTGTAAGCCTGGGTGGAGAATGTACTTCCTTGCTGATCGCCTTGTTGTATGGATGTATTAAATAATAATAATAATACCTGGATGCAGCCAAGATCATAAAACTCTGCCTATCATGTAACCTTTGCTCTGCCATCCTGAATATCTGGGGAAGCAGCTTCCCTCTGTCTTCCTAATGGAAACTAGAAACCTGGAGACCCTAAATCTGAGAACTGATATATGGAAGCGTAGCAAGAAAAATGTTCTCTTCTCTTCCATGAGCTTCTGACCTATTGATCTCTAAAAGTTCCCCTGTTCCCCTGCTGCAGAGTGGTTGTGAAGAGAATAGATATGGAATCAAATGCATTTCACGTAGAGCCTTGGTGTTGGAAGTCACAGAAACCATCTCCAGTTGGCTTAAGCAAACCACGACATTTATTGAAGAGCCATTGGTGTTTCTGATAGAACCAGGTCTCTGGGGTCTGTTAGGGAACTCAGGAATGCGCTTTTGCTCTCTATTTGCCTCTCATCTTGGTTTTCTGGCCCCTACTTAATGTGAGTTTCATGAAAGCAAGAATTTTGTTTGCTCTTTTTCCTGCAGGTTCTCCTGTGCCTAGAACAGTACCTGGCATACAGTAGTTGCTCAGTCAGCACTTATTACCGTATTTCCCTGCAGAGCAGCTGCCTATGTTCCTCAGAAGGCAGTCACCCCTCAGTGCCCAAATTTTCATTTTTGAATTTCAGACTGGTGTCAAATATCTATTCTGGATTGGTCAACTCTAGCCAGGGGATGAGATTTCCGAGCAAGTGTGATCGAGGCAGAGGTGCTTTTGCATGAAAGAGTCTCTTTAGAGTAAGGCAGACACCTTCACGTGTGTTTACAATTGGGCAGGTGGTTGTCAGGTAGCCTGTGGGAAGTGGGGATGTGGTAATTCCCACATGGGACTGTCTTTTGGTGAATAGCCTGTCAGAGAGGGGACTCCATCTACTCCCATTACATGAAACTTTCTTGCAGCTTTGCTGATATTGTTGTCAGCTAGTCTCTCTTTGGCCATCTCCAAGGCCAAAGACACCACTATTTTTCAAGAGTTGTTCACTCTGGTGTCTTAGATGGTAAAGAATCTCTTGAAATGCAGGAGACCCGGGTTTGATCCCTGGGTTGGGAAGATCCCCTGGAGAAGGGAATACAACCTATTCCAATATTCTTGCCTGGAGAATCCCATGCACAAAGGATCCTGACAGGCTACAGTCCACAGGGTCACAAAGAGTCAGACACAACTGAGTAACTAATCACACCCAGTGATTAAGAAACCCACCCATACATCTGTCTGACTTCGGCCTCCATTGGTTCTGACTTTGCCTTTTGGGACTGAGAGAGAGCAAATTTCTTCTCCATATAGCAACCCTTAAAAAAGTTATCTGAAGAGAGTGATCATGTCACTTTGAAGTCTTTTCCTTGGAGTGATGAATACACGCTGTCTGTGCAGTCATTACATTGTGTCTAGGATTGCTTTTCTCTGGTTCCTGAAAATGATCAAATCAGTGACTCAATTGTGGATGGGAGACAGGCCCTCAGACATAGGACTGCATGATCTTGGTTCCCACCTGATAGATTTCATGTGTCTTTTCCGCTACCCTTAAAGAGTTTACATCATTGGTGGCATCTCCTGCTTCAAAGAACACATGTCACCTGCTAAGGGGAGATGGCTAAGGGAGCTGAAATTCATCAGCTGGTTAGTCTGGACCAGTGAAGATCTAACTGGTAACCTGGAGCTGTTCCCAAGATATCAATATCTTTTACTAAATTTGTCACCCCTTTATATCTTCTTTTTTCAAGGCTAAATAGACACATCCTGCCTATTTCCTCCTTCTTTCTGTCTCTTTCTCTCTTTTCATTTAACTGATATCATGTAACAAACATTTATAGAATGTCAACTACTGGGGAGTCTTCCCTGGTGGCTCAGATAGTAAAGAATCTGCCTGCAATGCAGGAGAGTCAGGTTCGATCCCTGGGTTGAGAAGATCCCCTGGAGAAAGGAATGGAAACCCACTCCAGTATTCTTGCCTGGGAAATCCCATGGACAGAGGAGCCTGGTGAGCTATAGTCCTTGGGGTCACAAAAAATGGGACACAATGGAGCAGAGAACACTAACAACTACTGGAGAAGAACTGCACTGTTTGTTGGAATAACAGGTAAAGGATAAGACCTCTTTCCTCACAGCATTCACAGTGTAGCAAGAACGGTAGGCTGAGTAAACGCGTGCTTTTAACCCAGGAGGAGTGCTGTGACACAGGTATAGATAAGGGCGGTCAGCAGCATGCCGCAGGAGGGCCACCCAACAGGAGGCTGGAAGGCATGTGGGGAGAGGGCTCTGGGAACCGCCTGGCAGAGGCAGGGCCTGACAGGAGTCTCCAAGGAGGAGGAGTCCCCTGGATGAAGGACGCCCGAGGGAGGAGGTGGTGGACCCGGCAGAGGTTTTGCCTTTGCAGAGCTGTGGAGAAGTCAACATAGCATTTCGCTCAGAGCATGGCTGAAGCAAAGAGTTATGAGCATCAAAGTAGCAAGACAGATAAAGTAGAACAGGCATGGACTGTAGCAATTGGCTATTGCTTCCTGACAAACCACCTCAACACCCAACAACTTAAGATAGTCAACTTTTATGACCGCTCACGAGTCAACAGATCAGCTGGAAAGTTCTGCTGAAGTGGCCCAGGCCTGTCTCATCTCGACTGGGCTTGCTCATGAGTCAGTCGGGTGGCAGTCTTGGTCTTGGATGGCCTCACTTGCATACTGGCAGTTTGCAGGCTGTCAGCTGGGTGTCCAGATGATGCGCTTCTCATCATGCAACAGGCTAGCCGGAGCTTGTGCACACAGCGGTGGCAGAAAGAAAGTGGAAACACACATGGCCACTTAAAACCTGGGTTTGGAATAGGCATGGCATCACTTCTGCCCCATGTTATTAGCCAGAGCAAGTCACAAGACCACTTCATTCAAGGGACAGAGACATCTCTTGATGGGAGATGCTGCAAGGTCTTGTTGCAAAGAATGCAAATATCGGAAGGGGTGAATAATTGCAACCATTTTTCTAGCACAAGTAACATAGATGGTTAGGATTTCTCTTGAAAAAGATGGGGAAACATCAAAAAGATATATTTTACTAAACTTTTCTTATTAATATACATTAGTTTAATAATTAAATGTTATAAATTATATTTCATATTTTATTATTGCATTTTTTTATTATATTGTATTTGTTATTTATTATATTAACATTTTTTAAAGTTAATTTTCATTTACACATGTAACATTAAAGCACATTCTGCCTTGAAAATGGGATTCAGATAAGGCTAGTCTCCTGCCAACCATGTCTTTGTGTGGTAGGATGTACAAATGACATTTCTCCGGACACCACCCTCCGGGTCACCCTCCAGGGTACTGTGGACCATTCCCCTGCATCCTTTGCCTCTGGTTGTCTAGCCAATTAGGGAGCCACGTGAATTTCTTTGCCCCTAGAACACAGTCTCTACTTCTTCACAGGAGTTTCATAAGGAACCATGTCAACTGCCTCATGACATCTAGATCCACTGTGTCTGCAACACTCTTTGTTGGTTCTTGGTCTAGTAAACCTGTCAGAACACAGACTGAGGTAGGTCTCGTCCAGCGTGGCTCTCTAAGTCGCCTTTTGCAGCACACTCATATCTCCTTTCATAACCCATTCTAGAAGGTGGCTCCAGTTCCACACTGAGGTGACTGGTGTGTTATCTGGGCATCCATGTCGAAGCAGTGTTTGAATTTGGGGTCTAGTGAGCCGCGTTCTTATCATTTCCTCCCTGGGTTCTCCCAGTTCACCGAGAGAAATTTCACCACAGCCCTTCTTGCCTAGAGAATCCCAGGGCCGGGGGAGCCTGGTGGGCTGCCGTCTGTGGGCTCGCACAGAGTCGGACACGACTGAAGTGACTTAGCAGCAGCAGCAGCAGCCACCTGCTGATCTGATTTAGACCCACCAGATACTTAGGTGAGTTCCTCTTGGCTGGTCTTCAGTTGTCGCAGGTCAGTGTGCTTCAGTCTTCCTATCTGACATGGGAAAAATGTCAAGAAAGACAGGGAGAGACGGAGAGAAGGGAGGAAAGCAAGGAAGGAGGGGGGAAGGGGAAAGGAGGAGAATTAAGTGTGTGTTCCGGTTCTGGCATCAGTTTTTTACTGCGCCACATGCCCTATTTGACCAACTTCTAAAATTTTTGTGTTCACCCTGTTTAGCCTTTAATTAGATATAAAACTTCTTTTGAAATGTTTTTTTTCTGAAAGTAAGAAGAAACTATGGTTCCACTTGGGGAGCAGAGCTGGGGCAAGCTTGTTGGGAGCTGTTTTTGTTTGGTGTTTCTCTCCATTGACTGAATTCTCTGGCATGCTGGAGAGACTCATCTAGAAAATGGAATTATGGAGCATGTTCCTGGTTTTCTTAATTGCTCTCTTTTTATTAAAAAGGGTGGAAGTAACCACTTTTTTGTTGTTTTTACAACAGCAGCAAATATATATATTAATACATGGAGCACTTACCTCGTGACCAGCACTATGGTAATGAATGTGCTCTATGTTTATTATCTTCTTTTTCCTACAACAACCTGCTCGGGGGGAGGGGGGCTTCTTTTTTTAATTTTATATTGTAATATACTTGATTTATGATAGATGTTATGTTACTTTCAGATGTACAGCAATATGATTACTTTCAGATGTACAGCAATATGATTAGTTACTTTCAGATGTACAGCAATATGATTTAGTTATACATAAATATGTATCTATTCTTTTCCAGACTCTTTTCCTATTTAGGTTATTGCAAAGTATTGAATTCCCTGTACTATACAATAGGTATGGGTTAATTATCTATTTTATATATAGTGGTATGTATATGTTAATCCCAACCTACTAATTTATAGCTCCCTTCCCCCTTTCTCCTTTGGTAGCCATAGTTTGTTTTCTAAGTCTGTGAGGCTGTTCCTGTTTTGTAAACAGCTCTCTCAGGCCAGTGAGCCTTAGTTTTCCTACTTTGACATGGGAATAATATTAAGCTCATTTGTATCATTTTTTCGATTCCACATATAAGTGATATCATATGATATTTGTCTTTATCTACTTATGTCACTACTTAATATGTCCATCCATGTTGCTGCAAATGGCAGTTTTTCATTCTTTTTAATGGCCAAGTAATATTCCATTATACACACAGACACATATATAATATTCCATCTTCTTTATCCATTCCTCTGTTGATGGATATTTAGGTTTTCCCATGTCTCGGCTATGGTAAAAATTGCTACAGTGAACACTGGGGTGCATGTATCTTTTCAAATTAGAGTTTCCTCCAGATATATGCCCAAGAGTGAGATTGCTGGATCATATGGTAACTCTATTTTCAGTTTTTTAAGGAACTTTTATACTGTTCTCCATAGTGGATACACCAAATTCCATTCCCATCTACAGTGTAGAAAGGTTCTCTTTTTAGGGGAGGACTTCTTATACACAGTTTTAAAGATAAGAAAATAAAGGCACAGGGCAGTTATGCAAATTAGCTAAGGCCACACAGCTATAAGAGTCAGTGCCAGGACTGTCCCCCTGCCCTTCAATTCTATCCAGTTCCATAGCCAAGGTTTTAATACACCATGTGATGTTGACTCCTTCCATCTTTTAATGGATTTTCTTTTAAAATCTGGGTCATCAGAGAGTAACATGGGCAACCATGTAACTTTTTGTGGCCACCCCTCACAGTCCTGGACCACCTGCATCAGGTGGAATTGTAGTCCAACTGTCTTCACCGGAGTCTCTTACCTTCTCTGTTTTCTCTGAACTCAGAGAATCCACCCCGCTAACGTTGCAGTCCGGAGAAGGCAATGGCAACCCACTCCAGTACTCTTGCCTGGAAAATCCCATGGATGGAGGAGCCTGGTGGCTGCAGTCCATGGGGTCGCTGAGTCAGACACGACTGAGCGACTTCCCTTTCACTTTTCACTTTCACGCACTGGAGAAGGAAATGGCAACCCACTCCAGTGTTCTTGCCTGGAGAATCCCAGGGACAGGGGAGCCTGGTGGGCTGCCGTTTTGGGGGTTGCATAGAGTCGGACACGACTGAAGCGACTTAGCAGCAGCAGCAGCAGCAACGTTGAAGTCCATGTTGGACTGAGCTCATGCTGTCCTTCCCTGCTTTCCCCTGAGCTTAAAGAGTTTGCCCTTTTCTGCCTGGTTTCCCTTTTCTTCGTAACTAATTTTTCTCGACTGATCAAAATTTGGTGCAGGATAATGGTGCTCCTTATCACATTTCCAACTTTCTGGGAGATGAAATGATCATAAGCCGCATTAAGAATTTTCTGTGTTTGCTGTTGACCTTACCCCTGCCTTGCCACATAGTAAAATGCTCTGAGTCCCATATTAGTTACTTTGGGTTTTGTTTGTTTGCTCATTGTTAACCACAACTGAACTTTAAATCTGGGAATGGTTTCCAAGTTTCTGGAAATAGTAAGTGGTTCCTCGTCTCTCTGCTGTTGCTATAGGTCAATTTTGAGGAGAAATTCAACCTCAAAACCCCTTTGATTCTTTTCTTTCACTTGCTTCTCCCCTCCCCCATATTAAATTAATGACTGTTCCCTTTTCAAAGTATCTCTTCCATCTTACTTTCATAACTACTTTTGCCACAATAAATAAAACAGGTTCAGGCTTTCAAAACATTTGAATCTACTGTGTAGCAATAACTCCTAAACTGGCCCATTCGCCATGCAGATTTTCTCATCAGCATCCACCCCACCCGGAATGGTTAACCTAAACTGGTCATACTAATTGCATTCCCCATTCTAGTGACTGCCTCAGGAATGGGCCTGTGGCCTGATTCTATTCAAAGTGTGAGGGAATGTCTATTACAGGTCTTCTATGAAAGGTTTCCTTGGAGGGAATGATGCTGAAGCTGAAACTCCAGTACTTTGGCCACCTCATGTGAAGAGTGACTCATTGGAAAAGACTCTGATGCTGGGAGAGATTGGGGGCAGGAGGAGAAGGGGATGACAGAGGATGAGATGGCTGGATGGCATCACTGACTTGATGGATGTAAGTCTGAGTGAACTCCAGGAGTTGGTGATGGACAGGGAGGGCTGGTGTGCTGCGATTCATGGGGTCGCAAAGAGTCGGACACGACTGAGCAACTGAACTGAACTGAATAATTAGAAGAGTTGATTTCTTTGTCTCTTCTGGATGTTCACATCTTGATGGGAGAACAGAATGTTGAGCAATCATTTGTAGAAATTTCCCACGATATGTAATTTCAGCTGTCCAAATTTTAACATATAAAGCATCTCAACAGATGCTTTAACTTTTCCCTATCTGTTATAGGGAGAGATCAGCCTCTTTCCTTATAAACTTCATATGCTCTATCTTACTTTTGCCAAATTAACCACCCTAAAATACCAAAACCTTGATAACTTCAGTCCTCTCTTCCCTCTTGGAGGGAATTGAAAATTAAAAACCAGGGTCCAAGATGATAAGAATCTATACAAGTGTATACTGTTGTTATTGTCCATGCTTGCTATTTTTTTTTTTTAATATTATACCATGTTTGGGCATTTTGATTCATTCAACACATATTTATTGAGCGTATATTGTTAGATGCTGGAGGTGCAAAAAAAGTGAATAAGAGTTTCTGCCATCAAGGAATTTACAGTCTAGTAGGGGCTTCCCTTGTAGCTCAGTTGGTAAAAACCTGCTGGCAATGCAGGAGACCTGGATTTGATCCCTGAGTCAGGAAGATCCCCTGGAGAAGGAAATGGCAACCCACTCCAGTATTCTTGCCTGGAGAATCCCTGGAACAGAGGGGCCTGGCAGGCTACAGTCCATGGGGTCGCAAGAGTCAGACACGACTTAGTGACTAAACCAGCCAACCAGGGGAGTATGCAGGCACTCATGCCGTCCACTCAGTAGATGACCCCTGTTCTTTCTTCTTAATGGAATCCCAGTTTTGTTCAGACAACAATATCTCTGGGCAGAGGGGATGATTGGTAATTTGTCTAGGAGTGAACATGTGAATGGAACTTAAGTGGAAATCTACTGAGAATTTAGGGAAGAATTATCTTCCTGATGAAAGACACAAGCCAGTCACCTGCTTCCTTGCTTCTTATGGTCCTGTTATAGAACACCATGGTGTGAGGAGCAGTGGCAACCTTCTTGAAATTGAAGGAAAGACCAGTCAAGTCAAAGATGCATGTGGTGCAGTCACCTTGTGCTATAACATCATTGAACTGGTGATCCAACTTTGGAACTGTGCATGTCCAGACTTAATTTTCTATAGGTAATCAGTTCCTTTCTTGTTTAAGCCATTATTAGTTGGACTTCCTCACTAAGACAAGGGAGAAAGCCATGCAAAGAAGTATTTGAAATACAGTATAATATGTGTGAGGGCTTCCCCGGTGACTCAGTGGTAAAGAATCCACCTGCAATGCGGGAGACACAGGTTTGATCCCCGGTTTGGGAAGATCCTCTGAAGGAGGGCATGGCAACCCACTCTAGTATTCTTGCCTGGAGAATTCCACGGACAGAAAAGCCAGTTGGGCTACAGTACATGGGGTCACAAAGTGTTGGCTACAACTGAAGCGACTGGACATGCATGCATAATATATGTGATGATTGAGTTATATGTGGGAAGGCAGTATACTTGGAGGTATACAAAGAGAAATATTAGCTGTCCCTGACCCTAAGAATCACAGTCTAGGAGAAGCGTCATCAATGCATATTTATAGTGCATGTAGTAGGTGCAATGCTAGAAATATTCGTGGAAAAGTATAAGCGTACCAAAGAGGAAAACCTGACTCAGATGTCTGCAGGGTTTGCTCACGATGAGCGTGAAATTACGTATTTTTGGCAGGAGCACTGCAGAGGTCACCTTGTGTTCTTCTCAGCAAATCACATTGGTAGGCGCATAATATCAATTTGTGCCATTACTGGCCATGATAAGTTGGACTACGAGCTTCAGGAGGTGTTTGGCAGTTTCTTCTCATTGAATTCACCATTTCCCTTTGTCATTAATAAGTATTTTGTGAGAAGATATTTTGAGACTCTGTAGATATATCATTATCAAACTTCTCAAACTTTCACTTACCAGTTTTAGCATCTATTGATGATTCTTGCTGAACTCTTTTTATAAGGCTGTTTGTGAAGTGATTTTTAAAACTCTATTCCTTTTATATTTATTTTGTGGCAATGTATAATAGAGATTAGTTTTCCCTTCTACTTCATTTACTCCAATTATTCATTAATTCATATCAGTATGAATTTATGGATTTCTATTTTATTCAATAGATAATCTGTAAATATCATGTATTTTCATGCTCAAATTACCCTAGATTTGGCAGAGAGGGCCTCTTCAGACTTCCTTCTGTGCCTTATTCTCTGAGATTTTCTTATACAGTTTATTATATAAGAAGATATTCCATACTCATCTTGAAATTGAACTCATCTTGAACTCATCATATCCCAGCCATGAAATCAGCCATTTCCTCAAGTGACTCTGCTTTAGTGAAGAACGGTGTGGTATTTAGAAACTAAAATCTAGACAATAGGTGTATTCATTGCTACTGCGAGGTCATTGCTTCTGGGCCTTCTCAGTGGACATAAGTAATAGATAATGTATATACACATACCTAGAATGTGTGGATCACAATAAACTGTGGAAAATTCTGAAAGTGATGGGAATACCAGACCACCTGACTGGCCTCTTGAGAAACCTACCTATATGCAGGTCAGGAAGCAACAGTTAGAACTGGACATGGAACAACAGACTGGTTCCAAATAGGAAAAGGAGTACGTCAAAGCTGTATCTTGTCACCCTGCTTATTTAACTTATATGCAGAGTACATCATGAGAGACACTGGGCTGGAAAAGCACAAGCTGGAATCAAGATTGCCGGGAAAAATATCAATAACCTCAGATATGCAGATGACACCACCCTTATGGCAGAAAGTGAAGAAGAACTAAAAAGCCTCCTGATGAAAGTGAAAGAGGATCATAAGGCAGTGAACTGCCTTATGACCCAGCAATCCCACTGCTGGGCATACACACCGAGGAAACCAGAATCGAAAGAGACACATGTACCCCAATGTTCATTGCAGCACTGTTTATAATAGCCAGGACATGGAAACAACCTAGATGTCCATCAGCCGATGAATGGATAAGAAAGCTGTGGTACATATACACAATGGAGTATTACTCAGCCATTAAAAAGAATTCATTTTAAAGACACTTACTCCTTGGAAGGAAAGTTATGACCAACCTAGATAGCATATTCAAAAGCAGAGACATTACTTTGCCAACAAAGGTCCGTCTCGTCAAGGCTATGGTTTTTCCAGTAGTCATGTATGGATGTGAGAGTTGGACTGTGAAGAAAACTGAGCACCGAAGAATTGATGCTTTTGAATTGTGGTGTTGGAGAAGACTTTTGGGAGTCCCTTGGACTGCAAGGAGATCCAACCAGTCCATTCTGAAGGAGATCAGCCTTGGGATTTCTTTGGAGGGAATGACGCTAAAGCTGAAACTCCAGTACTTTGGCCACCTCATGTGAAGAGGTGTTTCAGCATCTCTTAATGAGAAGATAGTTTTCATCCATGATGGGATACAGGGATATATATATTCAACTCTATTAACTGCTGTATGTGGATTTGTGAACAGTGAGTAAACAGCCATGTTTGTCTTGACTCATTGGAAAAGACTCTGATGCTGGGAAGGATTGGGGGCAGGAGGAGAAGGGGACGACCGAGGATGAGATGGCTGGATGGCATCACCGACTTGATGGACGTGAGTTTGAGTGGACTCCAGGAGTTGGTGATGGACAGGGAGGCCTGGCGTGCTGCGATTCATGGGGTTGCAAAGAGTTGGACACGACTGAGTGACTGAACTGAACTGATAAACGTATAGAAGTAAAATATGTATCAGTAAAGACATAGGTATAAAATAAACCAGGAGGTCATACTGAAACCTCCAACTCTAATCTAGCATAACCTTCCCTGACCATGAGAAATCTGGTCCCTTTATCCTCATTATATTTACATTTTTTTAAATATTTACATTTTAATCCTATCATATACTGAGTAGTTTCATACTTAACTGAGCCACTCATCTGTGGCAAACAGTTCAATTAACTGAATTCATATTTATTTACAGTTCTTATTATCTTTATTCTAAGGGTATATAGTAAAGATACTGTGTTCAAAAATTGTTTAAGTTGGTTTTTACCTCTCCTTTGGTAAGACTGTCATTGATTTAAAAATACAGGTAACTTGTTTTTGTTTGTATTTCATTTTTGGTTTTGTTTTCCTCATTCTTTTAAATTTTATCATTGTATACTTGATTTGAGGATAAAAATATAATTCTAAAAATGAAAACTTTTCAAAAATATTCAAAGAAGTGTCACTCCCTTATTCTTTGAGAGTTAATGGTAGAATCGAGTACTCATCCCATAGGACTTCCCTGATGGCTCAGATGGTAAAGAATCTGCCTGCAGTGCAGGAGACCTGGATTCAGTCTCTGAGTTGGGAAGATCTCCTGGAGAAGAGAATGGCTTACCACTTCAGTATTCTTGCCTGGAGAATTCCATGGACAGAGGAGCCTGGCAGGATACAGTCCTTGGGGTTGCAAAAAGTCGGACACGACTCATCCTATACAGGACATCGAAGACTTCAAACGTTGAGCCAGGCCCTGAAGTCATGTCCAGAATCACAAGGCAGAGGACAGATTTCATGTGGGTTCTGAGTATTGTTTCAGCATCTCTTAATGAGAAGATGGTTTTCATCCATGATGGGATACAGGGATATATATATTCAACTCTATTAACTGCTGTATGTGGATTTGTGAACAGTGAGTAAACAGCCATGTTTGTCTTGTTATTTCTGCTTCTATCCTAATGGTTTGTTTACTCAAAATAATTCTCCTTTGACCTGCTAGCTGAGCTAAAACGTGTTTTAAACACAAACCAAATATTATTAGCCTTGGGAATAAAAGAGTCAATTCAAGCAAAATTTATTGGGTTCCCAGGCAGTTTGGAAATTCCCTTGTGGCTTATAGTAAACTACCTATTACCCATCAAGACTTGTAGGTTTTATCAGATGTGTCACCTTCAAAGGCCAGGCTCATGCTACCAACATTTTGTAAGTTCCCAGATCGGAAGCCATCATTCCTGGGATACTTTATTGCCTTTCAGAAACCCGAAGGCAATACCAAATGTCAATTTCCTATGAGATAAACAGTCCCTTCCTCGAATTGTTTTCCCTTTTAACTTAACTCACCAAATTTCAATCCATTTTCTTTTCATTCAAAGATATGTGTTTTATGTTAACTCCTGTTTGGAAACCAGGGCTTGCTCCTCTGTTCCCTCAAGTCCTTCTCTGGTTCAGCAGATCTGATCTGACCCTCAGTCCCCACAGGCTCTGCAGATCGTTGGAACAAGGTGCAAGGGGACACTGCAGGGTACTTACCCTGCCGAGCACAGTCACCACGTGCTGGCAAGCTGGGGATCTAGATACTACTAAGACCCACTGAAGGTCCATTTGGGAAATCTGATTATTGACGGAGACCAGCCAGGGACAGAGACTAGAAATCCTCAGCCGCTGATTCTGCAGAGAGGCTTCTCTCTCCTGTAGAGGAGACTCTCACCAGCATGAACTCTCGTTGCTTCTTGCAAGGTGTGCCTTTCCCAGTCACGGCCCACGGGGCTGGAACTCAGTCAGCCCTGCAGTCTCAAACTGTACCCTGTGGTCCAGCAAATCAGCAGGGCCACAAATGATTTTCAGTTCAGCCTCACATCTTTCCACATTTTCCAGCTGGATGGACAACAAGCCCCGTGAGGTTAAACGATGCAACCCTGGGTTTCAGAGTGAGTCAGTTGCTCAGCTATGCTGTAAACCAGGGGCTCGCTCAGGCTTCCAGGACTTTTCTCTAACCAGCAGACCACAGGGTCCCTCTTCTGCAATCGGATCAGCTTGTCTGCAGAGAAATGGAATTAAGCTATTAGCAAGTGGTTTCTGACTCTTGCAGAAACACCAGCAACAATGGCCACTTCGACGTAACGTTTTAAGAGCACTGTTTGTTTTGGCAGTGTTTCACTATATTACACATTCCTGCCACTTAATTGTCCTTGTAAAGATCAACAAAGACCTTCTGAAGCAGAGCTGGAAGCTGTAGAATTCAGCCAAGCAAGTGTTTATTAAAATGAGGAGGAAAGGGGATTAGCTCTATATATTCAACTATACTCTGAAATGACACCGTTTTCTATACACCATCATCCATTTCCTGAACTTCTATATCTTGCCCCTACTGCCTTCAATTCTGAAAGTTCAAAAATATGTTCTAATTCTTGATCTTGTTATTATCAAACTTCTTCCTCTGACCTTCAAAGCTATTTGGCGAATTCAAAGCACATACAAGTCACAGCATCTAATATTTTTGTTCTTGCTCTTTTAAACATAATACAAGTCACATTATTATAATTATACTAATGATGATAGTGAACAAACACCTTATATATCTTATTGGACTTAGATAAAGGGCTCTTATGAGCTGTGCAGAGTATGGACCTAAACATGAGTCTCTCTCTCTCTGAGAAAAGGCAAGAAAAAGGAAAACACAGCTGTTGATACACATTTTTTCTTCATCTTCCATGTGTAGTTTCTGGCCAGAGACTCAGGGGCAGATAGCAGTGGGTTTGGGGAATCAATTCCTGCCCTCAATGAGTTAACAACCCAACAGGATGGAGAGGTCACGCCAGTGTTAGAGATGGTTCAAATCTCTTAAATAGAGGCAGAAAAGTCACCCTGTGGCTTTCCTGGATCTTTGGAAATGTTGAAAATTAAAAACCAGTTTCTGAAGATCACCTTTAGGTATTGAACCACACTTTATATTTCTGGAAACATGTTCACATATGCTCTCTCCTCTGTGTTCTATCAAGAAACTCCTAAACTGGGTAGGAAACTATTTAATGAAAGTGGGCCTATATTTACTATTTTAAAAAATGATATGATAAAATTCTCTCTTTTCCTAAAAGAAGCAGCAAGAAGAAAATTTTAACAGTGTAACTGAGAGAAAAGGATGTGTTTCCTGTGGCTGCTGTAATAAACTGGGAGACGTAAAAGAATAGAAATGTGTTCTCTCACATTCTGGAGACTACAAACTTGAAATCAGTATCACTAGAAAATCGAGGTGTCAGCAGGGCTTTCCTTCCTTCAGAAGCTCTAGGGGAGACTCTTCCCTGCTTTCCCAGCTTCTGGAGATTGATAGCATTCTTTGGTTTGTGACTGTATCACTCTCGTCTTTGAGGCCTGCATCTTCAAATCTCCGTCTGCTGACTTCATGTTGCTTTCTCCTCCCTTTGGGTGTCAAACCTGCCTCTGCTTCTCTCTTAAGGATACATGTGATTACATTCAAGGCCCACCCAAGTGATCCAGGGCTTCCCTGCTGGCTCAGACAGTAAGGAAACTGGCTGCAGTACAGAAGACTTGGGTTGGATCCCTGGATCAGGAAAATCAGGAAATGGCAACCCACTCCAGTGTTCTTGCCTAGAGAATCCCATGGACAGAGGAGCCTGGCAGGCTATACAGGATAACCTTCCCATCTGAAGATTCTTAACCATATCTACAAACAGTTTACCATACAAAATAATTTCCTCAAGTTCCAGGGGTTAGAACATGGATATCTTTTGAGGGACCATTTTTCAGTCTACCATAGGAGGCTTGGAAAGTGTTTTTTTTCCATGAAAAAAGAGTTAAGAAGTAATTTAAGAAGAATAATATGTCACAGAATGAACAAAACCTTTGAAAATGAGGAAGTAGATAAAGAGGAAATGCAAGGAGAGTTATTATAAAATAGGAACTAAAATATTTAATTTGGCAATCTAGGGAGACAGATTTCATAGACTAGTAGTTAAGAGCACAGATGCTGGAATTCGACTGCCTCGTTAGAATCTGGCTCCATCATTTACTGGCTGTGTGACCTGGAACAAGTTACTTAACTTGCCTGTGCCTCAATGCCCTCATCTATACAATGGTAATAATAGTACAGACTTAATAGGGTTGTGGTAAAATGATTAAAAGACAATATAATTTAGAGCATTTGGAAATGTTTACCACTATTATTTTAAGAAAACCAGAAATATACAAGAGGAAGTATAAATTTAAAGCAGAACAAAAAGGAGAAATGGGTGGAAGATAAGAAAAGAGAACTTTTAAAATAGTTGACCAAGAAGAAAGAGTAAAAAGAAATGCTGCATAAATGATGTAAAATGAAAGATATTTTTAAAAAAGTAAATTAAAAACATTTGCAACCACAAATTTGAGGGGGAAATAGAGTAAATATGTTGCATATCAGAAAAAAGACCAAGACTGTAATTGAGGACACCAGGAAAATTGCAGAAAGCAGGAAAGAATGTTCCAAGGCTAACAACTCTTCTTTCCTTTATATATTTATGTGGTTGGTAGTGTATTTTTCAGATCTTCTATGTCTTTGCTGATTTTTTGGTCTGTTGTTCCAGTAATCACTGAAAGAGGATTGATAAAATATCTAAGGTTGTGGAATTTTCAATTTTTCCTTTTAATTCTATCTGTTCTTATCTCATGAATTCTATGATTGTTTTTAGTTTCATATGCATTTATGATTGTTTACACCTTCCTCATGAATTGACCTGTTGTTACAATGAAACAGCCTACTTTATTTTTAATAATGCTTTTTGTCTTATGTATCAGTTTCCTGGGGTTAACTAAAAGTACCACAAATTGGGTGGTTTAAAACAACAGAAATTATATGCTCAGTTCTGGTTGCTAGAAGTCCAAGTTATCAGCAGGGCCATTCTCCCTCTGAAGGCTCCAGGCAAGAACACTTCCTTTCCTCTTCCAGTTTCTTATGTTGCCTGCACTCCTTGGGATTCTTTGGCTTGTAGATCTGTCAATCCAATCTCTGCCTGTCATTACACGGTCTTTTTGACCGTGTCTTCATGTCTCTATGTCTAAATTTTCCTCTTCTTATAGGGACACTTCCCTGATAGCTCAGTTGGTAAAGAATCCACCTGCAATGCAAAAGACCTCAGTTTGATTCCTGGGTCAGGAAGATCCGCTGGAGAAGGAATAGGCTACCCACTCCAGTATTCTTGCGCTTCCCTTGTGGCTCAGCTGGTAAAGAATCTGCCTGCAATTTGGGAGACCTGGGTTTGATCCCTGGGTTGGGAAGATCCCTTGGAGAAGGGAAAGGCTACCCACTCCAGTGTTCTGGCCTGGAGAATTCCATGGACTGTATAGTCCATGGGGTCACAAAGAGTCAGACACAACTGAGTGACTTTCACTTTCATAGGGACACTGGTCATTGGTTTCAGTGAAAGTGTTAGTCACTCAGTCGTGTCTGACTCTTTGAGACCCCATGGACTGTAGCCCACCAGGCTCCTCTGTCCATGGAATTCTCCAGCCAAAAATACCATTCCCTTCTCCAGGGGATCTTCCCAACCCAGGGATTGAACCCAGGTCTCCTGCATTACAGGCAGATTCTTTACCATCTGAGCCACCAGGGAAGCCCAGTAATGGGATTAGGGTCCACCCTAATCCACTATGACCTCATCTCAACTTGATTATATAAGCAAAGACCCTATTTCCAAATAAGATCACATTCAGAGGCACCAGAGGTGGTTAGGACTTCAGTATATCTTTTTGGGAAACAATTCAACCCACAGCATTTTGGGATCTATATTGTCCAATATTCACATAGCCACTGCAGTCTTCTTGGGCTTTCTATTTGCTTAGTATGTATACTTTTTCCCATTCATTTACTATGAGGCTCTTTATGTCTTCAGATTTAAAGTGTGTCTCTTATAGGTGGTAGTTTTTAAGTTCTTTCTGACAATCTCTTTCTATTGATTAAATTGTCTAATCTGTTAATATTTACTGTGATTCTTGATCTGTTTGGGTAGGCTAACCAAATGTTACTTTTTGCCTTTTACCTGTCTCCTCTATATTTTAGTCTATGCTTTTCATTTATTGCCTTTTAAAATTATTTGAATATTTTAAATTTATTTAGATTTTCTTATTGGCTTTTTAGTTGTGCTTATTTGCATTTTTTTTCTTAGTGGTTGACTATTAATCACTTGTCAACAATATATACTCTTTTCATAATTAACATGGTAACATAATAACATTTTGTGTAAAATATTGAAAACTTGCAAATATATAGAGCCATATCCACCTCTGCTCTGTCCTTTTTCTTATAGTTATGTTTATTACATATATCTGTATTATAAATCCCACAAGTCAGTGTCATACATTTTGCATTTAACAGATTTATTTTTTAAGTTGAGAGAAAAATACTCTCCATCCTTTTCTGAGGATTTAGATTTCCATTGAAAATCTTTTCCCTTCAGCTAAGGAACTTCCCTTAGCATTCTCACAGAGTAGATCTGCTAGCAATGAATTCTTAGTTTTCTTTTATCTGAAATAATTTTTATTTTGCCATTGTCTTTGAAGAATATTTTTGCTGGGTAAGATAGTCTGTGTTGATAGTTTTTTTTTTTTTTTCTTACAGCACTTTAATGATGTCCCATTCTCTTCTGGCCTCCATGGTTTCTGATGAAAATTCGTTTCTTAATTGGATTCTAATCCCCTATATGTAATGCATCATTCTTCTTTTGCTGCTTTCCAGTTTTGTCCTTTATTACAACAATAGCTCAATAGCTTAACTGTGATGTATTTCAATGCTAGTATGTTTGTGTCTATCCTAATTGGTGTTGATAAGGCATGTTGATCTGCTTAAGTTAAGTTTTTGTTTTTGAACAAATTTGGGAAACTTTTGACCATTATTCAAATATTATTTTCTGCCCTATTTATTCTCTCTTCTTCTTCTGAAACTACTGTATGTTAATCATTTAATATTATTTGAGAGACCCCTTGTTCATTTTTTCAGTCTTTTTTCTCCTTGTTCATCTACATAGATAATATCATTGAATTATTTCCAAGTTTGCTTATTCTTTTTCTACATCTCCATTTGGTTATTAAATTCATTCAATAATTTAAAATTTTCAGCTATTTTTTAGTTCTAGAATTTTCACTCTTTTATTATTTAACTATCTCTGCTAGTTTTCCTGTGTTTTCATGCTTTGGGAGCATATTTTGCTTTTGTTTTATCAAGAATAGTTAAAATAGCTGCTTTAACATTCTTATCTGTTGGTTTCAACATCTGCTTCATCTCAGGGTCAGATGTAGTTCACGCTCTTTTCTCTTGAGAATGTGCTTCATTTTCTTGATTCTTTATATGTCAAGTTATTTGTGAATGTATCACATATGATGAAAATAAAGTTATGAAGTTTCTGGTTTCCATTCTTTTTCTCTAGTGTGTGTTGTTGCCTTTGCTTTAGCAGGCAATTTCCTTGACTAGGCTTGGACTGCAAATTATGTTTCTTTGGGCGGCAGCTCTAGTCTTGATTCAGATCACTTGCTGTAGCTGAGCTGCTTTATTCTTTTCTATGTCTACTTGGTTCAGAGGTCAGACTGAGATATGGCTAGATAGGATGCAGGGATCCTTTCCCAGGTTTCTTTCTCTTCCCTCCCAGGATTCCTATACTCACTTTAGTAACAGCTTCCCAGCTTCACTTTTCTGATTCTGCAAGCCAGAAAGACTATGACTTTTTCCATTAGTGCCCTCACCACTAGGCTGCCAGATGTCAAATGGACTGCATCAATCTTGGGCTAAAAGCTGCAGAAATGGGGAACTGACATCATAGCACTTCTTTCCTCTAAGCATTCACTCCCCACTATAGTCTTTCTGCTTCTGTTTCCTCTCCAGTGGCTTCAAGTAGTAGATTTTTTATTATATCCAAATTTTATCATTGTTTCTAGAGGGGAAAGGGCATCCTTTGGGAGGGACTTATTCCATCACTATCCGAAACTGGAAATCCATTTGATCTGTAGGATTGTTTCTAACAGTAAAGAGTTGAAAACAACTTGAATGCTCATCAACAGAGAAAGATTAAGGAAACTGTGGTCCGTCATCCTTTGGAGTACTATGCAACCATTGAAAAGAATGAAATCAACCTAACTACTAAAAAGGAGAGATTACCAGGAAATACCCTTAGGTTTAAAAGCAAGTTTTAGAACTATTCATAGAGTCTGTTTAGTGGGGACTGTGTGGTATAGTCTCCTGGGTCCTCACTTCAGGATCAATGCACTTATTTCTCCAACCACTAGGAGCATTGGCTGTTGAAGGATCACAGTGGAGTTTCACTCAAAGGAATTGCCTTTAGAGGAAAGGAGTCGTGATTTCTTAAGTACATCCTCTCCTTCGGGGTAGCTGTCACTCAGTGACTGATCAATGCGAAGGTACAGTGGCTCAGTCTCTTTACCTTAAAGGTTGACTCCGGAGGCATATCTGCAGTGCCCCCATGAGATTCGCTGAGACATCAGCTAGATTTGCATCATAGTTCACTTGTTCCTCTGCCAACCCCACTTCCTCACTCCTTTACAGGCCTTGTTCTATCACTTCATTCCCTGCCATTAAATCTCTTGCATGCAAGTCACCATCTTAGAGTCTAATTCTTGGGGACACTGATCTAAGGCAGCCTAATCGTTGCCGATGGTGACTGAAGCCATGAAATTAGAAGACACTTGCTCCTTGGAAGAAAAACTATGGCAAACATAGACAGCATATTAAAAAGGAGAGACATGACTTTGCCAACAAAGGTCTGTATAGTAAAAACTATGATTTTTCCAGTAGTCATGTACAAGTGTGAGTTGGACCATAAAGAAGGCCGAGCGCCAACGAATTGATGCTTTCAAACTGTGGTGCTGGAGAAGATTTTCCCTTGAATAACATGGAGATCAAACCAGTCAATCCTAAAGGAAGTCAACCCTGAATGTTTATTGGAAATACTGTTGCTGAAGCTGAAGTTGCAATATTTTGGCCACCTGATGCAAAGAGCCAATTCATTGGAAAAGAACCTGATGGTGGGAAAGATTGAAAGCAGGAAGAGAAGGGGATGATAGAGGATGAGATGGTTGAATGGCATCACTGACTCAATGGACATGAGCTTGAGAAAATTCTGGGAGATGGTGAAGGACAGGGAAGCCTGGCATACTGCAGTCCATGGGTTCACAGAGTCAGACATGACTGAATGACTGAACAACAACAAAACACATTTCTGTAAGTTCATATATGTGTATAAAGGCAGAGGAAGCATTCTGGAAGAATATATGTGAAAACAACAGTAATAGATACCTTTAAGGAAGTATCTGGGATATGGAGAGAGTATTCAAGAGATATTTCAATTCACAGGTGTTGTTTAATTTCTTACAAATCATTTTATTTATTTGTGGAATTAAATAAAATCACAAAAGGGCTTCCCTAGTGGCTCAGATGTTGAAAAATATACCTGCAATTCAGGAGACCTAGGTTTGATCCCTGGGACAGAGAGATCCCCTGGAGAAGGAAATGGCAACCCACTCTAATATTCTTGCCTGGGAAGTCCCATGGACAGAGGAACCTGGTGGGCTACAGTCCATGGGGTTATAAAGAGTCTGACATAACTGAGTGACTAAGCACACACACACATAATCACAAAAGCTAAAAATGACTCTCCATCTCTATCTGCAGCCCAGATCCTTCAGAACCTGAGCTCTATGACTGTATACCCAATTGCTGTTGTATGCCTCTACCTGGATATCCCTCAGAATCTTTACATTAAAGTCTCTCACAAATAAACTCAGCATCTCCTCCCTCCACTTTTTGCCCGAATTTTCTCTCTCAGTAAGTGAGAACATCACCACTTACTTGGTTTCACCAACAGAGAGTATGGATGTCATTTTTTACTTTTCTTTCTACCTCACTGCTCCACTTCCCATTCATATTTAAGTTCTGCTGATTCCATCTCCTTAACATTCTCAGACCCTTCAGTTCATTCCATCTGTTACCATTATCTTATTCAGGTTATCATCCACTTTGCCTGGATCATTGTTTTAGAATCTTGACTCTTCTCTTTGGCTCCAGTCTTGCTCCTCTTTAATCCATTCTCTGCATTCTGGCAAGGGCAATCTTTCTGAAACATTAAACTGTTTAAATTCAACAGGTAGGAGCCTGCATAGAATCCGTCAGTTCTTCCAGTTGCCATCTAACCGTGTTATGACCATTTCCACTTTGGGCCTGAGAGGCAATCTGTACCCTGGAAAGAATAAAATGCCCCACCTCGAACTGGGAAACACAGAGAGCACCATTTGGGCTAACTGGTCATGTCCAGTTATAGCCTTTGTTTGTGATTCTACTAAACCCTGTGGATTACAGTATGTCCATGGACTAACTGGAGAAAATTCAAAAAGGGGGCAGGAATGATGAGAGGGAAAGAAAAGATATATGGAGAAAAGTTAAAGGAATATCTATCTATCACCTATCTATCTGTCTATCATCTATCTATCTTTAGGTCATATCCTTAGATGGAGATAGAGACTGAGAACTCACTATGTCTTAAAGCAGAAAATTGACTATAGATAGAGAAAGGGTGAGGATGGTTAAAACAAAACTCTCAGTGTACTGAGGAGGCCAGTGACCCCTGGGATTTGAGATTCTTAATAAACCACATCTTGAAAATGCTGTTTGAAATTGCTTGAAAATGCTGTTGAAAAAAACAGAAAATTTGGGGGTTTTTTTGGTATGACATAATTGTAGATAGACTTTATTTTTTTTAAATTTTCATTAAGGTTATTTCAATATTTTCCATAAAATGATAATGATATGAACAGTTTAAGTTTTCTTTGTTTTATTGAAGTATAATTGTTTTACAATGTGGTATAAACTGTGTATACACAGTTTCTGGTGTACAGCAAAGTGATTTCAATTATACATGTATATAATAGCTTGCATCTGCTAATCCCAAACTCCACATCCATGTCTTCCCCTCTCCCCTCTGTCTTGGCAACAACAACTCTGTTCTTCATGTCTGTGACTCTGCTTAAAAGAAGGTTTTTTCAAAGTGAAACTTCCAGCTCCTTTTTTCCATTATATTATTTATATTATAGAAAAATTTTGAACATATACAGAAGTGTAGAGAGCAATATGTCAACGCTCACGGATGCACCACTGAGTCTCAATGACTGGTCTCTGTTTGCCTGTCTCCTTTGATGCATCTCCCTCACGCTAGTTGTTAGGCTATTACCTCAGCTCCAGGCCCACCTTTTAAGTCCTCGTTAAGAATCTGGGACTCTTCAAACCTCTCTGCTTCACCTGTTGGCTCCCTGTTGGCCACAGTGTTGAGGTTGGAGGAGGAAGGGACTTGCCTCTTCCTGTTGGCTTCCTGTCAACAGCACCGCCGTTTCCTGAGCAGTAGCCCCTTTCCAGACTGACAGTAGTATTTAGCTGCAGTTTCTCCAGCATTCACACAGCCAGCCTTGTTGCCCTCTTCAAAAGCATCAGCCCCAGTTGCCAGAGTACGTGGAGATGGGGAGTGACTTTAGCACCCTTTCTTGAGCTCGGACACTAGAGATCCTCTCAGAGGTCTGTGTTCCAGCTGAGTAGGGACCTTTGGTCAAGCCTTTAGGTTGCCAAGTGCAACCACTTCCCTTTATTCCCCAGCCATAGGGCAGTAACTACTTCCTTCAATTGCTACTTTAATGAAATCTTAGGTTCTCTTTTTGCCTTCCAGTGACCTGGTTAATACTTCTTTCTGTTAAATTCTCTGTTAACAATATGTGGAATGGATTCTGTCTCCAAATAGGATCCTAACTGACCTACCCCTTCCTCCTTTATTTTAAAAGCAAATTCAGACATTATGCCATTTCATCTCTAAGTGTATGTCCAACTTGCATACATTAAAAAAAAATTAGATAACCACCATGGCATTAACAAGCAAAGTTAACAGTAATTCCTAAATGGCATTTAATAATTAGTATGCATGCAAATTTCTTTGATTTCCTCAGTGACCTCTGAGATCTTCATAAGCATTGTTCACAGATGGCCTTGGAATCCAGGGAGGGAACAGGAGCAAGGGGCATGGAAAGTTGGGTACTGCTCCAGGTGGGAATTCCTAAAGAACAAGAAAACCCCTTTCAGTTTCATTCGTCTTAAGGCTATAACTGGGGTACAAAGGAGTCCTGGGAGAAGACAGGCAGTACTTTTTTTGGGCTGTGCCAGGTCTTAGCTGTGGCGTGCAGAACCTTTCGTTGAGGCATATGGGCTCTAGTTCCCTGATCAGGGATTAAACGGGGTGGCCTGCATTGGGACCATGGAGTCTTAACCACTGGGCCACCAGGGAAGACAGTCACTTTAAGGGCAGACAGGGTAGTGGGGGGCCCTGGGAATCAAACAGCAGGGTTTGAGTGTGTTGGCCAAAGCATTATCAATTGACTGCCTTTGCCACTGCCTCCTTACCACCATCCAGGATTGATTACATAAGTGAAGGAAGTATCTTTAGGTCACAATTTTACTAAGAAAGAAAAAAAAACTGTTTCTCCCCACTTTGCTAGATGTGTATAAGAGACAGAGAGAAGACAGAGAACAGGGGCCTGCCTGGAGTTCAGCTGAATGCTTCAGTCAGTTCCGTCCACAGTGGGGGTCAGCTCCTGGCAGGGACTGCTTTCCCGGCTGTCCCCTTCATCCCGCCATAAATCTCCATCGCTTTCCCAGGAGAAGCACCACCATGGTCAAGTGGTGGTTTTCATAATGAAAGTTTCAATGATTTATTTATCTTCCCAAGATTCTCCAAACACAAGAAACTTAGCTGGTCAGTCATCTGTAGCCTTGAAGACCTCCTTACTCTGTGTTTAGAACATAACTGAAATCAATGACACAATAAAGATGCCAAAACTCTGGTCTCTGTTAAAGGCAAGGGGGAAAGTAGTGAAAAACGACTGCATGTTCTTCATAGTTGTGTTGCGTTATATTTCAGTTTCGAGGAGGAGGTCTCGTTAGTTTCGAGGGGACACACAGAAAGGAAACACTTTGGCCATTTTCTTAGGAACACTGTCTTGAGGCCACTCTCATACCAGACTGGGAGAACTTGGTTTACAAAGAAATATTTGTTAATAATCAAACTGCAGTAGGATATTTGCATATCATCATGTTCTCAGCAACTCAAATTAGCTGTCAAACAACTTGGTTAAAACAGCACTGAATATTTCTCTTGACCTTGAAGTCCCAGGCTATCCCAGAATATGTTTTCTTGGTTATTTTCCATGAACTTTGCCGGCACAGTAACTGTGCAAGCCAAGTAATTGTGCAAGCCCCAGCTTTGGAAGATCAAGCTACATTGTGCTTCATCTCAACCACAGAATTCACCAGAAGACTAGGAGAGAAACAATGAAAATTCTACTTTTGCTCTGCTGCTTTCAGTGATAGGAACTGGTTAAGTCAAACTCCCTAGTATTTGAGTTTCCTCATCTGTAAAATGGAAGTGACTTGCCTTGTTTTCCTTCCGGGGTTGTCACAAGCATGAAATAGGAGAGTTCTTTAAAAACTGTAGATGACTTATGTATTGGGGAGGTTGTCTCCAAATTATTTAGCAATTCATGGAAGTCTTAAGATTGCTTCTGCTTAGGACGTTGGGAAATTCTTCAACCTTGCCTTGCTACGATTTAGCCCAAGGAGAAACTAGATCATTAATTCCTTTTCCTCTCTCAGAAGAAAGTTGTGGAAGAGATATATTAACTGGGAAGATTTTGTAAATTCTGGATCTCTTTTGGAAATTGTCACCAGTTACAGTAGCTGAAAAATCTTGTATTAGTCAGAAATCACTTACACACTTTACATGTAAGCGCAATCCCTCGGCTTCATGCACCAATCACTGTCTGCTGAATTCAGCACCGTCTCAGCTGTCTGTGGGAATACTTGGAGGCCCCGCAGAAGCCAGCCTGAGTCTGTCTGCCCTTTTCTCACTAGTCTCTCTGTTGTTTTAGCATCTTCACAGCCCAAAGCCCTGTTGAACATCACTGGAGCTGGTTTCTGCAGGCTCTCCCTTCAAACGTTCCTTCTCCCCACTTTGCTTCTCCATGTTTAGCTCTCTTTGCAGAAAGAGTAGATTCATGCAAACTGGTGTGTTTGACGACTTAACTGAGTGATTACTTGGGCTGAATGCAGATGATGCTCCAGAGCCTCTTCATGTGGCATGTGGCATCGGAAAGCCTGATGATGAGGAGTCAGTGTGTGGACTTTCAATTTGGTACCATTTGTTGTTACATTAAATCCATACTGTTTTTTTATTTTTATCTATTCATTTATTGGCCATACCTCACAGCTTGTAGGATCTTAATTCTCTTACCAGGAGTTGGACCCGGGCCACAGAAGTGAAAGCACCAAATCCTAATGACTAACCCACCAAGGAACTTCCTCCATACTTTTTTCTTTTTTTTTTTAAGAAGAAAGACTTTTTCCAAAAAGTCCATACTTCAGTTAATTTCTTGATTTGGCTGAGGCAGGCCTTAGCTGCGGCACTCAGGATCTGTTACTGCGGTGCACACGCTTCTTCTCTGGCTGTGGCACTGGCTCTGTGGTTGTGGTGTGTGGGCTTCGTCGTCCCAAGGCACGTGAGATCTTACCTCCTGACCAGAGCTTGAACCTGGGCCTCCTGCACTGGGAGTGTGCAGCCTTAGTCCCTGGATGACCAGGGACATCCCTACACCTTCTTGCTTGAAGTCCCCTTCCAGGGTCTATGGTCCAGAACTCTCCTGGGTTTGCACCTACCCTTCTGTACCTCTGTTCTTCATCTCTTTTCAGTTGTTCTTTCCCTGCTCTTTTCTTAAATAATTCTGTTCCTCATATTTATGCCCAGGACCACTTACTTTTCTCATCCAATATGTTTTTATAAAAAGATACTCTCAGTTGTGTTCATGTTTTCAGTTACCGTCTATTTGCTGTTGACTCCCAAATTCATATTTCCAGCTTATATCTCTCTTTTGAGTTTCAAACCTATATAGCCAACCCTCTACTAAAATGATGAGTCCCAAAGGCAAGGCATGTTCAACATGCTTGGTAATGAATCTATCCAATTTTCTCCCAAAATGTATTCCTCTCTGTGTTTTCATTATCTATGCAAGAATTCAATCAGAACCTTGATGTTTCAAAGGATTGTGCTTTTTATATGGTGGCTGGCTTCCAACAGGCAGGAAGCAGAAGCTGCCAAGCCAGTTAAAGGTTATGTCTGTAGCTGGTGCATCATCACTTCTGCTAAATTATATTGCTCAAACCAGTCATAAGGTTCACACAGATTCAATAGAGTGGAGACACTGGCTACCTAATTATGAGGGAGTGTCAAGTTCATATTGCAAAAGACTATGTGGAGTGGGAGGTATTATTGTGATCATCTTCGGAAAATGCAATTTGCAACTATGGCAAAATCAGAAATCAAATTCGGACTCGACAAACTGCAAAGCCAAAGCACTTAATCATGAAGTTACATTGCTTCACATGTTCAGAAGTTACGTTGCTTCACTGAAAAATAACTGAAATAAAGAAATATTGGGACTCTTCAATCATTAGTTAGTCATTCATTCATGTAGTCATCCAATATTGTTAACAACAAACTCAGGCGTTGTTTGGTTGCACACAGTATTGTATAGAGCAGACAAGTCACTGGTCCCCTGAAGCCTAGAGTCTATTCTTCCAACATTGCATAAGTAGTTTCATTTTAAATCAATGAATTCGAATCAGTTGTTTTTAAGGGGCAGGAACAATCCATTTTTAATCCTTATGCATTGTTGAAATGAAGCCCTATAGGGAACAAAGGCCTACAAAGAGTTTAAAATGGAAGCTTGACCCAGTCAAAGTTTATAGCATTGTACAATGTTTAGACCTTTTGGTGTGGCGTATATACAGGGGAGATTGTACATTTTAAATATTTACAGCTGATGAATATTTTTCAGTATATGACAGTACTTGACACATAGCAGCTTGAAGGAAAAAAATGCTTGAATTCAACATTCAAGTGAATTAATTACACATCCTGTCCCAGGGTCAAACAGTGGTGCTGGCTACAGGGCCAACATTTGGCAGGCCAATTGCCAAAACAAATCAGTTGGATCACTGTGCAATCCAATTCCCTCATTTAAGACAACTGGAACAATAACAATGAAATCAGATTGACTCTATGGAAATCTAATCAATTGCTCCACAATCAGATATAACAGCTCTCCAATCAAATTAATTTAATTTTATTTGATTTAGTTAAGCGACATAGGCACAACATTCATGGAGTGCCTGTTCTCTCCTCATACACAGCATGACCTGACCTAATATCAGCATTTGAAGGGATCCTAAAGGCTCTGATTGTATGCTTTTCATGTGGGAAAAAAGTGGAGACAGCCCACAGTCACTCAATCAAGGTGGTGTATCTCTCTGCGGTGCTCAGTGTATCTTCAGATTTGGAGGGGGGTTATTAACAAATTTAAATGAATACAGATGCATCATGGAATATGTATTACTCAAGATAGATCAGATTATGCTGTGATAACAAACAATTTCCAATCTTGGTGACTTAAAGCAAAAAAGCTTATTTTTCACTCACGGGACATATCCATGACAGTCAGCTAGGGCCTGTGTTTCATATTTTCATTATAGGATCTCTGTAGAAGTTTGCCTGTTATCTTAGGGGAGGAAAAGACAACTATAGCAAATCATGATTAGGCAATAACACAGTCATCTAGAGGGTTTTCCCCGTGGCTCAGTGGTAAAGAATCGGTCTGCAATGCAGGACACACTCAGGAGCTGCGGGTTCGATCCCTGGGTTGGAAAGATCCCCTGGAGAAGGGATAGACAACCCACTCCTTCTTGCCTGGAGAATTCCATGGACAGAGGAACCTGGCAAGCTACAGTCCATGGGATCACAAAGAGTCGGACATGAGTGAGAACCCCCCTCCAACACACACACAGCCATCTGGAATGGCCCATGTCATGCCCACACACACCTCACTGGTCAAAGCATGTTAGAGAGCCCCACTTATCTTTAAAGAGGGGCAGGATAGTGCAATCCTACTATGTGTCCAGAAGAAATGGAAATATTTTGTGAGCAGTATTAATATCTACCACTTACTGGGGTGCAAATTTCATGTACACTTCAGGATGAAACACAAGATTTTGAAGAAGTTTCTTGCAATCTATGAGCACTTACTCAAATGCTGATTGAATAGGGGAATCCTAGAGAATGATACATACATGCCTAAAGTTGTTAGTGAACCAGGCAAACCAAAAGCTGATAGGACCAGGGTTGTAACCAAGAGTTTATCCTCAAGGCAGTCAGGCTAGAAGGCAGGAGGGCAAGACTCAGATCCACCTCCCCAGAGGTGAGGGGTTTGATATGCTTATGGGATAAATGAGCCCGGAGGTCTTAGGCAAGAAAGGGGATTGGAGGTGAGGAAAAGGTGAACCGTTGTTCTGCATGTCTTCATGAAATGTATGTTCAAAAATGGAGGTGCTCAGCGTGACCTGAAGGTGGAGTTTTTATCCCTTTGATATCAAAAGGTCACCCATCAACCACCAGTGCAATCCCAACTTTGGAGTTGGTGG
Source organism: Cephalophus harveyi (assembly GCA_006410635.1). Lineage (NCBI taxonomy): Eukaryota > Metazoa > Chordata > Mammalia > Artiodactyla > Bovidae > Cephalophus > Cephalophus harveyi. The sequence goes on along the minus strand of SJYT01000736.1, from coordinate 47,713 downwards.
ACCCGACCAGTTTTGACCTGTTTGAACTGAGCAGGAGCTGACTTCAGTTTCTGAAAAACAACTTAAGCCCCTGCCCACCGTATACCCCCATTACTATAGAGACCCATATGTGGAAGACTTTATCTATAAGGGTGGTTAAGGAATCTGGTTATAACCCACTCCAGTACTCTTGCCTGGGAAATCCCATGGACAGAGGAGCCTGGTAGGCTGCAGTCCACGGGGTCGCAAAGTGTCGGACACGACTGAGCGATTTCACTTTCACTTTTCACTTTCATGCATTGGAGAAGGAGATGGCAACCCACTCCAGTGTTTTTGCCTGGAGAATCCCAGGGACGGGAGCCTGATGGGCTGCCATCTATGGGGTCACACAGAGTCGGACACGACCGACGTGACTTAGCAGGCTACATGAAGCTTGGAGGATATGCAATTAAAGAAAGAAGAAGAAGAAAAAAAAACCCCAACTTGCTCAATTAGCAAAGGCATGTTAAAAACAGAGCGGTTTTAAACTATAAGTAATGTGAAAAAACAGCCTTCAGAATGGGAGAAAATAATAGCAAATGAAGCAACTGGCAAAGAATTAATCTCAAAAATATACAAGCAACTTATGCAGCTCAATTCCAGAAAAATAAGCGACCCAATAAAAAAATGGGCCAAAGAACTAAACAGACATTTCTCCAAAGAAGACATACAGATGGCTAACAAACACATGAAAAGGTGCTCAACATCACTCATTATCAGAGAAATGCAAATCAAAACCACAGTGAGGTACCAACTCATGCCGGTCAGAATAGCTGCTATCCAAAAATCTACAAGCAATAAATGCTGGAGAGGATGTGAAGAAAAGGGAACCCTCTTACACTGTTGGTGGGAATGCAAACTAGTACAGCCACTATGGAGAACACTGTGGAGATTCCTTAAAAAACTGGAAATACAACTGCCATATGACCCAGCAATCCCACTGCTGGGAATACACACTGAGGAAACCAGAACTGAAAGAAACACATGTACCCCAATGTTCATCGCAGCACTGTTTATAATAGCCAGGACATGGAAGCAAATGTCCATCAGCAGACAAAAGGATAAGAAAGCTGTGGTACTTATACACAATGGAGTATTACTCAGCCATTAAAAAGAATACATTTGAATCAGTTCTAATGAGGTGGATGAAACTGGAGTCTATTATACAGAGTGAAGTAAGCCAGAAAGAAAAACACCAATACAGTATACTAATGCATATATATGGAATTTAGAAAGATGGTAATGATAAACCTATATGTGAGACAGCAAAAGAGACACAGATGTAAAGAACAGTCTGTTGGACTCTGTGGGAGAAGGCGAGGGTGGGATGATTTGAGAGAATAGCATTGAAACATGTCTATTATCAAATGTGAAACAGACCGCCAGTCCAGGTTCGATGCATGAGACAGGGTGTTCAGGGCTGGTGCACTGGGATGACCCAGAGGGATGGGATGGGGAGGGAGGTGGGAGGGGGGTTCAGGATGGGGAACACATGTACACCCATGGCTGATCATGTCAATGTATGGCAAAAACCACTACAATATTGTAAAGTAATCAGCCTCCAATTAAATAAATTTTAAAAAATTTAAAAAAAGAAAGCTAGAATACAGAAAAAAAAAAAAAAGAGGGGTTTTTAATAAGCCATTCCCTTATCTGCTGTTTGGTAAGGTACACTCAAGCACTTCTATGAAGGCACAAGCTTCTATTAACCCTATGGGACACATTTCAAAGTGCTTTGTTTTATCTTAAAATGTATAAAATGCACATTCAGTCCCTTACCTTTTAACGTCAGTGTAAATGGATATCTAGGAAAATGGGTTTCTTGACTGAGATTCCTTACAGTCTAATGTCCCTGAGTGCTTTCTCTATGTGAGAATCTAAAGCCATAGGCTTTCTTAGGTTTCAAAATCACTGCAGATGATGACTGCAGCCATGAAATTAAAAGATGCTTGCTCCTTGGAAGAAAAGCAATGACAAACCTAGACAGCATATTAAAAACCAGAGACATTACTTTACTGAAAAGGTCCTTCTAATCAAATCTATATATGATTTTTCCAGTAGTCATGAATGGATGTGAGAGTTGGACCATAAAGAAAGCTGAGTGCTGAAGAATTGATGCTTTGGAACTGTGGTGTTGGAGAAGACTTTAGAGTCCCTTGGACAGCAAGAAGATCAAACCAGTTATTCCTAAAGAAAATCAGTCCTGAATATTCATTGGAAGGACTGATGCTGAAGCTGAAGCTCCAAAACTTTGGCCACCTGATGTGAAGGTCTGACTCATTATGAACTGTGGTGTTGGAGAAGACTCTTGAGAGTCCCTTGGACAGCAAGAAGATCAAACCAGTTATTCCTAAAGAAAATCAGTCCTGAATATTCATTGGAAGGACTGATGCTGAAGCTGAAGCTCCAAAACTTTGGCCACCTGATGTGAAGGTCTGACTCATTAGAAAAGACCCTGATGCTGGGAAAAATTGAAGGCAGGAGGAGAAGAGGACAACAGAGGATGAGATGGTTGGATGGCATCACCAACTTGATAATTTTTAATTCAATTATGTACTTAGAGTAAGTACAAAAGGCACAAACAGGTCTGGGAATGATACAACCCAAGTGGAGGGAAGAGAAACGCAAAAGCATAGCAGAGAGCACACAGGCCTCTAGTCTCAGGACAGAAGTTTGGGCAAGCTCTGGGAGTTGCTGATGGACCGGGAAGCCTGGCATGCTGCAGTCCATGACTGAGCCACTGAACTGAACTGAAAGCCACAGGCAAAAGGATCTGAGTGAAAAGTCCTTCAGGATGTTTTACAATTCTTGTACCATCTTCATTGTCTCTTCCACACATTATTTGGAAGCAACTTTCAAATGAAACTTCTTTCATTTAAAAAATATTTCCAAAGCTTTTAACTTGCCCTTTCAACATTAAAATGCTGAAATAGTGAAAATAAATTCACTGTTTATCTTTAAAAATTGACATACAGATAGGACTCATCCTTGCATATCTACATCAGGACAGTTTTCATAGAAACAACAGCTTTACTTCTTCTTCCAGTTATATTCTATACATTTACATAATTTTTAATTCAATTATGTGCTTAGAGTAAGTACAAAAGGCACAAACAGGTTTGGGAATGATACAACTCAAGCGGAGGGAACAGAAATGCAAAAGCATAGCAGAGAGCATATAGGCCACTGCTGCTGCTGCTGCTAAGTCGCTTCAATCGTGTCCGACTCTGTGCGACCCCATAGACGGCAGCCCACCAGGCTCCCCCATCCCTGGGATTCTCCAGGCAAGAACACTGGAGTGGGTTGCCATTTCCTTCTCCAGTGCATGAAAGTGAAAAGTAAAAGTGAAGTCGCTCAGTCGTGTCCGACTCTTAGTGACCCCATGGGCTGCGGCCCACCAGGCTCCTCCATCCATGGGATTTTCCAGGCAAGAGTGCTGGAGTGGGGTGCCATTCTCAGGCATTCCTGAACAGCAGATAGCACATTTTCAATAAAAAATGGAGGCTGCTTGATGATAATCTAATAACTGCTAAAAGAACTTGTACTAAACTTCGGGTAGAATAGTCCAACATCTTCATATCACAATTAGTGATCCTATAGTCCAGAGCCTGTAAACGACTTAAATCCATTTATTCACCCATGAATTCATTTATTCACTGATAGATTCATAGACAATAGAGTATAGTGAATAAGTAGACAGATTCTAGCACCAGACAACTGCCTGGATTTGAATTTCAGTTATGCTATGTGACCTGTGGCAAGTCTCTTCACTTCTTTTTCTCAGTTTCCCCAACTGTAAAGTGGGGAGAAGAGGACTTAACTCTCAGGGTTGTTATCAAGATTAAATGAGATACTGGATTTAAGTGCTCTTTAAATGGTAACTTATGATAAATGCATACACTGGATGACTATTGGCTGATGACTAATGACTAATGTTGTTTAGTCACTAAGTAGTGTCTGACTCTTCTGCGGCTTGTTGGACTGTAGTTCTCCAGTCTTCTCTGTCCCTGGGATTTCCTGGCAAGACTACTGGAGTGGGTTGCATTTCCTTCTCCAGGGGATCCTCATGACCCAGGGATCAAACACGAATGTCCTGCATTTGTGGATGGGTTCTTTACCGCTGAGCCACTGGAGAAGCTCACTGAATAAATGCCGTGTGTCAAGTTTTGGAAGAGAGAAAGGCGAATGATAGCACAGTCATTCCTCTTGTAAGGTTAATAGTTTAATGGGAAGAGACCGATATTACATACGTAAGTGTTGAAATAATTAGGTGCAGTAAGTTACATTTTATGAGGAAGTACGGATGACGTCATAAGGAAGTCATCTGGTGGCGCAGTGGGTAAGAGTCAGCCTGCCAATGCAGGGGACACACATTAGATCCCTGGTCCGAGAAGATTTCACGTGCTGCTGAGCAGCTAAGCCCATGCGTCACAACGACTGAACCCACGCAGCCTAGAGCCAGAGCTCTGCAACAAGAGACGCTCCAGCGTCACAACGAAGAGCAGCCCCCACCCACATCTAGAGAAAGCCCGAGTGCAGTAAAGACCTAGCATAGGGTAGCCAAAAATTTAATTATTTTTTTAAAATAAATACATGAAATAAATACCAGTATCCATCGATTATCTCTCATCATTTCTGTGCATCAGTATGGAAGTATGGAATGAGCCTTTCCTCACCACATCTTCAAATATTAGTAGACTCTGGCACATACTAAGTTCAACAAAATATTTCTGGAAGAAAAAATGAATAAATAAATATATGAATTACCCAAAAAACAAAACTTATTCAGTGGATGAGGAAGTACTGAAACTAAAGGCATGTAATTTCTAATGTTTCTAGTTCACTTAAGATGCCTTCTTTAAACAGATTTTCTAAGATTTAAATTTAGATAACTAGATTCAGGATTTTATTTTTTATGTGATATCAGCACTATACTTACACATGTAGGAAAAATGCAAGTAGAGTATCATTATACATTTGAACCATTATTTTTATGTGCTTCAAAATAATTTCTTTATTGGTAGAATTTTAACTTTCTGGACTGTAGAAGTCTTTTAACTAGCAAGGGACATTATTGAGTGGTAAATGAATGCTAAAATGTAAAATGTTTTGTTGCCTCCAGAACAACCAAACAGACCCACCATTTAGCAGATCTCTGAGGCCTTCTGTAACTTTGAAAACAAACTCAAGCAAGAAGAGTTGGGTCCTGTAGAATTCATGGAGGAGAAGGGGAGGGATGCACCATTCTGGGGAGCTCAGTTTTAACAGAGAGTTTACTCCCTACTGGGGCTTCCCTGGTAGCTCAGCTGGCAAAGAATCCACCTGGTTCGATTCCTGGGTTGGGGAGATACCCTGTAGAGGGGAAAGGCCACCCGCTCCAGTATTCTGGCCTGGAGAAGTCCAAGGACTGCACAGTCCATGGGGTCGCAAAGAGTCGGACACGAGCTACTTTCACTTTCACTTACTCCCTATAGGGCTTCCCTGGTGCCTCTGACAGTAAAGAATCTGCCCATGATGTGGCAGACCAGGGTTCGATCTCTGGGTCAGGAAGATCCCCTGGAGAAGGGAATGGCTACTCACTCCAGTATCCTTGCCGGAAATATTTCACGGACAGAGGAACTTAGGGGGCCACAGTCCATGGGACTGCAAAGAGTTGGACATGATTAAGCAAATAGCACTTTACTTCCAATAAATATGACACAAAAATTTTGAATGGCTTAGATAGAAACTTTTTCAAGATGCATTACATTCTTCCCAGATTCCTTTAATGGAATGTTCTGGAAATGCACCATGTCCAGTTGTAGCATGGGTGGTTAGAGCTGAAGAAATCTCTCCAACTGAATTTGTAAAGAAGAGAGTACACAGCCCTAATGTTTTTATTTGCCTCTCTCTCTCCCATCTTTTATAATCTCTCAGCTGTGAAATGGCAACCCACTCCAGTGTTCTTGCCTGGAAAATCCTAGGGACGGGGGAGCCTGGTGGGCTGCCGTCTATGGGCACAGAGTCGGACATGACTGAAGCGACTTAGCAGCAGCAGCAGCAGCATCAGCAGCTATGTAAAATGGGATGTGACTGACAAGGGCCAAATGTTATTTCCTGATCTATCTACATAATGACCCCATTATCTGTTAAGTGTGAGTGCATTTAGGGACATCATAGGGCAGAATATTTAATATTTGCCATGTTTGGCATCTAGTTTTCTATAAGCATCCATTGACTTAGATGCCTGGTAGTGTTTAGCTACTCAGGTATTGTAAACAATTAGCAACAATAACAAGAGAAGTCTTGTTACAGACTCCTCTCCTATCTTCCGAAAGTCTGAACTACATCAGCCATCTCCCTCCTCCGCTTGTTCTCAACATTTCCCTTCCTGCCTCCCCCTCCACACCTTCTCACTATCACCTTCATCCTTCTCCCTCTCACGCTCTTTATTTCGTTCTTCTCCCTCTTCCCTCTCCCCCTCTCCTACCACTCTTCATTCTCCTTTCCTCCATCTTGCCTTCCCTCTTTCTTCAGCCTTCCATCCTTTTGCGAAATTTCATTCCTCATTTTCCATCAGCAAAAACCTACCTATACAGCTCTTTATCTTCAGTTGCCCTGCAGTTTAAGTTACCAGGTTTCCCTGAGGTGTGTCTTCTAATGCCTGCCAACTATTTAGGACTTCAGATCTGGAGATAGGGTGATGCATCGTTAAAGAAGAACTGATAAGAATAATCGAATACAAGCTGCCGGTCAACACTTGACAGCTGGCAGAAGAGCTGTCTCATAGAGGATGCTATCAGGGCTGTGCAGAAGCCCGAGGAGGTTATACAATTCCAAACTAGCATCCTGATCTGGAGGGCAGTCAGAAGGACAATGGGAGGGAGAAGCTGGATTTAAACACGGCAAAGTGAAAACACAGCCTTGGATCTGGGAAGAGTTGATGATAGCTCAACTAAGAATTATAAAGTGGGTTTGAAACTTCCTGTGGGAGCCCCGCGTTGGCCTGTCTTCCCGCCCCGTGGACTCTGTGCCAGCAAACACATCTCCCTTTCACTTGTCAGCATTCTGTTTCTTGTTAGAGACTGGGATTCCCGGCAGTGGGAGAGACCGGCACTGCTTGATACGCAGGACCTGCACTCCTGCGGCAGTCTCTGCACACTTAGGTCCTCATGCTCCGGAGATGCTGTCCCAGCCAACCAGGCAGCGGGTGTGCTGCGGGGCCATGGGCACCTGGGGACAAGCCCTCACCTCTCCCCAGGGACAGCTCCCTCCTGCTACCCCAGTACCTGCCCCCTCCCAATATTCTTGTTTTTGGATTGTTTCCCTCCATGTGAGTGTGCCTGGGCCACCACCTCCCTTCACGTAACCAAACTGGTAGATTTTCAGGTTCTGAATCCTTTGCAGAGGAGGGGAGCTGAGGGACTGACTAGGAGGGGATGCCTGGGAAGACCCAGATGTCCCTCTGGGTGAGGGGACACCCCAGGAGAAGAGCCTCCCGGGGTGCTGGAAATGTCCTGTCTCAGTCTGAGTGATGGTTGTATAAGAGTGTGCCTATGGAAACATGTACCCAAGTGTGTGTTGAGATTGCGCACTGCGCTGTGTGTCAGTTCTATCCTGAGAGAGAGAAAATCTAGAATCTGGTTTTGACTCCACTTAGGCTTGTATGACCTCTGGCTCTTGCCAAGCCTATAAACAGGGCTAAATATAGTACTTGTCACAGAGGGGGTTGTGTGGATAAAAATAAAAAGCATTCAGCATGTGTAAAGGGCTTGGGACAGGATCAGTGCTCAATAATAGACGGAAAATATCATCATTATTGTTAGAGAAAATTACTCTTCCAAAGTGGTAATGAATGTAATGAATGCAAATATTTTGATTTAAAATCCCTCTTTGCATATTGGAGCATCTGGACTCCATCTTTCAGGGCCTTAACTCAAAGGTGTGACCAATAGTGGGGATTTAGGCACTGAAGCAGGCTAACAGAAGGAAATCATCCAGCAAGAGGCCCGGGAGGGCTCTTTAAACTCTAGCAGCCGGGCAACCCCAGCCACCTGGCCGGCCTGTGCAGGCTGGCCTCACCTGTATATCACACCCATTCCAGCCACATGTCTAGAGTCCTGGAGGCAAATTTCTGATGAATTCATTTTTAACCAATAAACTTCACTCATATGCAGAGTGTAAACTCTGGATCGACGTGCTCTAACACCAAGGCTGAGAAACACAGTTGTGACTAATGGCATTATCTCAGCTCAGCGGTGGAAAATCAGAGCCTTCTTGATTCTTTTTCTGCCATCATTAAAATCTGTTCTACTCTGCCCAGGAAATGGATGAGACCCTGGTATTTATTGCTGACCTCCACTTTGCCTGTAACTACTTAGAAATCCATAGAACTACAGGATGTCTGAGCTGTATAACATCTTAAAGAGTAGCTAAATGAAAACTCCTCGCTTTATAGATGAAATGGGAGGAAAAGTAACTCGCACGAGGTTCATTCATCTTGAACAAGTATTTATTCAGCAACCGTGTGCCAGGATTTGTGGTAGACCCTGGATTACATAACTTGGCATGGAAAATTCCTTCCAGTTCTCTTCTGGAGTTCTCCCAAGCCAGGCCATGACTTGAGTCGGTACTGCTTGATATACATTGATGTCTTTGATAGAATGGTAATCTAGATAGTGTACAGCAGCTGGAGTACTGAGTTATATAGTCAAGGGGGAAGCAGGGGCTCTGTCAGCTGGCATTGTAAACCATGTGGGCTTATCAACAGGTAAGACCTGAAGGCTGGCACCCTGATCTGGGTGGAGGGCCGCGGGCTCCCCTGCAGCCTTCTCATAATATCTTCTGCTGCATGCAGCTCTTTGGGGCATCAGAGATGCTAAAAATCATCACCCGATTTTTAGCCTACTCAACCTAGTCATCCTATTCTGAACTCAACCACCTACACGTGCTGGAAAGAGAAATAGAATACGCAGAGGCCTGGCCCCGATTCTCAAAGCCCGTCCCCTGTGGGACCCGACAACTTGTGCTTTATTGTCGTTCAGTCTTTCAGTCGTGTCCGACTCTCTGCAACCCCATGGACTGCAGCATGCCAGGCTTCCCTGTCCTCCATTATCTCCCAGTTTGCTGAAACTCATGTCCATTGAGTCAGTGACGCTATCTAACTATCTCATCCTCTGTCACCCCCTTCTCTTTCTATCCTCCATCTTTGCCAGCATAGTTTTTCCCAAGGAGTTGGCTCTTTGCATCAGGTGGCCAAAGTGTTGAAGCTTTGCAGCATGTGTTATGGGGCAGGAAACCACATTTTGTCACCCTCCAGGCAAGTAACCGAAACTTTTGAAATGGTCCAGACACAAGGCACCAAAGAGTGTTGAGGGCTGCGGCAGAGTGGAGATGCACTTCTGCATAAAGGGACAGTCACTCCTCAGTCTGATGGGTTTTTCCACAGACATTACAGAGCCAGCACCGCCACAGCTTTAGACTTCTTCAAAATAAACAAGAAATTTTGTTTTTTTAAGATCATGTGTCACAGTTCTTTTTAATCATTCTGTGGGTCAAAAAAAAAAAAAAGAAAGAAAGAAAGAAAGAAACATTTGCGAGCTCCTAGACTGCTTAAAAAAAACAAAAGACACGCTACCTCTAAGGAATGGTCCAGAGATATTCTTTCAGAGTCAAGTTCAGCAGACATAGAGAATGAGAATGGGCAGAACGATGTTTGGGTATGAGAGTTTGTTACTTCTTGGTTCAGGAAAGACGGATATTGTGAGCAGATATTGTGAGAGGAGGCTATAATCACGAGGAAGCTGAATTCCAGCCATGTTACTCACTTCTGCCTCTGGGAAAGTCATTTCAGTAATCTGAGCCTCCTTTTCTCTGCTGGTAATATGGGCTCATGCCATCTTCTCGAGAATTTGTCATTCAATCAAGAGACTTTGTGCCGCTGAAGTAGTCCAACTACTCATTCATTCATTTAAATATTTTTTAAGAACCTACCATTTATGTGTGGAGTCTGAAATATGATACAAATCAATATATCTACAAAACAGACTCACAGACATAGAGAACAGGCTTGTGGCTGCCAAGTGAGGGGGTGGGGGAGGGAAGGATTACGAGTTTGGGATTAGCAGATGCAAACTAGTATATATAGGATGGATAAACAGTAAGGGTCTGCCATATAGCACAGGGAACTATATTAATTATCCTGTGATAAACCATAATGGAAAAATCTTTATCTATGTATAACTGAGTCACTTTGCTGCATAGAAGAAATTAACACAACATTGTAAACCAACTATATTTCAAAAAATAAAAAAAAAGAACCTACCCTGCAGGAGTCATAGTGTAAAACCTTGCAACAGAGGAAACACCATCCCTGGCCTCAAAGAGCACACAGGTGAGAGAAGGCAATTTCCGCGGGAGTAACAGTGCAGTGTGGCAGATGCTTTGATGGGGTGGAGGGCGTTATGCAAACACCCCGAGATGCAGCCTCATCTTCCTTGCCTCTTCCCTACCTTTCTAGGTTCCCATCAAGGGTCTCCAGGCTGCTTCCCGAACATGTCAGCCTCTCATGCCAACCTCTTTTCTGTCTTCAGTTCAGTTCGGCCGCTCAGTTGTGTCCCGACTCTTCACGACCCCATGAACCACAGCATGCCAGGCCTCCCTGTCCATCACCAACTGTCAGAGTCTACCCAAACCCATGTCCATTGAGTCGGTGATGCCATCCAACCATCTCATCTACTGTTGTCCCCTTTTCCTCCTGCCCTCAATCTTTCCGAGCATCAGGGTCTTTTCAAATGAGTCAGTTCTTCACAACAGGTGGCCAAAATATTGGAGTTTCAACTTCAACATTAGTCCTTCCAATGAACATTCAGGACTGATCTCCTTTAGGATGGACTGGTTGGATCTCCTTGAAGACCAAGGGACTCTCAAGAGTCTTCTCCAACACCACAATTCAAAAGCATCAATTCTTCAGTGCTCAGTTTTCTTTAGAGTCCAACTCTCACATCCATACATGACTACTGGAAAAACCATAGCCTTGACTAGACAGACCTTTGTTGACAAAATAATGTCTCTGCTTAACTTAAATTTTTTTTTCTTTTCCTTGCTATGTCTTGGAGCTCTCAGGATCTTAGTTCCCAGACCAGGAATGGAACCCATGCCCCCTGCATTGGAAGCATGGAGTCTTAACCACTGGATCACCAGGGAAGTCCCTATCTTAACATCTTGGTCCTTGCTGGTTACTCTGCCTGGAATGATCTTTCCCCAGCTATTTGCAGAGCTCCTTCTTTATTTCACTCACACTTCTCTCAGAGATGTCCCCTGCTCAGAGGTGTCCTCTGATCGTCCTGTCTAAAATAGCAACCCCACGTGTTCTGCTCTAGGTTTTTATAGCGCTGGCTGTCACCCGATGTTCTAATCTCCCAGCTCCATGGGAGTCTGGACTTAAATTTATTTTATCCACTGATTTCTTCCCTGTGCCTGGAACAGAACTTAGGTCCTGGTTATTATTCATCAAACCTTTGTTGAGTGAGTGAATGAGGGAAATATCCATACATGAGGGATCCTAATGGAGATTCAGGGAAAGCTTCCTGGCAGAGGTGATGTTTAAACCAGCAAGTTTGTCAGATTAAAAAGTTCTTCAGGTAAAGATGGATGCACAGTTATTTTGGGCAAAAGACTGAGCATATAGGAAGTCCTGGAGATTAGTAAGAGTTTATCACAATAATGAAAGAAATCTGAGTGAGATTGGGTGATAAAGCATGGAAAGGGGGGCTGTAATAGAGAGAGCTGTGGATGGAGAGGCAGGCAGGAGCTAGGGGTAGAGGACTCTGAAGACCTAATGTAGAGTCTGGACTTTATCCCACCAGCATAGGGAAGCAAGTGGTGCAGCCACTTTGAAAAATAGCTTCACAGTTACTTATGAAGATAAATATACATTTACCATACAATCCAGAAACACCACATCCAAGTGAAATGAAAACTTATTTTCACACAGAAGACTCTATGTGAGTTTTTATAACAGTTTTATTCATAATTGCTCAAAAGAACTGCTCTATATTTTGAATGCTCTGGTGGTTATACCACTCTGTGTGTGTGAAAATCTCCATAATCATATACTCCATGGAGTGATTTTTACTGCATGGAAATTTCTCTTTGATTAAAAGAAATGTAGGGAAACATTAGCAGGTTCTTGGTAGAAGAGGATCACCGTTAGATTTGTGTTTTCAAAGGATTGCTGAGGCTGGGGGATGACAAGAATGGCAATGGGACCCCAGTGAGGGGTCGATAGCAGTGGGCCAGGTAACAGATGACTGTAGCTTGGACAAACTGGGGATGGAAAAAAAGTGGAGGATTGAGATATATTTAGAAAGCAGCATCAGCAAGACTTGGTAATTAGATTTGGGGAGTGAGGACAGGGGAGTGTTCAAGAATGATGCTGAGGAATTTGGACTGAGAACAACTGAGTAAACAGTGGTGCCATTCGCTATATCCACAAGGATGTGCAGGAGAAGGAGCAGGCCTTGAGGAGCCTGGGAATAACATGAGACAACAGTGGGTTGGTACACGTTGGGAGTGTGATTAAGGTTTTCATCAGTTTGATTGGTTCTGTTTTATTTAAGTAAGCTAGCACATACCTGAGTGCTTGCTTCTAGGGGCCTCTGTGCAACCATAATAAAAATTCCACCTGTCTTGTAAGTTCCCATTGAGACTTGCTGTTCTGTAGCATCGAAACACTTTCCTCTTCCAATCTCAGTGCTGCCAGTTGACTGGTTAAACCACTGTGTCGACTCAATTCTTGTCGGCACAGCCATATCCCTAAGAAAAATGTAAGTCAGACGCTGCTCTGTTCCCCATACTGATGACTATTTTCACGGCAATTTAGAGAGATAGCAACAAAATAAGAAAATTTCAGAAAAAAAGTCAATATAAATGCCCTGGGAAAGAGAGCTGTCTCCCTCCCGAAGTCTTTAGCACCTGCACATGGACGTGACTTGGACAGTTTTGACTGCACGAGGAACAGTGATCTTGCACATCCCGCTCTGCTTTGTCAGCTCCTTCCATTCCCTGGCCCAGATAAAGCCAGAGGGTGATCTCCAGCCAAACCACCTTATTCTGTTTTCATGTGGCCCCAATTCTGTGTGGCCTGGCCTGGCAGGAGGACCTCCAACTGAATGAGTGTGGCTCATGGCCTGGAGAGTGTAGATTTCTTTCAGAACACTCAACATTCTCAACCAGTGTTTTAATATTGATCCTGAAGATATTCTCGGGAAGTTAATTGGAAACTCATATATACAAACAAGGAGACTGAAATGCAGAGGCATTCACTCTAGACAAATCCGCCTCATTTCTAAATCAGGATAATGGCAAAGGATTAGCTCCTTCATTTTCCCGAAAACATCTTACTCTTGCCTTAGGGGCATGTTGCAAGGTTATGGGCTTTCTAAATGTCAAATTCAATGAAGTTGCTTTTTAATGATTACTTCTTGGTGGGTGGGATTAAGAGATGGTTTTGATGTTCTTTGTGATTGTGATTTTTGGTTTTTCTGTAATCAGCATGTATTACCTTTATAATTAGGAAGAAAATGAAACTTCCTAAGAAACCAGTATGCACAATATGAAACCATTTTTAAAGGAAATGGACTTATGAGATTATACAAACAACCAAATGTTAAAAGCAGCTGTCGTGTCTGACAGGGAATATGGGTGATTTTTCTTTGTTTCCTGGTGCTTCCTAGTGTTTTTCCAATTTTCTTTCTTTTTTTTCCTTACTTTTTGTAGTTTTCTTTTGATGAATATAAAGTACTTATGTAATCAGAAAAAAATTAACCATTCTTTCAAAAGTGCTATGTAGCGTTCCTCTCAGTCAATGTGGTAGAATTCTAAGGGTAAGGAAACTGACTTTAAGTTGTGACACTGAGGGTAATTAGCTGTGTGACTGGAAGAAAGTCACAACCAGTGGAGTGACTCATGGCTTAAAGGAGGGCTCAGAATATTAGTGCCATCTCCCCCTGGGAGAGGGGAACTTCTCTGCTGGGTCAGTGGTAAAGAATCCACCTGCCAATGCAGGAGATGCGGGTTCGATCCTTGGGTCAGGAAGATCCCCTGGAGAAGAAAATGGCAGCCCACTCCAATATTCTTGCCTGGGAAATCCCATGGACAGAGGAGCCTGGCGGGCTAGAGTCCATGGGGTCACAAAGAGTAGGACACAGCTTAGTGACTAAACAACAGCAGTCCCCTGGGTGTCAGGTCCCAATGAGCTAATGCACGTGAGACACTTGGAGGAAAGTTGCCGCAGCTGGAACCCCTGTTCCAGAAATAATCTGTGCAGCATTGTTAAGGGAACATGTTGTAATTTGAAGGCATGTTATTTTTATTTTTAAGGAAGAGACTAAATCTCAGTTATTAAGCCAATCTCCTGTCTGTTGGCACTTTTTGTGCCAACTTGATATCCTGTGAGAGTGCAAAGGGGGAAAGTTTGTTCCTATATTACTTGGCCTCCTGCCACCATCCAGGCTCAGGCCCAGGGATCTGGCTGTGGAGGGTGGAGAGCCAAGGGCAATGCGGGGGCCTGGGGCACTGCCAGGCCTGGGAAAGGGCTGATCCCCTTGCTTGGGACCAAGATTCAGGGAAATACGCAGTGGCTGCCCTTTGGAGGCTCATTGGTCACTGAGCCTGAACCTTCCACCAAATCAGACGATCAGACCCTCTGACCAAGGAAGCATGACTCTTGGCTGCACATTGAGAGAAAATCTATGGCAGGGAAAGATGGTTCCATCAGGGAACTAAAGCCATTGTTCCCTTCCAGTTAAAAGTCAGGTAATTATCCACATTCACTCATAGTTTTATGATTCACCCAGAGTGTGATGATTCACACACAGACTTTGTAAGAAGGAAAAAAGAATGATATGGAAAGAACAGCTTATAGATCAACCTGTCAAAATAGAGGAGATCATCTAGCTATCAATCTCCCTGTAATGTGAGATTTATATTTTTCTGTTGCTTGGAATTTGAAGTTTCACTAGGCATTTAATAGTACATTCTCATGATACTTCTCTTCCTCTCCAGAGGTAGAGATGGAATTTATTTATTCAAGTTCTTCTGTGGCTCAGCATTAGTGCAGGGGGTGGAGACTGCTTTAGAAGCTCACATTCTGCTCACACTTTTGCTAAGACCTCTTTATTTTTAAGTGATTGGTATATTTGTAGAACTAAGGGTCCTTCGTTGCCTTTTCTGTATTATACCTACCTTGCTTTTCCATATGCCTAAAAGAAAGAAAAAAAATTTCCCCTACTTTCCAAGAAATTTTAGGAGTCATTCTATGGTTAGAAAAATCAGCAAGCCCAGTTTCAGTTTATAAATATTAAAACTGGATGTTAGAAGTCATCTTGAGGTGTTAATTTGCTTACTCTTAGGGTGATCAAAATACCTCTAAGCACCTTACAGAAGTGGCCAGCTCTCTTGCTTCTGCAGCATGATGTGAAGTAGGATGGACCTGATTGCCAGGCTTCAAAGCTGAGGGCAGTAGATGTGAGGTCATCAGCAGGACTTGCTACGAGGTTGGAACCAGTTTTGCAATCCACATCACCACCTTCACCTACGCATAAAAAGGCAACAACTGAAAGGTTAGTAAGAGAGGATTTCTCTGAGACCAAAATATTTCTTCCCCTCCCCCTACTCAGATTAAATGTAGGAGACAGCGTAGAAGATACCAGGGTTTTGGCCAGGAGGGGAGAATTAATCTTGCCCATTCACCCCCAAACTAGCTGCTTGCATTACTATAGAAACTCAAAACTGCCATGGATTTAAAAGAATTTTGGGCAGAGTTTGACAAGTGTTCTCCAGGGTTGGCAGGTCACAGGGCCTATGAAAGTCCAAAGGGGAAAAATTGATGGAATTGTACCCAATGGTTTGGGGGAAGAGGGAAGGCTGTTGGGACAGTAAGCAACACTGAATTCTGTGGTGGGAGAGGGTGAACGTCATCCTGTCATCTATGGGTCAGGGGGCCACCTCAGGTGGAAGCCAGGCTCTGTTTGCCTTGAAAGGACCCCACCCAATGTGGGGACTAGACAACTCAGCAGAAGAAGACTGAAGGGTCAGCTGTCACACAGGAGCTGAAGAGGTCACGAGTGGCCAGCTAAGAGATAATAGTCTCCTTTGGGCTGTCTCCGGCAAGGAGGTCTCCAAAGAACTAGCGGAAAGGATGAGTGAAAGAAAAAGCCAAGATTTGCCACGTGGAGGGCTCGCAACCGCAGTGCTCCAGTGCTGGTCAGTAAGGCTCTGCCCCCTGCCCTTACCTGGTCCACAGAGTGAAGTGGAGTGAAAGTTGCTCAGTCGTGTCCAACTCCTTGCGACTCCATGGACCGTAGCTTGCCAGACTCCTCTGTCCATGGAATTTTCCAGGCCAGAATACTGGATTGGGTTGCTGTTCCTTTCTCCAAGGGATCTTCCCAATCCAGGGACCGGACCCAGGTCTCCCACATTGCAGGGGGATTCTTTACCATCTGAGGCACCGCGGAAGCCCTCTGAGGAGTTACCAGCAGCAGTGTCAGCAGGGCAGAGTAAGAAAGGGTGAATAAGAAATGGTCCACACTCTCCTCCCTTCCTTAAGGCAGGTATCTGTGTCCCGGGGCAGGCATGCAATAAGACAGGAGGGGCAATTCGAAATGCATGAGAGACTGAAGTGCTGGGTTAGACCCGTTGGACTGTTTACCTGAAAATGAGAACCCCTCAAAACCTGACTGACTAGAAAAAGAAGGGGTCAGCTTGAGTTCCCATCAAGATGTGAGGAAGAAAGACCCCAACAGAGAAGGTTAGAAGTCAGTGGGTGGGAGAAAAGTGAATGCATTCCATGAGGGTCCCGCTCCTCAGCATTTCAGTTATCTGAGTGCGGATTCCACAGAGCTGTCTTTGCATACCGTGATTTGTAAGCACTTTTTAGACACACAGTCTCTATATTTGACTTATAAAAAGATTGCTTTCCTCTCTTCACTACCTGCCTTGGCACACCTACATCCTTGATCAACTGATCTAGTCTAGTTCAGGATTTGAAAAGCTCCTCTGTTCTGCTTCCTCTGCTGAGATTTTCATGTTAAGAGCTGTGTAGATAGTCCAGAATAAAAAACTGAAACCTCAAAAGGCAAGTTTTCTGTTGAAATAGAAGATATAGTATTTTTAAAGCATGACTGGGAAGTCTTTCTCTGAAGAAAAGTTTCATTTTTAATAGAATCCTAGCATTGAGTATGGGTTTCCCTAGTGGCTTGATGGTAAAGAATCTTGTCTGCAATGCAGGAGACCTGTGTTCAATCACTGGGTCAATAAGAAACCCTGGAGAAGGGAATGGCTACCCACTCCAGTATTCTTGCCTGGAGAATCCCAAGGACAGAGGAGCCTGTGGGCTACAGTCCATGGGATAGCAACAGTTGGAACACAACTGAGTGAGTTTCCCATGCGGCGCTAGTGGTAAAGAACCCGCCTCCAATGCAGGAGACATAAGAGACGTGGGTTTGATTTCTGAATCGGGAAGATCCCCTGGAGGAGGGCATGGCAACCCACTCCAGTATTTTTGCCTGGAGAATCCCATGGACAGAGGAGCCTCACGGGCTACAGTCTATGGGGTCATAAAAAGTCAGACACGACAGAGCGGCTAACACTTTAACTAGGAGCACGTTGATTAAGACACCAAACTCAGAGGCTGATTTTTTCTCTTCCTAGTTGTGTGACCTTGAGCAAACCACATAAACTCTCTATTCTTCATTTATTTTCCTTTTAAAAATGGAGGTAGTAATAGATACCTGTCTTATAGAGTTTTAAAGATTAAGTGGATTAATATATGTCAAATTGCTTAGAACAGAGTCTGGTACCATGTAAGCACTTCAGGACACTCATCATTGTTGCAGACTCTGTCGGAGCCCGAGTCATACCTTCTGGCCTCGAGAATTCTCACACCCATGCTTAGCTATGATATCTCTTTCTCAACTATCTTTTCATGGATGGTAATTTTCTTATTCGAACTTTAAGGAACATTTTTGGGTTAGTTGTCCTATGCCAGAGTCTGGATACACAGAGTCTCAGCATCCCTTGCTACTTGAGACAGGAGTGGGGTAAAGAGAAAGGAGAAAGATCTGACCCAACCAGAGGCTGGCTCCCACCTACTAATCTGGTCCATGTTCTTCTTGGTTTCCAGAGAGAGTGCAGTAGTAAAAGCCTTAGCTTGCCAGTAACAAGTAATGAGAATACAATGCCAGTGTTTTTACTAGAATGTCTCTGCTTTCATTGGGTTGGTTGGTTTCTCATCTATGGTGTGCCTGTGTAGTATAAATTCCTCTTGATTCAACTGAATAACCTGAGAATTTAGAATCCAGAGATGTATGCTTGAATGGAGGCTATGCATTTTCTAGTCATTGAGCAAGCTGCTTAACCTTTTGATGTGTCAGTTTCCAAATCAGTGAAATAAGCACAGTGATACCTGACCATGTATCCTACAGAACTGCTAAGAGGAACACATCAGAGAGTGGGCAAGTTAGATTTACCAGACTCTGGGATGAGTTCCTGAAATGACCCCAATTTAGGGAGCTGCAGAAGCTTTGACTTTGACTAAAATGTCCCAGAGGGTATCCCCTAATAAATTCTTCTTCTTCCCTTCATTGAATATCTCAATATAAAGTCTGGGAGAATATAGCTCAAAATACAGGTTGTGATTAATTAGCTTAAATAAATGTCTATATGACATATTGGTTAGTATGATAATTATCCCTAGGGGTTTGTTTGTTTTTATAGCTATGCACACAGTTTCATTCTTGAGAACCCCAAGGAACAAAATGTTATTGGCATCCTCTCCAGAAACAAAGAGCAGCTGCATTTATTTGGGACATTTCCCAGGCTGCTCCTTCCTGCGTGTGTGAAGGATGCTGTTGATCTGTCAATGCACCACTGAAGGAGACCGAGCTCTCACCACCGTCCTTCACCAGCACTTACACGGCCACTGGGTATGCCGAGTGGGTGCTGTGCTACATCTTATAACCCCATGGCTATGGCCTGAGACAAAGGGATTTCTGCCCACACTGGCCTTCCCCTTAAAGTACACTGTTGTGACTATGGAACCCCAGTCCCATAGAAAGTCCTGAAATGGCCTAGCTTCATCAGGCTGATCTCATCCTAACAATTGCTGCCTTATACAGGACTTCCTTGGTGCCTTAGACGGGAAAGGTTCCGCCTGCAATGCTGGAGACCCGGGCTTGATCCCTGGGTAGGGAAGATCCCCTGGAGAAGGAAATGGCAACCCACTCCAGTATTCTTGCCTGGAGAATTACATGAACAGAGGAACCTGATGGGCTATGGTCAGTGGGGTCACAAAGAGTTAGACATGACCCAGCGACTAACATTTTCATATTCTTTCACAGAGAAGGATCAGACTGTCAAGGCTGGAAGATTATTGAGAGAGTTGTTCAGTTCAGTCGCTCAGTCGTGTCTGACCCTTTGTGACCCCATGAAACACAGCACGCCAGGCTTCCTTGTCCATCACCAACTCCTGGAGTTCACTCAAACTCATGTCCATCGAGTCAATGATGCCATCCAGCTATCTCATCCTCTGTAATCCCCTTCTCCTCCTGACTCCAATCCCTCCCAGCATCAGGGTCTTTTCCAATGAGTCAACACTTCACATGAGATAGCCAAAGTATTGGAGTTTCAGCTTCAGCATCAGTCCTTCCAATGAACACCCAGGACTGATCTCCTTTAGGATGGACTGGTTGGATCTCTTTGCAGTCCAAGGGACTCTCAAGAGTCTTCTCCAACACCACAGTTCAAAAGCATCAATTCTTCAGCACTCAGCTTTCTTCACAGTCCAACTCTCACATCCATACATGACCACTCGAAAAACCATAGCCTTGACTAGACGGACCTTTGTTGGCAAAGTAATATCTCTGCTTTTGAATATGCTATCTAGATTGGTCATAACTTTCCTTCCAAGAAGTAAGCGTCTTCTAATTTCATGGCTGCAGTCACCATCTGCAGTGATTTTGGAGCCCCCCAAAAATAAAGTCTGACACTTTTTCCACTGTTTCTCCATCTATGTCCCATGAAGTGATGGGACCAGATGCCATGATCTTCGTTTTCTGAATGTTGAGCTTTAAGCCAACTTTTTCGCTCTCCTCTTTTACTTTCATCAAGAGGTTTTTTAGTTCCTCTTTACTTTCTGCCATAAGGGTGGTGTCATCTGCATATCTGAGGTTATTGATATTTCTCCTGGCAATCTTGTTTCTAGCTTGTTATGCTATCTAGGTTGGTCATAACTTTCTTCCAAGGAGTAAGCATCTTTTAATTTCATGGTTGCAGTCACCATCTGCAGTGATTTTGGAGCCCCCCAAAATAAAGTCTGCCACTGTTTCCACTGTTTCCCCATCTATTTGCCATGAAGTGATAGGACCAGATGCCATGATCTTCATTTTCTAACTGTTGAGCTTTAAGCCAACTTTTTCACTCTTCTCTTTCACTTTCATCAAGAGTCTTTTTAGTTCCTCTTCACTTTCTGCCATAAGGGTGGTGTCATCTGCGTATCTGAGGTTTTTGATATTTCTCCCAGCAATCTTGATTCCAGCTTGTGCTTCTTCCAGTCCAGCGTTTCTCATGATGTACTCTGCATATAAGTTAAATAAGCAGAGTGACATTATGCATGTACTGTCAATTCTGTACATTGTTCGCATAGAACCAACCTTAGTCAAATGTAGGAGGGGACATTCCAAGAATATTAATACTAGGGGCCATCTTAGAGGCTGCCTACCACAGAGACAGATGCTAGTATATGGATGGAAGGAACCAGTGGAAATGGAAAGTTAGCAATTGATGATGTCAGGAAAGAAAGGGGAACAGTTGCTGGAGCAAGTCCTTTGAGGACAAGGCTATAAAGGATAGGATCCAACACAAGGGAAGAGATTTAATAGATAAATGTTGGTATAGTAAGTAGAAGGAGAGGAGAATATATGGATACAGAGGTAGGTAGGATGTTGGATCTGGTGGTTAGAACATGTGGAATTGAATGCTTATTTCCTCAGTGAAATAGGAAGCAGCCATTAGCAGAATGTAGAGGTGGGAAGATGTTGGAGATTTGAGGAGTGAGAGGTTGGTATAAAATAGTTATTTGGGGGACTAAATGGTTTAGGGAAATACATGCATAATATTGTGTGTGTGTGTATACTTATATATTCACCCATGTTATATGTTGTGTGTATATAATATATGTGTGTATGTATTACCAGACAGCAATAAGGGACTACTTGAGATTAGTGGTAATGATTATAACCTTGGACCAGTCAACATGGTTGTGTGTATGAGTTCTTTTTTTTCTCTAAGAGTGGTTCAGATTTCTTGGAGACGTTGCAGCATAGGTGAACATCAAAAGTAGCAGCTGTGCTGCCATTGTTTGTCGTGCTGATCACCACTGACGGTCACAGATGTGTTACCGCTGCGCTTGTATGCGTGGCTGTCCTTGCTGATGTGAGATGCAGGCATGACTAGCACTGTTAGTGTTACTGACTATTCATCATGCTAAGGGTACTGCCTCTATTTCACAGGTCATGGTTTTTACCATGGATGTGATATTTAAGGCTAGCACAATGGTTTTAAGAAATTGAATTGCTTGTTAACATTTAAAAACTGAAGATTTTATTTTACATATTTAGAAATTTGAACTTCTCTTGAAGTTCTGACAGCAGTTGGTTTTCGCTTTTATGGTAACAATCTCCTGGAGTTGAATAGGGCTGATGAAGCCTATAGTCTTCAGTTTACCACTCTCTTCTCTTAAATCCCTTACTCATGTTTGATAGTCGCCTGGTCCTTAGAAATGTTTGAATGTATTTGAGGGTGATGTCTCTTGCTGCTGGTAGTCAGTCCGCTACAGCCTTGTGGTCTCAATATCCCACAGCTATGATAGTAAAGCAACTCTTTTACTGTAGCTGCTTACTTTTGGACTCAAGTCTGCATCTCCTGAGGACTATTGCCCTGTACAAATCACAATCAGCTCTCCCTTCTGACCTGTTATTTGTTTATTTATTGAAGTAAAGTTGCTTTATAATATATTAACTTCAGATGTACAAAATATTGATTCAGTATTTTTATTGACTATAATCCATGTAAAGTTATTTAAAAATATTGGCTGTATTTAGTGGCTGTACTGTATGAATCCTTGTTACTTATTTATTTTATATATAGTAGCTTGTATGTCTTATTCCCCTATGCTCATCTGGCCCCTCCCACTTTTCCTCTCCCTGCTGGTAACCATGAGCTTGTTCTCTATATATTGAGTGTATTTCTGTTTTGTTATATACATTTATTTTTTTTTAGATTTCACATATAAGTGATAACATAGAGTATTTGTCTTTTTCCATCTGACTTATTCTCGTACAGATAGTATTTTCTAGGCCCATCCACATTGTTGCAAATAGCAGAATTTCATTCTTTTGAATGGCTGAGTAATATTCTGTTGTGTATACCAGATCTGTATCAGTTCATCTGTTGATGTACTTTTAGGTTGCTTCCATATCTTGGCTATTGTAAATAGTGCTGCTATGAACATTGGGGTGCATGTATCTTTTCTAATTTGTTTTTGTGTTCTTTGGATGTATCCCAGCAGTGGAACTGCTGGATCATATGGTAGTTTATTTTTAGTTTTTTGAGGAACATCTATCCTGTTTTCCATAGTGACCGTGCCAGTTTACCATGCCACCAACAGTGTACAAAGATTTTCTTTTCTCCACATACTCACCAACATTTCTATTTCTTTTTAACTTTTAATTTTGTATTCCTCGAAAACAAGGTCAGCAGCCTGTCAGAAGTAAAGTTTCAGTCCTTTACTTATTTATCTGAATAGGAGCTTTTATGGCTACTTAATTATTTTAGTTTTTAAAGTCTTTCTCTTGTACAAAGATTTTCTTTTCTCCACATACTCACCAACATTTCTATTTCTTTTTAACTTTTAATTTTGTATTCCTCGAAAACAAGGTCAGCAGCCTGTCAGAAGTAAAGTTTCAGTCCTTTACTTATTTATCTGAATAGGAGCTTTTATGGCTACTTAATTATTTTAGTTTTTAAAGTCTTTCTCACTATATATTGGAGAAGGCAATGGCACCCCACTCCAGTACTCTTGCCTGGAAAATCCCATGGATGGAGGAGCCTGGTAGGCTGCAGTCCATGGGGTTGCTAGGAGTCGGACACAACTGAGCGACTTCACTTTCACTTTTCACTTTCATGCATTGGAGAAGGAAATGGCAACCCACTCCAGTGTTCTTGCCTGGAGAATCCCAGGGATGGGGGAGCCTGGTGGGCTGCCGTCTCTGGGGTTGCACAGAGTTGGACACGACTGAAGTGACTTAGCAGCAGCAGCACTGTATACTTGAACTATTGCTGCATCTAAAGTAAATAAGGTTTAAAGTTAAATGAAAATGTCACTTTTACCTATTTCAGTAGTTTTTTAAAAAGTTGTGCTACTCAAAAGTGTGTTCCACAGATCACAGCATTAACTGGTACCATCCGTATCACCTGGACACTTGTTAGAAAAGCATAATCACAGGCCAAGTCCCTAAACTTCCAAATCAGAATCTGTATTATGACTGATCCCAGGGTGTTTCATGTGAACATTAAACCATTAGTTCCACTGATAATATGAAGGAGTTGCTCAATAAGGCTTACCAGGGTATCTACACTTAATTATTTTCAAGACTACCATTGGTTACATTTAACACCAGCTTATTCAGAAAGATAGAGGAGGGAAAACACAGCTTGCCAATAAAGCAGCCTCATGCTTTTCTTAAGTCTTTGAGTCTTTGTAGTCGTCCCTAAAGCAAACAGCTCACATAGTAGGAGGTAACATCTCATGTGCGTACACATACAGAAACATATTTTTCAAAAAGATCAGTAGTCAATAATATGCAAACTCCTCTTGTACCCTCTAAGCCTCTGTTATCACAGCTCTCCCCTCTTCCTACCATCCAGGACACATTCACGTACCATGCACTGCATTTTGTGGCCTGTCAGTGTCTTAATCTAAAACAAGTTTCTGTCTTTTTGTATCATTTATGTTGCATTGTTGAAGGATCAAAGCGTTTTTTAAAATGTTGTGTAGAGTATCCCTCAATCTGGATTTGTTTTATTGTTTCCTTTGGATTAGATTCAGTTTAAACTTTTTTTTTTTTTTTTTGCTAGGAGTGCTATGATGATGTTACACATCCAGAGCATTTAATGCCAATTTATTGCATTGTTGGTGATGTGTTAAGGTAGTGTCATCCAAGCCTCTCCATTTTAAAGCTATACTTTTCTCTTTATAGTTAATGAATACCTACAGGGTAATGACCTTGAGACTTTGTAATATCCTGTTGCCTAACAGTCTTATACTTAGTGGTTTAGCATCATTGACAGAGCCAGTTATTATGAATGTGGCTGCAGAATGGGGATTTGCTATCATTCTTTCTACATTTATTAGGCAACTCTTGTTTTGTAAAGAACCTTTCCCCTTTTATCCTTTTTCAGGATTACTGTGGTCTCATTATCACCTATAACCTGATTACTCTGATACTTAAATTGTCCAAATTTTACCAGTGAGAGCCCCCTCTGTCAGGCTCTTAACGTACACACAAGTGTGCACCATGCATTTGCATGTTTGCACAGTCCCCACCTTGCAATAAATAAGATAAATTCCATGAGATTCCCCTCCCATGACTTACTTTATTTTACTCATTTCTTAATCTTGAGATTCTTTTCATATGAGTTACATATGGGATATGTTACTACTTTTTTTAATGGTATATATTAATAGCTATAGAATGGATCAACCATAATGTCTTTACATTTTTTTTTGTTTCTAGTTTTCCACTGACATTTAATGCTAACAAATATGTGTCATATATATTAATGTCATAATTTGTACAGG
This sequence comes from Cephalophus harveyi, assembly GCA_006410635.1. Classification (NCBI taxonomy): domain Eukaryota; kingdom Metazoa; phylum Chordata; class Mammalia; order Artiodactyla; family Bovidae; genus Cephalophus; species Cephalophus harveyi. The sequence continues at coordinate 22,797 of SJYT01000736.1, read as the reverse complement.
ATAGATTTCTAGAATGAATCAAAATATAAGCACATTTAAACTTTTTAACAAACTTTGCCAGATTGCCCTTCAAAAAGACTGTATTTATTTGTATTCTTCCAACAGTGTACTAACTACTTGATCACTCTGCAACACTGCATATTAGTAAATTAAAAAAAATCTTTTGGAGACTATCTCTTAATGAAAATATCTGTACCTCTTATTAGTATTGAAGTTTGGTAGTAATAAATGTGGCCAGTTTTTTTTTTTTTTTTCTTTTTTCCTGTTGCTTGCTGTACACTTCTTATGTCATTTCTTTATTTCTTATTTTAAAAAAAGGTATTTTATTTTTGCCGGTGCTTGGTCTTCATTGGTGTGTGCGGGTTTTTCTCTCTGGCGAGTGGGGGCTGCTCTCCAGTTGCAGTGTGCGAGCTTCTCGTTGCTGTGTTCTCTCTTACTGTAGAGCACAGGAGCTTCAGCAGTTGTGGTGCTTGGGCTCAGCTGCCTCACTGCACATGGGATCTTCCCTGACCAGGGATTGAACCCCGTATCCCCTGCACTGGCAGGTGGGCTCTCAATCACTGGACCACCAGGGAAGCCCTCTTTCTTAACCTGTCTTTTTTCTTATTGACTTACTGGAATTTTCTTTTTTAGTAATGTTAATCCTTTGTCTGTTATATGTGTTACAAATAGTTTGTATCCTTGCAAATACTTTTCCACCTTGTCCTGTACCTTTAAACTTTGTGGTATTTTTCACTTTTTAGAATGTTCATTTTTTTATGCATTCACATATGTAGATCTTTCTTCACTACTTGTAAAGTTCCAGAATGAATTTTTATCTAAAATTAATGAATCCAGAAGAAGGGAAATTTTCTAAGGCATAATAGGAAGCTAGTCTTGCTAGGTTTTGTGTTTTTGGTTTTGGTTATCAGGTGCCTAAGTGACAGACTTCCATATTGTAAATTAACCAGGTCACTTTTCCTTAAATATTTTCATGGTTAAATATGAACTTCTTAAATGTTTTATTTTCTAAAAAGCTAATTGTCCATCATAATGTATTGGATGAGTGGGTAAGTGAAAGTTGCTGTCATGTCCGACTGTTTGAGACCCCATGGACTATACAGTCCATGGAATTCTCCAGGCCAGAATACTGGAGTGGGTAGCCTTTCCCTTCTGCAGGGGATCTTCCCAACCCAGAGATCGAACCCAGGTCTCCTCCTTTGCAGGTGGATTCTTTACCAGCTGAACCACGAATGAAAAGTAAATAAAATGAGGGATGTATAGAACAGAGAGAAGATAAAACATTTCTAACAGTCCTAATATCCAGACAACCATAGTTAGTGAGTGCTTTGATGTATTTCTTTTATCTTTTTCCCTTAAAAGAATGCTTAAGTAATTATAATTTAGAGAGATTTTTAAGTTGAGATTTTGCTAAAAGGTAGTTTTCCAGATGTGCTTTTTAAATGTATAACTGTCTAATTATTTTCGGAGTACTTCATCTAAATGTAGATAAATCTCTTTTCTTTTGAGGTTGCAACTTGTCACTTAGTATAAACACCTTTGTGACAAGATCTTGTAACTGACTTGTAATAGTAGGGTACCCCTGACTGTGATGTCAGTTATCCTGATATATTGATTGCACTGTGTCTGAAGAAAAATGTCACCTGCATGTCATAGTATATGACAGAGCATTAGGTAGTATACTTGCCAACAGTGTTTTAAATAAGGTCTCTAAGAGATATTCCACCCCCTATTTGATTTATTTTCCAATCTGCTATTAGCCTAGCCCTAGACTTTTTTTTTTCTTAGCATATGAAAAAATGTATCCTTAGCAGTGTTCACTGGGTAGCAAATGTTAAAGTAATCACCATTTGGACTTTATGTGTCAACAGCATTTTGTCTCTTTTGTGCCTTAGGATATATTTGTGATAGGTATCATGCATATTATAAGTTCTTTTCTCATCATCAGCAATATTACTCAATTTATTTAAAAACTTTTAGTAGGTTTTGTAGTCAGAGTTCTAGTGATAGGATGTTAAGTACAGAAAAAAATGTTTTAAATGGCAAATTTTGTGTTCCTGTTTTTTCTGTACTGAGAGATAGGATAAATATTAAATACTTATTGAAGTTAAGGTAACTCAGCCTCAGTGATGTGGTTGGTCAAAGTTACATAGCTAGAAAGTAGAAGACTAGGTCTTTTGGTCCCCAGTGACAAGTTGAATGGGGAAAGTTTCCTCTGATTTGGACTGTACATATTTCTTGAATAATTCAAAACAATTATAGACACACTTTATATTATTTTTCATTAAATATGATTCACATAGGCTGTGTGTGCTACTCAGAGGTTGATATTAATTGTTGTTGAGTTATGTCTGACTCTTTTGTGACCCCGTGGACTGTAGGCCTTCAGGCTCCTCTGAGGATTTCCCAGGCAAGAATACTGGAGTGGGTTGCTATTTTCTTCTCCAGGGGATCTTCCCAAGCCAGGGACTGAATATGTGCCTTCTGCATTGGCAGGTGTATTTTTTTTTTTTTACCACTGGGCCACCAGGGAAGCCTTGATCATAATTTCAAGAAATAAAACATTTCTAGCAGCCATGAAATTAAAAGATGCTTACTCCTTGGAAGAAAACTTATGACCAACCTAGATAGCATATTGAAAAGCAGAGTCATTACTTTGCCAACAAAGGTCCATCTAGTCAAGGCTATGGTTTTTCCAGTGGTCATGTATGTATGCGAGAGTTGGACTGTGAAGAAAGCTGAGCACCGAAGAATTGATGCTTTTGAACTGTGGTGTTGGAGAAGACTCTTGAAAGTCCCTTGGACTGCAAAGAGATCCAACCAGTCCATTCTGAAGGAGATCAGCCCTAGATGTGTATAAGAGACAGTCATGTATGTATGCGAGAGTTGGACTGTGAAGAAAGCTGAGCACCGAAGAATTGATGCTTTTGAACTGTGGTGTTGGAGAAGACTCTTGAAAGTCCCTTGGACTGCAAAGAGATCCAACCAGTCCATTCTGAAGGAGATCAGCCCTGGGATTTCTTTGGAAGGAATGATGCTCAACCTGAAACTCCCATACTTTGGCCACCTCATGCGAAGAGTTGACTCATTGGAAAAGACCCTGATGCTGGGAGGGATTGGGGTCAGGAAGAGAAGGGGATAACAGAGGATGAGATGGCTGGATGGCATCACTGACTCCATGGACATGAGTTTGAGTGAACTCCGAGAGATGGTGATGGACAGGGAGGCCTGGCGTGCTGCGATCCATGGGGTCGCAAAGAGTTGGACACGACTGAACAACTGAACTGATCTGAACAGTCCTAATATCCAGACAAACATAGTTAGTGATTTGACGTATTTCCTTTATATTTTCCCTTAGGAAAAAAAGCTTAAGTAATTATAATTTAGATTTTTACGTTGAGATTTTGCTAAAATAATAGCAAACATGTTTTTCCTGTTTACCCATTTTAAAACATGAAAAACCTATATGGAATAGGTTTTATTATAAACCTCATTTTATGGTAGTTTAAATTCTGTTTTGTATGAAAGAAAGAAAAAGATGTTAAAATGTATTTAGTCTTAAATGGATTAGAGTGGATATAAATGTTAGAATTTCAGTCTAGAGCTCAGTAGACAACAGATATGGCAGAGAAATATGGAAAAGTGGCAAGTTGAAGACTCTGTAAAGGTAATAACACAGAGTAGATCATTTTTCAAGGGCAGTGAAGCTGAAGAAGAAATACTTATCCACTTGCTCATTGTTCTTTAAGCTTATGTGATACCAATGTTTTAGGTTGCAAACTAGGAATTTCCTAAAAGGGACCCATAGAAGTAACTTCTGATGTTTTTGTAGATGATTTAATCATTGTTTTAAATCATCGTTTAATCAGATGTTTGTCAAGTGTGTGGTATATTCTTTAAAAATTAGAATTGAAACTTTGCTTTATTCTAAAAGAGTGAGCTGGTATGATTTGATATTAATATGATTGATATTGATATCACCTTGATATTGGTGAATGAGATGGGTAAAATTGATAGTCATTTGGAGGGTTTATTATCTTGGGACTTCATGTGAATACTAATGAAAAAAATTGCCTGAAAAATATTATTTTGTAAAGAAAATAGTGTTTTTCCTTGTGGTATTACATAACTGAGAAATCAAATTCACTATTTTTTAAGATGTGTATAAGAGACAGGGACACATTCACGTACCATGCACTGCATTTTGTGGCCTGTCAGTGTTTTAAATGGATTAGAGTGGATATAAATGTTAGAATTTCAGTCTAGAGCTCAGTAGACAACAGATATGGCAGAGAAATATGGAAAAGTGGCAAGTTGAAGACTCTGTAAAGGTAATAACACAGAGTAGATCATTTTTCAAGGGCAGTGAAGCTGAAGAAGAAATACTTATCCACTTGCTCATTGTTCTTTAAGCTTATGTGATACCAATGTTTTAGGTTGCAAACTAGGAATTTCCTAAAAGGGACCCATAGAAGTAACTTCTGATGTTTTTGTAGATGATTTAATCATTGTTTTAAATCATCGTTTAATCAGATGTTTGTCAAGTGTGTGGTATATTCTTTAAAAATTAGAATTGAAACTTTGCTTTATTCTAAAAGAGTGAGCTGGTATGATTTGATATTAATATGATTGATATTGATATCACCTTGATATTGGTGAATGAGATGGGTAAAATTGATAGTCATTTGGAGGGTTTATTATCTTGGGACTTCATGTGAATACTAATGAAAAAAATTGCCTGAAAAATATTATTTTGTAAAGAAAATAGTGTTTTTCCTTGTGGTATTACATAACTGAGAAATCAAATTCACTATTTTTTATTGTTTTGTGATTTTTCTTCAAATAAACTGTTTGCTTGCTGTTATTTTTACAGAAAAATGTTCTTATCTTGCTGATAAGCAATAACTACTCCCAAGAGGAAAATTTTATTTTTTTCATTTTCTGGTTTATCGTTTTAAAAATGTATATCCAAACAGAAGTGATAAATGTAATAATTATTACCAACCACAATTAGATTATTTAAAGAAATTAATATTTTGAATCTTTTTCTTGTGCACGATAGTCTAGCTCCTTTAAAATTTTTAGCATTCTTCTGTATGACATTTTGATTATGTTAAGGTTCACTATTGAAAAACCTTTGAATAACATTTGTTGTTCAGTCTCTTATTCATGTCTGACTCTTTGTGACCCCGTGGGATGCAGCACGCCAGGCTTGCCTTGTTCTTCACCAACTCCCATAGCTTACTCAAACTCAGGTCCATTGAGTCGGTGATGCCATCCAACCGTCTCATCCTCTGTTGTCTCCTTTTCCTCCCACTTTCAATCTTTCCCAGCATCAGAGTCTTTTCCAGTGAGTCAGTTCTTCCCATCAGGTGGCCAAAGTATTGGAGTTTCAGCTTCAGCATCAGTCCTTCCAATGAATATTCAGGACTGATCTCCTTTAGGATTGACTGGTCTGATCTCTTTGCAGTCCAAGAGACTCTCAAGAATCTTCTCCAACTCCACAGTTCAAAAACATCAGTTCTTCAGCACTCAACCTCTTTTATAGTCCAGCTCTCACATCCATACACGAGTACTGGAAAAACCATAGCTTTGACTAGATGGACCTTTACTGACAAAGTAATGTCTGTGGTTTTTAATATGCTGTCTAGGTTGCTCATAACTTTTCTCCCAAGGGGTAAGCATCTTTTGATTTCAAGGCTGCAGTCACCATTGCAGTGTTTTTGAAGCCCAAGAAAATAAAGTCTGTCACTGTTTCCAGTGTTTGCCCATCTATTTGCCATGAAGTGATGGGATTACATACTTATTTGTTTCAATTTGAGTAGCTCTGGTGGTTGTGAGAAGACAATTTTCATCAGGCTCCTGTTGTCTGTGTAGTGTTTAATCAGTTCCAGTAGTCACATTATCTTACATTGGATGCATGGAAACTTACCTCCATGGTGAAACCTTTTGAAAGAGAATTGTTACTTACATATGTTTCTCATAGTGGTATTTTTAATAGCTTCAGTTTATTAGAGGGTACTTTGAGTGCTCCTTAGAATATGGCAATAAGACCACCCTATTAGGATAAACCTGGTCAGAATTATCCTGGGATGGTTAATAGTAGGCTATTTGTAGAAGTGACCTATCTTGAGAGTAATAAATGTGTCTTAGGAGATCCGGGAAATGTCCAACTTAAAGATGATGGGCATAATTGGAACTATTAATAGAATTAGGTTGTTAGCTATTTAATTTTTAATGTGTATTAAATTATTTTTCTAAAGTACATTTTGTCATGAGAGCAGTGTCTTCCTTTCTAGAAAAAGAGAGATAATATGAAGTTTGTGGTACATCAAGCACCATTTACGTAAAAAAACAAAACAAAACTATTTAGGAGTCATGACTATTGTAATTAACCAGGGAAGTACTGTTTATTATAAGCCACAATAAGGGTTGATGTCCTACTCTAAAATGTGAAGGATTATGCTACCTTTCTTTTCATTCATTTCAGTTCTGGATACATTTTTACAGAAGATAGAAGAATTATAAATGTTAAATAGATCAGATACCTTGTATAGCTCTAGACTGGCTCAATTGTGAATGGAACTCGCTTGTTTATTTCTAGTCTAAACTATTCAGTTTGCTCAGTAGCCTTAATTTATGTATGTGTATGTCTATTATTTTCCTTTTACTAGTACTTACTTTGCGTTTATGGTTGTATGAATTTGTAATTCATACAAAATTAGATCAGAGGTTTTTGTTTGTAAGTTTTACATGATCATGGTCTTTTAGATATATTTAAATGCTCAGTGCAAAGGTAGCTTGAAAATATTTACTAATTAATAGCTCCTAGACTCAATAGTTCTGATTTCTGTATAATGAAAACTCACATTTTAATGTATTTTTTAGTAAAAAATTTAAAGAATCGTAAAATTTCCCCCTTCTGTAATGCTTCCAGTAGACCTAAACTTGTCTTAAAGAGTTATGTCCTTGCATACACTATGAAATGGTGAAAATATTTTTATAAAATGATTTCAGTTCTGTGCTTTGACTTTAATATCATTCTTCTAAACCATTAATTTTCAGAATTATTCTCTACTTCCTTTCCCTTTTTCTTTTGTAACTTTATAAATGTGAGTTTAAAAAGTAAACTCTAATCATACTTCTTTTTTTTTTTAGGTTGTTATGGAGTTGATGGAGAGAGTGACTCTATTATGAGTTCAGCTTCTGAAAACTCCACTGAACCTTGGTTTTGTGATGCCTGTAAATGTGGTGTTTCCCCTAGCTGTGAACTGTGTCCCAATCAGGATGGAATTTTCAAGGAGACAGATGCTGGAAGGTTGATGTCATAATTCTTTTGTGTTAATATACCTGCTTTATAATGCATATGCTTCTGTTTTTGTATTTATGATTTTCGGAGTTAGACATTTCATTTGATTGCTTCTTTGTGTCTTTTTGACATAGAGTAAATGGACAGGAGGCTACATATCAGGGCAAAGAGGAGGAAAGATCATTTATTGAGTATCTGCATTTGCCTTTATAACCTATAATGCCATTTAATCTTAGGAATGACTGTATGATAAGAGAGATGTTAAAGTTGCCTATTTCGTAAGTAGAAGCTGAGGCTCAGATCTTTACATACTTTTGAACAAGTTCGTAGTTAAATTTGAACTCAGATCTGTTTGACTTCAAGAATATATTAGTAAATAGAACCTATACAATGATTATAAAAGGGGATATTTAACTTAAAGAAGTACTAAGCTATAATAAACAGTAACCATAAAGATATAAAAGAACTCTGAAGAATAATACTGTAGAGCTGAGAGAGAGTTTCCAGGGAATGACAAACTTGGAAGGAAGACACCTTCCCCAAGACTACGGTTCAGGCCTTGTTGGAGACAGTGTAGTTTGAGCCTACTGGATGGCAGAGAAGTTGGCTGGTTTGCCTGGGCCAGTACCTGGCCTGTAGTTCTTGGCAAGTGGGTAACTGGGCAGTGGTTTTAAGCCAGGAGTGTGTGGTGTCTAGGTTGAGAGGGCCACAGAAAAATGATCTTCAGGCTGGGTCTGCAAGGTCACTGAGGGCAGAGCACTGGCGGGTGTCCTTTTCCCGTCCTGAAGAGAAGCCCCTTCCTCTTAGAGTGCCTTCTGCCACTCTACTGAGACAGAGCCGAGGATCGTGTAGATGGGAAGTGCTGATGGGATTCTGTTCATTATTTCAAAGCAGATATTGAAGAATGGATTTGAGCTGAGAGGCACTAAAATAATAACTGGCCCAGAGAACTGTGTTCTTTTCACTAGATTCACACTCACTTTTAGTATCACATTTGAACAGTTGTCATTGTTACGGTGTCGGCATCTTTCTTGTTTTTCCCCAGGAGACTACCAATTGGGATGGGTGACTAATATAAGATTAGTTCCTAACCTTTTATATATTATAAATCACTACTTACCTCTTTCCCCATGTAAGAGGGGGTACTCAATTTTTTGTTTTACCACATATGGATATTTCAGTATTTTACTAAATGTTTAATATTTTAATAAGAACAGTGAAATAACCTAGACAAATTATCAAAATCATTTTTCATATTTAAAATTTTGAAATGATAGTGTGCATTATATGCCAAAAATGTTTTTTTTAAACTTAATAAATTTTATTTTAGTAAAGTAAAATCTATTTTTCTCAGTTTTACCTCAATTGGTGGGTAGGCCCTTGAGAAGTATTGCTATACAGTTGGGATAGCACAAGTCTATCATGGAATCTTGGAGACTGTATATTGAGGGTATCTAGGAAAAATGACTACCCTGTATATTGATGTCTAGGAAAAGGAACAAAAATTTTACTTCTTGTCCCTCATTGCTTATCCTCAAAATAAACATGGAACACATTAGTTGATGAATTAAATTGAGTCTGTGGTTTGTGTCATAGACAATGGCATTATTTTATGCCTGGACTCACTTTGACCTAGAATTAGGAAACTTACTACAACATTAAAACTGTGTGCTTTCAAGTTAGACTGCCTATATTTGTATTCTGGTTTTTTCTTACTAACTGTGATTTTAGGCAAGTGATTTAACTATTTTATGCCTTGGTTTCCTAACACTTTTGAGAGGATTAAATGAGATGATAAAAGTGCTGCACTCAATATGCCAGCAAATTTGGAGAACTCATCAGTGGCCATAGTACTGGAAAAGGACAATTTGCATTCCAATCCCAAAGAAAGGCAATGCCAAAGAATGCTCAAACTACAGCACAATTTCACTCATCTCACATGCTGGTAAAGTAATGCTCAGAATTCTCCAAGCCAGGCTTCAACAGTACATGAACTGTGGACTTCCAGATGTATAAGCTGGTTTTAGAAAAGGCAGAGGAACCAGAGATCAAATTGCCAACACCCACGATTATCGAAAAATGCCAGAGAGTTCCAGAAAAACATCTATTTCTGCTTTACTGACTATGTCAAAACCTTTGACTGTGTGGATCACAACAAACTGTAGAAAATTCTTCCTGAGATGGGAATACCAGACCACCTGACTTGGTTCTTGAGAAATCTGTATGCAGGTCAGGAAGCAACAGTTAGAACTGGACATGGAACAACAGACTGGTTCCAAATAGGGAAAGGAGTACATCAAGGCTGTATATTGTCACCCTGCTTATTTAACTTCTATGCAGAGTACATCATGAGAAATGCTGGGCTGGATGAAGCACAAGCTGAAATCAAGATTGCTGGGAGAAATGACAATTAGTTCAGATATGCAGGTGACACCACCCTAATGGCAGAAAGCGAAGAGTAACTGAAGAGTCTCTTGATGAAAGAGTGAAAAAGCTGGCTTAAAACTCAGCATTCAGAAAACTAAGATCATGGCATCTGGTCCCATTACTTCATAGCAGATAGATGGGGAAACAGTGGAAACAGTGACAGACTTTATTTTTTTGGGCTTCAAATTCACTGCATATGGTGACTACAGCCATGAAATTAAACGACTCTTACTCCTTGGAAGAAAAGTTATGACCAACCTAGAAAGCATATTCAAAAGCAGAGACATTACTTTGCCAACAAAGGTCCATCTAGTCAAAGCTGTTTTTTTCAGTAGTCATATGTGATTGTGAGAGCTGGACTGTGAAGAAGGCTGAGCACCAAAGAATTGATGCTTTTGAACTGTGGTATTGGAGAAGACTCTTGAGAGTCCCTTGTACTGCAAGGAGATCCAACCAGTCCATCCTAAAGGAAAGCAGTCCTGAATACTCATTGGCAGGACTGATGCTGAAGCTGAAACTCCAGTACTTTGGCCACCTGATGCAAAGAACTGACACGTGTGAAAGACCCTGTAGCTGGAAAGATAGAAGGCAGGAGGTGCAGGGGATGACAGAGGATGAGATGGTCAGATGGCATCACCGACTCAATAGACATGAGTTTGAGTAGGCTCTGGGAGTTGGTGATGGATAGGGAAGCCTGGTGTGCTGCAGTCCATGGGGTCTCAAAGAGTCAGACAAGACTGAGTGACTGAACTGAACTGAAATGAGAGGATTTCTGTAAACAGTGTAGTTTCTGAAACTTAAGTGTGTAATAAATATCTCTTTAGTTCCTCTGCTGGTGCTACTTCTAGTGCTAGTGCTTTTTTTTTTTATTATTACTGATATTATTCCATTTATTTAAGGTAATCTTAGAAAAGTAACTGCATAAATCCTTTCTTAATAACTTTTCAGTCCTGCAAGTGGAAATTTATGGTAATAAATGGTTGTGAATAAGTATGGCAGCTTTGAGAAACACAGTTTTCTTTTAGGGAAGAGCATTTATTTTACCTTTTCTCTTGTCAATAATTTGACATTTCAGTTGAGAAACTATAAAGTAGCTCTTTTACCACACTAGTATGTAATATATACTAATACACAGTCCACAAACTAACTTGTAAAATTGTCTCTGATTGAAGAAAAGGGAAGCTTCTTTAACCATTGAGTTTTACTGAGATAATTTATATTGACTTCTGTGGATCTTCCATATATGTAGACACCTCCCTTGTTGGTGCAACCTGGAAAATTTTTTTATGTTCTTTGAACATTTTATTTGTGTTGATGCCCATACTTGAGTACTGTGGGAATTACAGGTCCTGATACAGTTTGAAGGATGTAATACTAGCTTGAATCAAGAGCAAAAAAGCCACGAAGATTTGACAGGGTATTTAGTACTGTAGCTTCAAATGGAAAACAGGTGAAAAGAAAGAACTATGTATGGAAAGAATGAAAAAGTTTTGAAATTTTCTTCTATTACATAGGCCATTTAGACTGTTTTCCCTTCTGTGTCTGATGGGAGCTACAAATACTACAATAGAAAATAATGCAATTTAATGTGAGAAGACCATCAATACATTCTTATCATTAAGTTTTTATTTTTTTTTTCTTAAAGAGAGTGTTTTATCCTGCCTTAGTGGTATTATAAACCTGAATATAGGAAATATTACATATGCTTTAATATAATAGCATATCACACCTTATGCTGCAAGCATTTCACATACTTCTTTGTCACTTCCCCACTGCCTGCCTGGTGCTCTGTTCTTCAGTTCAGTTCAGTCGCTCAGTAATTAATTACTGAATGAATAAATGCAGGAATGAAAATAACTCCTGAAGTGAGTTTTTTTAATGTGTTATAAAGACACTGCATGTACAAAGCATTTCCAAATCAAGTTTGATCGATGAATATAGTTCTTATTTTAAATGAGTTTTTGTGAAGTATTTTTCTACTTAGTTTGCTTTATTAAAATATGTAAATTTAAAAGAATGTATTCATAGCTTCTATGCTAGAATGACAATTCTGACTCTAGTTTTTGGTGGTCTTATGGGATGCTTGTTTTCTGTTCCCTTTCTTGATCAACATCTGCTTTCGTAGCTCCAAGCAAAATGAATGATAAAGTAACAAGAAGTTTATTCCTTTTTGATTTCTCAATTTGTCTTAATTACAAGGTTCTAAAGTACACGCATTTAAACAAATGAACAAAAATCTATATATAACAGATATTAAAAAGGACCAAAATTATCTCAGCTGTTTGGTATGTATTTTAATAAAGACTCAAGTTGGCATCCTCACAAGTATGGTTGCGGGAAATGATACACTTTTGTGCCAGTCACACTGAAATGGCAGTTTCAATCTGTAGTACTTGTGTGACTAGTTCTAAAAGATTTTAAGAAGGTCAGTATGAAGCAAGCAGCCAGCTGTTGGGTTTATCAAAGATAAACTCCTACAGAGTACAGCGGCATTTAATACATCAGTGGAGCATGAAAAAACTGCACAAATTAAATTGAGAAAGCAGCTGCTCATTGAAGATGTGTATCTTTATATTGAACTCCACAGGATGCATTTGGGAAGTTGGATTAAAACATTTTATCAAGAAAATCTCAAAACTTTGAATTTTCTTCCCAGTAAAAAAGGATAAATTTTAAAGATTTGTAACTATTTTTCCCAGTACCTCTATAGCATGTTTTTAATCTTATTTCTTTAAGACTTATAGTGCATCACAAAACAGAACCATGTAGCAATCATAGCCTCTCAAGCTATGATAAAGTAAAATTTGTTCTTAATATTTTCACAAGGTTAAGAGATATTTGCCATCTCATTTTTACCCTCTTTCTTGCAGAGATGAGGGAGATCTGTTTACATTTCAAAATCTAGTGGTCCTATATTTTGCATGGTTGTAAGCAAACAGAGAGTGTTCCTGATATATTTTATAGAGGTTCAGAACAGTTTTAAAAAAATGTAATTAGAATCAACTCCTACTTTTTTTTTTCAGTACACTGAAACTGAACATTTTGTTGTTGCTGTTGTTTAGTGTTGTAACATCGTCCAGACTTTAAAACTTATTTTTTTGTGGGGCACATACATAGTATATAGGTTGTATGATGAACAGATGAGCTGAATGAACTGTGACTTCCTTATATTATCACAACTCTTCTGTCCAGTCTCCTATCAATCAGTTTCAGCCTAGGAAGAAAGAAAGTTAAGATGCACACTAAGAATTTTTTTTTTTAAAATGTCCTTAAGGATTATCCAATAGCTTTTAGAAAAAAAGTAGCAGGAAAGATCAATGTTATATAATTTATGCAGAGTAACTTCACAGTTCTTAAATTAGGATCCTTAATTCTAGAGTGCTTAAAATATTGTGAATACCTTTCCATGCATATGAAAATGTTTTGTTTCATTTGAATAGTGGTTTTGTGCAAATATTTAAGAATAACAGATAAGTGCAAAGTGTGGTGAATATTAAGTGAAAGGCAATTATAGTTGTTAACTCAGCTTTGGCTAAGCTGCTGGAAAAGTAGTGCTTATTGCAGTCCCCTTTTCTGTAACTAAATGATATAATTATATAAGTGTTTAATATTCTTTAGTTGTATGTCTGAGATGTTGAGACTTGGCCATAAAATTCTTGCAGTAGTTATTTGATATGGCACATATATTTTATGTTTATTTTCCATGTGGGCATTTTATCAGAAGGTTTGATAACAAAATCATCTCTTTTCTCCTTATAGATGGGTTCACATCGTCTGTGCCCTGTACGTTCCTGGTGTAGCCTTTGGAGATATTGACAAATTACGACCAGTAACACTAACAGAAATGAACTATTCCAAATATGGTGCCAAGGTGAGACAAACTGCTTTTGGTTGTCTAGGAGAAAGTTTTACTTGTTAGTTTATATGGCTTTTTGCTAGTATCATTATTAACTACAGAAATGCTTATTACTGATTATGCTATTGCTTGCATGCATGCTTAGTCGCTATGTTGTGTCTGACTGTTTGTAACCTGTTCGGGCTGTAGCTTGTCAAGTTTCTCTGTCCATGGAATTTTCCAGGAAAGAATACTGGAATGAGTTACCATTTCCTTCTCCGTGGGATCTTCCCGACCCAGGGATTGAACCCAGGGTCTCCTAAATTGCAGGCGGATTCTTTACTGTCTGAGCCACCAGGGAAGCCCGATTATGCTATTGGAGAGTACTAAATCATTTATAACTGACAGTAATTTTCCCAGAAAGCCAGTAATATATAAATTCTTCCATGTGTTTGTAATTTAGTTTAACCTGTGGGAAAAAATGATAGTTGATATCGCTGTTGTTTCCCTGGCATTTGGCACACTGCTTAGTGTATAATGAATTCACACTAGATTAAATCCTTATTTTTAACCAGTTGGACCGAATATGAGCTTAATTTCTAACTTTACTTTTGAAATGAAGTTTACGAAATTATGAAAAGAGTACAAGAAAAACCCATTGTTTTCTCAGATTTCAAGGACTGATTTTATGACTACATAACCTACTCTAGCAAATGAGTCTCTGTAGGTTATAAGTTGGTTTTTCACTATGACTGAGTTTTAGATTATGAGTGATAAGATTATACACTTATTAATTTAAACTTAAGTATATAATTACTGCACACATCTTTGGAATGGTAGAACTAATTAGGCACTGATATATATTCTCTTTCCATTACTGTCTGTTGGGCATTTGGGAAGGGAGTCTGTTGAAGAGCATTAGTAACATATTAAAGGTAAGGTGAAAAACTTAGATATTGCTGGAAAATTCTGATTTTAAACTTTGATAGTTTCTGCTATTATATCCAGAATATCCTCCTTGGACTCTATAACAATCACTCCAGTAATCTTTTGCTTTGGTTTGGGTAATTGCAGCTTTCCTCTCCAGAATTAGCTAAAGCTTCTAGGCCCTAGTATTGAATTTACTTTCCTCAGGTAACTGTACACTGTCTTGTTGCTTTTCTAATGCCTTTAAACAATAGTAAATAAATACTAATTTGTCTACATTTTCTAGTTGAGTAGAAGCAATACAGATTACCTAGTCCACCACTTTTGGAAATGAAAGTTCCTACTTTTTGATAGTAGCTTCCATCGAGCCTAAAAGGGACTGACTTCCATCATTTTCAATAGGCATATATTGTTACCATAAATATAAATCTCAAAGCAATTAAAAAAAAAAAACAGTAAGTAGATACTGCTTCATAAAACTGAGGCTAGCAGTGACCTCTGGATTAAAAATGAGTCATTAAATGTATAATTATCAGCTGATTTTTTTCATTATCACCTGCTTTTGTGTTGAAGCATTACTAGGAAAAGGAGTAAAAAAAATTATGTACTGTCTAGCTCATCTGCAAAATCAAACCCAATGTTGTGAGTTTTATCTTAGACAGCTCTCTAGACCTCATTGTCTATCCATTTCCTAATCCTGGTTACTTTCTTCCCCTGTGTTCTCAGTTGCTTCGTTCCCTAGCATTGTAAATGATTCAAGCAATTGAGGAAGATTCTATTTTCTTTGTTAGATTGTTCTATAATCTTTAAGACTTCAATGTCAGACACTTTTTCCTTGTGTTCTGTCAGAAGTCCCTTGCCCAATTTCATCGTATTACATTAAATTACTCAGTTTAATGTAAATTACATTAAATTGTTATCCTGAACAATTTGATTCTGTTCATGGTATTGACATCCTTTAAATAGTTTAATTTCTTCCCTTCTCCATTCCCCTCTCCTCTCTCTCTTTCTCCTTGTTTAACAGTTTTTTGGTTTCCTGTTTATATTACTACTTGCTGATATTTTATACCATATATATACTACTGTTAATGGAAAAGACCTTTAACTAGGCAGCAGAATGTCAGGAGTTAGCAGTATTTTCACACCTGTGCCCAGAACACAGTTCTTGGATAACAATGCTAATATATCAGTTTGGTACTGTCTACCAAGTAGTACTAACTGTTAACAGTATTACAGTGATGTTTTTAACATCTATTGAAACTTTTTCATTTTTATTTTTAGCTGTTTCCCTCGTATTTGATTTATATAGAATGCACTTACTAAGCAGTTCTTCCTTAACTGTCTGCTGACAGTCTTTCATAATTTAGCAAGTTTTTTGTGAAGGTTCATATTTATAGAGTATATTTTGATAGCAGGTTTTTTCTTTTTTCTTTTCTTCCTCTCTGTGGTTTAGTTAAAAGTATGAAAAAATAAATCAGGGTGCTGGCATTTGGGGTAATTTCAACAGCTTATACCTTTAGTTTTGCAGTTTTTCCTTTTATATATAGGAAGAATATAAATAATTGGTTATATTGTGTATTATTAATTTCACAAAATTGTTTACTTAAGATTGCTTCTGCTTCTCTTAAATATATTTTAAAAATGTGTTATTTCTTTGATTTCAATGTCTAGATCTTTTAGTAAATTTTCTCTGGCTTCTTATTCGTTTTCTTTAATTTTTTCAAATCGTATATTATTGTTGAAATAAGTGTAGTTTAATGGTTAAGAGCATGGTCTTTAAGATTATCTGGTTAAAGACTGCATTTACTTCAGTTTTCTCATGTGTAAGGTGAGAATGACTGTGGTACTTCTTGCACATGTTATTATGAAATAGTGTCAAATGGCTCTCTATATAAATAATTATATATATTAATTCATGTAAAGTGCTTAGAATAGTACTTAGTGCATGGTAAGCCCTCAACTACTTATTGTTATAATCATTATTGTGTGAGTCGAATTTTGGTTTTGTAGAACTATATAGAGAATTACTTTTTTTCTTATAAATATTTGGCTTACCTACAGTTTTTGTTTATATTGATATACTATTGGTACTATTGGTTCACTATTTGTATTCTGTAGAAGCTTTGTATGAGAAATGTAGTTTCTGTTCTGAGAATGTTTTCCCTCTGAGACTTTCCCTATTATTCCATTGTAGGAGTGTAGCTTCTGTGAAGACCCTCGTTTTGCTCGAACTGGAGTTTGCATTAGCTGTGATGCAGGGATGTGCAGAGCCTATTTCCATGTGACCTGTGCTCAGAAGGAAGGTCTGCTTTCAGAGGCAGCAGCAGAAGAGGTAGGTTTATTTGAATCCATGGTTGGTGAATATATTCCTAAGACTTACATGACTCCATTATATTCTCCAACAGGTGTGCATTTTAAAATAAATTTGTGAGTTTATTCTTTAAGTGTTTGTCTAGATCATTGGTCTAAAACTTTGAATAAACAATATATATGAATTTTTTCAGTCTTAAATCTAGCCATACATTTGGAAAACATGTTACAAATTTTATAATGAAATCTGACAGATAAAATGAAACATAATTCAAGGTGTTTTAAAGCATTATAACGTCTGCATATCTTGTATAAGAATCTAAAACTATATTTTAGTAATAACCTTGCTCTGTTTCTCTTTAAATAAAATCATTACCCTGTCTTCAGTACCTGCATTTCTATTTCTTTACAGTTATTTCTAATTCTAAAATTTTCCCACTTGAAATTTAAGCAATCAGTTGTTTTCAAAGTATGTTTTTGGGACTCTTCAATATTCTCTCAAGGTCTGTGAGGTTAAAACTGTCATCAGTTCAGTTCACTCACTCAGTCGTGTCTGACCCTTTGCGACCCCATGAATCGCAGCACGCCAGGCCTCCCTGTCCATCACCAACTCCTGGAATTCACTCAGACTCAAGTCCATCGAGTCAGTGATGCCATCCAGCCATCTCATCCTCGGTCGTCCCCCTCTCCTCCTGCCCCCAATCCCTCCCAGCATCAGAGTCTTTTCCAATGAGTCAGCTTTTTGCATGAGGTGGCCAAAGTATTGGAGTTTCAGCTTTAGCATCATTCCTTCCAAAGAAATCCCAGGGCTGATCTCCTTCAGAATGGATTGGTTGGATCTCCTTGCAGTCCAAGGGACTCTCAAGAGTCTTCTCCAACACCACAGTTCAAAAGCATCAATTCTTCGGTGCTCAGCCTTCTTCACAGTCCAACTCTCACATCCATACATGACCACTGGAAAAACCATAGCCTTGCCTAGATGGACCTTAGTCAGCAAAGTAATGTCTCTGGTTTTGAATATGCTACCTAGATTGGTCATAACTTTTCTTCCAAGGAGTAAGCGTCTTTTAATTTAATGGCTGCAGTCACAATCTGCAGTGATTTTGGAGCCCAAAAAAATAAAGTCTGGCAGTAACAGTATGAAAATAATACATACTTTTTTTGCTCTTAATTTTCTCACTAGTAATAGTGCAGATTTCCAGAGATTATATAGCATGTAACAGTATAAACATTTGAATGTGGAAGCAGTTTTGAAAATCCAGCTGTCTTCTTTTAATCTAGATATCAGGAGACTTGCAAAAATGTAAAACAGTATCACTCTTCTCACTAAAAATTTTTATATATGTAAATCTTAGTATTTTTCATTGTTATTTTTATTAACATGTAGTGGGCTTATTGTTATTTTAAAATAAATGAATATTTTAAAAATTTCTCAATTTTAAATTCTAATATGGTAACTGTAACTCACATAAACTCCTTGCAGGTCTTCAAAACCTTTTACTACTATAAGGGACCCTGAGACCAAGTTTTGTTTTCTTTTTTTTTTTTAAGCTTTTTATATAAGTAGGTAATTGAGTGTTCTATAATTCTTACTTTATATTTGGAATAGATTTATGGTAATATCTAAGCCTCTGTTGTTATGCTACTTTATTGGGTAAATTTTCAGTGTCATGTAAAAATATATTTTTATGTCGGGCTTTCATCTTACTCCATTTTATTTCATAGGCAAGAAACAAGTAAAAAAGATGATCTCATGAAGAAAATTTTTTGAGCCAATTTTAAGGGACATATTTTACCAATGAATTGATCCTACTGGGATTATAATTTGGGCACATGTATCTGTTTTTGTGCCAGTCTCTGATTATGACGAGTTGTAATTGGATTAATTGAAGAAGAGTACTAAAGGGACATTATGCATTTTCACAGCTCTTTGGTAGACCTGTATAGAGGAGCAGTTGTATAATGGGGTCATGTAGATTACTCACTGGTCATAGCAAACACCCTCCTCCAGTGACACAGAGACGACTCTACACATGGACATCATCAAATGGCCAGAACCAAAATTATATTCATTGCAAGCAAAGATTGAGAAGCTCTATGCAGTCAGCAAAAACAAGACTGGGAGCTGACAGTGGCACAGATCATGAACTCCGTATTGCAAAATTCAGACGTAAGTTGAACAAAGTAGGGAAAAGCACTAGGTAATTCAGATATGACCTTTAGGTCAAATCCCTTACTATTATACAGTGGAAGTGACAGATAGGTTCAAGGGATTAGATATGATAGACGGATCTAATCTGGAAAGCTATGGACAAAGAATCATGACGTTGTACAGGAGGCGGTGATCAAAACTATCGCCAAGAAAGAGAAATGCAGAAAGGCAAAATGATTGTCTGAGGAGGCCTTACAACTACCTGAGAAAAGAAGAGAAGCAAAAGGCAAGGGAGAAAAGGAAAGATATCCATCTGAATGAAGAGTTCCAAAGAATAGCAAGGAGAGATAAGAAAGCCTTCCTCAGTGATCAATGCAAAGAAATAGAGGAAAACAATAGAATGGGAAAGACTAGAGATCTCTTCAGGAAAACTAGAGATACCAAGGGAACATTTCATGCAAAGATGGGTACAATAAAGGACAGGAATGGTATGGACCTAGCAGAAGCAAAAGAGAGGTGGCAAAAGTACACAGAAGAACTATACAAAAAAGATCTTCATGACCCAGATAACTACAATGGTGTGATCACTCACCTAGAACCAGACATCTTAGAGTGTGAAGACAAGTGGGCCTTAGGAAGCATCACTACGAACAAAGCTAGTGGAGGTGATGGAATTCCAGTTGAGCTCTTTCAAATCCTAAAAGATGATGGTGTGAAAGTGCTGCATTCAGTATGCCAGCAAATTTGGAAAACTCAGCAGTAGCCACAGGACTGGCTTATATGTTTATATTGTTCATTCCAGTCCCAAAGAAGGGCAATGCCACAGAATCTTCAAACTACTACACAATTGCACTCATTTAACATGCTAGCAAAGGAATTCTCAAAATTCTCCAAGCCAAGCTTCAGCAGTACGTGAACTGAGAACTTCCAGATGTTTAAGCTGGATTTAGAAAAGGCAGAGGAACCAGAAATCCAATTGCCAACATCTGTTCAATCATAGAAAAAGCAAGAGAATTCCAGAAAAACATCTACTTCTGCTTCATTGACTACCGCAAAGCCTTTGACTGTGTGGAAAATGCTTCAAGAGGTGGGAATACCAGACCACTTTACCTGCCTCCTGCAAAACCTGTATGCATGTCAAGAAGCAACAGTTAGAATAGGACATGGAACAACAGACTGGTTGAAAATTGGGAAAGGAGTACTTCAAATCTGTATAGTGTCACCCTGCTTATTTAACTTATATGCAGAGTACATCATGCAAAATGCCAGGCTGGCTGAAGCACAAGCTGGAATCAAGATTGCTGTGAGAAATATCAATAACCTCAGATATGCAGGTTGTATTACCCTATGGCAGAAAGTGAAGAGGAACTAAAGAGCCTCTTGATGAACGTGAAAGAGGAGAGTGAAAAACTTGTCTAAAACTCAACATTCAAAAAACTAAGATCATAGCATCCCATCCCATCACTGCAGTGGTGACTGCAGCCATGAAATTAAAAGAT
The DNA here is from genome assembly GCA_006410635.1 of Cephalophus harveyi. NCBI lineage: Eukaryota > Metazoa > Chordata > Mammalia > Artiodactyla > Bovidae > Cephalophus > Cephalophus harveyi. Next base: position 2,338 of record SJYT01000736.1, on the reverse strand, counting down.
GCCTGGTCCTTGGAAGAAAAGCTATAACCAACCTAGACGGCTTATTAAAAAGCAGAGACATTACTTTGCTGACCAGACAAAGCTATGGTTTTTCAAGTGGTCATGTATGGATTTAAGAGTTGGACCATAAAGAAAGGTGAGCGCCGAAGAATTGATGCTTTTGAACTGTGGTGTTGGAGAAGATTCTTGAGAGTCCCTTGGACTGCAAGGAGATCAAACCAGTCAATCCTAAAAGAAATCAGTCCTAAATATTCATTAGAAGGACTGATGCTAAAGCTGAAGCACCAGTACTTTGGCCACCTGATGCAAAGAGCCCACTTATTAGAAAAGACTCTGATAATGGGAAAGATCAAAGGCAGGAGGAGAAGGGAATGACAGAAGACGAAATGGTTGGATGGCATCACTGACTCAATGGACATGAGTTTGAGCAAGCTCTGGGACATGGTGGAGGACAGGGAAGCCTGGCATGTTGCAGTTCATGGGGTCACAAAGAGTTGGACATGAATGAGCGACTGAGCAACAACAAATTACTCAAAATGGTTGGCAGAAATCCAGAGAGATAAAAGAAGTAAGACTCAGCAGATCAGATAAATCTCGGTGACTATCTGGATCAGAGAATCTGTAGGTTAAGGTTATGACTTTACTTCTGGAAACTTTGAACTTTGTAGCCAGAATGGTTTTTTTGTAGCCATTTCTTTTAGAACTTGTTGAGAGGACTTTGCCTTTTATACTGTGATAGTTTGGGTCTCTTTGTATAGTGCCATCCATCATTATTTTTGGTAGACAGTCGCTAAGAGTTGGACAGGACTGAGCAACTTTACTTTCACTTTCATGCATTGGAGAAGGAAATGGCAGCCCACTCTAGTGTTCTTGCCTGGAGAATCCCAGGGACCGGGGAGCCTGGTGGGCTGCTGTCAATGGGGTCACACCGAGTCGGACACGACTGAAGCGACTTAGCAGCAGCAGCAGCAGCCATTTAATTAATGAAAACGTGTGAAGCAGCCATGTATGGGACGAGGGGTATAATGGGGTCCATAGTGATTTAGAGATTGCATCTCCACATATAAAGGCATTCAAATTAAAACAAACAAAATACAGTATTACACTGAATAAACAGTTTACAGTTTGTGGTCTGAATATCTATATATCTGTGAGCTAATCTGGGGAAATTTACAGGGAAAGTTAGGTAAATCACGATGTGGAAACTGGGCCTGAAGTTTTTTCCTTGCCTTGCTCCCTCCTTTGATTGATTGGGTAGGAATTCTGGATTTTGGAATAATGAAGTGTGATTTTTCTCTCCCCATCTTGTTAAATGAACTCTTTTGGGGAAAATGATTGAAAGCATATTTGCATGTATTTGTGGTTTCTTCTTGTAAACAGTTATATAGTTGAAAAATAGGGTTTTAAAATACAAGACTTGGCTTGAATCAATATCAGTGAAGTTTGCTCTTGTCAGTAAACATCTTGTTAAAATGAACTTCTTGGCTACTCTCCTGGTTTTACTTCTGTAGATTAAGATTTATGTAATGCATATTTGATGAAAAAATAAATTTTAAATCAGAATAGATCTGCTGTTTGGGGTATGCCTTGTCTTCTGTTTCAGTTTTATGACATTAGAGAAAGCACTTTTTTTTTTGTCTTTTTATTTTATTTTTTTTAATTTTATTTTTACTTTATTTTACTTTACAATACCATATTGGTTTTGCCATACATTGACATGAATCCACCATGGGTGTATATTAGCTCCCAATCCTGAATCCCCCTCCCACCTCCCACCCCACATCATCTCTCTGGCTCATCCCTGTGCACCAGCCCCAAGCATCCTGTATCCTGTATCGAACATAGGCTTGTGCTTCGTTCTTACATGATGGTTTACATGTTTCAATGCCATTCTCCCAAATCATCCCGCCCTCTCCCTCTCCCATAGAGTCCAAAAGTCCTTTCTATACATTTGTGTCTCTTTTGCTGTCTCACATACAGGGTCATCACTGCCATCTTTCTAAATTCCATATATGTGTGTCAGTATACTGTATTGGTGTTTTTCTTTCTGGCTTACTTCACTCTGTATAATAGGTTCCAATTTCATCCATCTCATTAGAACTGATTCAAATGAATTCTTTTTAATGGCTGAGTAATATTCCATTGTGTATATGTACCACAGCTTTCTTATCCATTCATCGGCTGATAGACATCTAGGTTGTTTCCATGTTCTGGCTATTATAAACAGTGCTGCAATGAACATTGGGGTACATGTGTCTCTTTCGATTCTGGTTTCCTCGGTGTGTATGCCCAGCAGTGGGATTGCTGGGTCATAAGGCAGATCTATTTGCAGTTTTTT